>BLBF01000007.1:33715265-33739730 GCA_015471245.1 Laticauda colubrina | reverse complement strand
GAACTACAATGACGTGGGATAATACCCGAAGGAAGCTGAACAGCACATATATATATATATATATATACACACACACACTGTGAGAATAGCTAGGGAGAGGCCTCCTTTCCTCTCATTCTCCTGTGTATGATTCACTGCCTTATTGCTCTGGTCCCTTCGTCCACAAAATCCAGACTACATTCCACCACTGGAATGTAATATGTCCATAAACTATGATGCAGCTATGATGCAGCTATGATGCAGCTGGAAAAATGGTGGGAAGTTAGTTGTTGATTTTATAGTGCAACTTCTTTGTTATCAAGGTTCATGCTGTTGAAGTGGTGGGGTATAATTCAAATTACAGCTAGGCTGTAATAAGAAGCAGAGTGGATCATTCTCTTAACTGCTTGATCTGATCTCTGGACTCATATTGGAGTCCCTTCAACAAATAGAATTGGATAACTTCAGTCTGTGCCTGGTGAACCATATCAGAAAAATGCAAAGAGTAGAGGACTTCCACAATGACCAGGAGGTTTGTCCCAGTAAATCTATGGATGATTTTCTAGACTGCAAATTAGGTTGGAGGAGGATTAAAATAGTGAAGTTGGTGATTATGACTGTGTAGTTGAACACCTACTACTTTTTTATGTGTGTTGTATACAGGAGACAATAAAAGAGATGTAACTTTGATCATATGTTCATTTTTGCCATCTTAAAATTCCTCCTGCAGATGCTTCTGCTCTGGAGAAAATCTTATTCTCTGTAAGCTTTACCAGTGGATATCACTGTGAATCAATTTTGTAAATATGGAGCTGCTTCTGAAAGGGCATGCTTTGGGATTAGCAATAGAAAGAGAACCAACAAGAACTACTGGATGTGGCAGTATAAATTTAACAAATAAATATGTTGCCCAATAATCAGATCTTATTTCTTTTGAAAACATTGCATAACATATGCAAAGCTGGACAAATATTATTATATGTATGCATAATGCAATAATGTACTGTCACTGATTCATTACAACCCCAAATTAACCTATTGCTAAAATGACTTTAAAAATGTAGCTGTTCTTAAGTGAATAAATAAGGTTGGACTAAAATTATTGACCTGGCTTGAAAATATTTATTGATTTAAAACTTACATATACCGACCTTTATTATTAGACATTCTAGGATGGTATGTTAGTCTACCTAAGCATTATACTTTGTCAACAAATTAAAAAAGATATGATTTATCCTATAATGTAAAATCCAATCAATAGGATCCCCAAGGAACCGTGTCATAGCTGGAATGCTTTAGCTATTTGTTTATTGTATTTATAATTTACTCAATAATCAAAGTTCCATGTGCGGATTACATTAAAGAAAAAAAATGATGAACTTGCTTCACATTTGGCCAAGCTAAAAAGGCACTTTCCCAGAAATGCAGTTAGTGTTGCAAATTGATTGCTTCAATATCGGTCTGGATGGGTGCTTCACTTCAATAAAGCTTCAGACAAAATGCTTGGTCAAGACTGTTTTGTGCAATGAATTCTCTCATTTTGAATTACACTGGAAAAAACAACAACATCCAACATGGGTCTTCTCTGGCTTCCCTCTTAATATTTTCCCCAAAATCTCCTACCACATGGATAAAAAGGAGTCTCAGTGCAGGACTATTTCAGACCGGATGGTGGGAGCAGCAGCAAAAGGATTTAAAACAATTAGTCCCTTTTAATAATTTAAACAATACAGCCAAAAGACTAACAGAGGTAGATCATGTAGGTACTAATGAGTCATATTGATTCATATACCTACATTACAATAATATAGTTAAAATCAGCCTCAAATATAAGATTTAGCAAGAGGATTAATTAAGCCCATAATGTACTCAGGAAAGCAACTGATGGCAAACCTAACACCCACAGGAGATGTAGATTGATATAAAGCCATTTCTGCATGCACAAGGGGGCTTCAAACAGTTAATGGCAACTGCCTCAGCAAACTTCAGGAAATAAGAGTTTATGTGGCACAGTAGAACTTTAAATGCAGAGTTTTGATCCACCTAACGACCCATAGATAGTAAGTGTCTCGCAATGGCTGAAGAAGGCATTTTATGGCCATGATTGTTGTTGGATTGCTCAAGGATTTGCATAGGCTTCAACTGACTGGGAGTCTTCAACTGACTGGGAGTCTTCATGAAGTTCATGGTGTTCTCAGCAATCAGAAAGAAATAACATGTGATGTCTTCAGGCAACTTCATTGCCAAGTCTTGGAGCCCCTTCAGCACATGCTAAGTAATTTCTATGGATCTTGGTATGTATCAGATACTTTATGGTGTTGCCTAGTTTGGTAATGAAATGTCTTCAGGATAACAACCAATTTCAGAGAGCACCAATGATCTCACAGTTCAAACCTGAGCTACATATATTCTCTTCTACTGGTGCTCTCTTCATGGAGTTCTTGTTGCCCAGCATATAAATCCTCTGCTTTACCATTTGCTGAGAAGGTTTCAAATTACTTTGGTATACTGTCAGGTAAAGATAGCATTCTTTATAAACTATTCCATTAAGGTATATCACCTCCAGGAAGTTGCAGCACGTACTTTCTGGAGCATGCCCCCTCCCCTATCTGGCCCACATACTGGTTGTGTTCAGAGATACAGATTCAGTCATAAAAAAGCCATGGAAGATTATTTTAATATATATTTACTATGGCAAGATTACTGTATGCACAGAGATGGAAAATTGGACAGTACCCTCTGTGGAGGAAGAGTGGTTTAGTTGACAGATTTTGTTGAAATAGATAAATTGACTACTTTGATTAGAGAAAAGTCCCGTTCTACATTTATTGATGGCTGGAAGCCTCTTCTATAGTTTTTGTTTGAAAATGAAAAAAGAAATGAACATGTGAGATATAGTTTTGCTGATTAGATTAGACAGATTATAGAAAGAAGAATAATATGATCTAATTTTAGAGAGAGAGGTTCATATATATTTGTACACATAACTGTCGTGAATAATATCAGAAGGCACTTTATATCTTTTTTCTTTCTTTTCTATTTTTCCATTTTTTTCTTGTGCTTTTTTCTTTTTCTTTGATTTCTACCTTACTTTATATTCATCTGCACTGTGGTTTAAAAGTTTTATTAAAAATTATATACAAAAAGAATATTATATAGAAGAAAAGGTCTGAAACCTGAACTCTTTCCCAACTTTTTAGTTGTAATGGATGGGGGGAGGGCATATTGCCTGTGAGTCTATCTTTTAATAATAGTTTTTCTTTCAGTGTTTGGGTGGGATCTTTTTTTTTAAAAAAATCTTCTATTATGGTTTATAGGGGGTGTGATGACTCAGCTGTTAAAGACGCTGAGTTGTCAGCTGGAAAGGTTTGAGACCTGAACACTACATAATTGGGTAAGCTCCCATTACTTGGCTCAGCTCTTGCCCACCAACGGTTTGAAAGCATGCAAATGAGGGTAGATAAATAAGTACCACTTTGTTAGGAAGGTAACAGTGTTTCATGCACCTCAGCATGTAGTCATGCTGGCCACATGATCACAGAAATGTCATTGGCTAATGTAGGCTCTCTTTGCTAAGAAACAGAGATGAGCACTGCCTTCTAGAATTGAACTTGATTGGACAGGAGAAACCTTTACCTTTACCTTTTTATTCTATTAATGCTTTAAATTACGCTACCAGGCTTGCTGTAGAATTGGGTATCCATTTCTAAAACAAACAGGTAGGTAGATGTGAATCTGTCTGATCAAGTAGAGAAGACGTCTGGCATCTCCCAGTTAAGGAGTCTAAATAAAAGATGGCACAGATGTCAGAGAAAATGTGTCTCAAAATCAATGGCTGAAAGATCTCACAAGGAGTCATACGGTATGGAACTTACCAACTAAAGATAGCAGCTGGGAAATGTCTTTTTCACCATTATGATGAAGTATTCCCAGTGTCTGTGATTAATATCATGTTAAAATTTGGCTCAGTCTTATAACAAGCAAGGATACCCCATCAGAAAGGTTCCTGATCATCTAACAACAGGGGGTTTGCTCAAATACTAAAAGAATCCTCAAGCAATTTGTGCAACATTTATCCATAGGATTACAAAGAAGGCTTAATCTTTAATACTTGTCTTTAATACTTAATCTTAAAGTCTTACTTATTGGTGTTTTGAAACCATCTTCCCAGCCTTTCACGAATAAGAGTTAGAATGGCAAATGGAGACATTTGAACTAGCAACCATTTGTCTTTTATCTTTCTTTGTTCCAGAGTTTTCTTAAGATTTCTTCTCTTTCTTTGAATTTTCTTGGTTATATTTGGTAGAAAAGTAGAACATTTCAGAAAAGAAATATAACCCTTTACCCTTTCATGGAAAATCAATATCTTAGGTAGTGTTTTAACTTACGTGGACTTTGTCAGATGTTTAACCTACCCAAGAAAAGCCTTCTGGTGTTCATCAATTATTGTTTTACTTCAAGTGAGTAAGAAATAAATATTCTTTTTTACTTGACAAATGATGAAAGAAATCAGAGGCATTTTATTATGGTACACTTAAGATGTGAATGCTCCTAGGCTAGGTGGAGGAGAAGAGATTTGTCAGCGTTTTTGTAAAATATTGTGTGTTGTGCAGATTTGATGTCCTTTTGGAAGCAGACAACAGGGGAAAAAACCAATATTGATTTCTCAACAACGCAATACTGTGTTTCCAGAGTAAAAAAAACTCTATAGTGAAGTGACATTTCATTTAGAGCACCATTTAGTGGGTAAATAATTTTTCATCATTCTAAGACAGCAAGACTACATACGTTTCCTAAAGGAGAAAGTCATGCTGAATTTCCTGGGCTTTATGTGCAATACAGTCCTAAACTGTCTATTCAGATTAGACATTTAATTGTAAAATATCAGGCTGTTGCATACTAAATGCATGTGGGAGCCTACAAAGGAGAAAAGGTCAAATCCCACTGACACTGGAAGTTTTCAAGAAGAGACTGAACAGCCATTGGTGTAGGGTCTCCTGCTTGACCAGCAGGTTGAATTAGAACATCTTCAAGGTCCATTCCAACTCTCTCATTCTACGTTCAATGTTCTAATGGAATTGAATAGGAAGTGGAATATTTCCAGAGCAGAAAGGGTCACAAACCTATTTGGCATGCATGTTAACTGTCTCATGGGAATGTACAGAGATACTCTTTGTCCAAAAGGCAAATCTCTGGAATGCAGCCTCTCCCTCCTGGGAATCCAGACTACATTCCCACCACAGTTAAATAATAAAGGGCCACTTCAAGGAAGCAAATGGTCTTAGGTTGCATTCAGAAATAATTATCAGGTGTGGAAAGAGGCTGGCAGATAGAATCACTGGAAGGGAAACCAGATTTGAACTGCAAAAAGTTGCTGTAATCAAGTATTCACTTGGATTATCTGTCTGCTGTCTGCATTCATGTCAGAAGCACCTAGAAAGCTAACCAAAGGATGTTTCTGGGTTGAAAGGGTTTGACTGTGCAACACAGCTGTCAAAATGCCAAAAGTAATGAAATCATCAGGGAGGATTTCCTATGGCTGCATTCCCACCCCTTCTGCTGTCCAAGCTAAGGGTTTAAACTCCTCTTTGGACACCTGCCAGCCAGGTAGTAAAGCATGCTAATTGTTGAGGTAATTACCCATCAGGAGAATGTGCGCATACAGGGAGACGTATAGAGAGTAGTGTTTGAATAATACACACACAGTACACAGATATACTGTACAGTAAATGTAGGTTTTTACTTCCAGAAAGGTTTAAGCAAAGTCCAAAATAAGCAGTCCAAAATCATTCACAAATAAATCAGTCAGTTTTCAATCCAGGGATAATCCAAATATCAAAGTCCAGTGTCAAAAAACAGTTCAGTATCAGACTTACATTAAATCCAGTAATATTAGTCAATTAGGAAAAATGGAGCAACTGAAATACTTTCCAACAGAAGGAAACAGAGATACACTCTCTTCTGAGACTCAGACTAAACAACCCAGGTTTCTGGCTCCATCTTATGGCCGTTTGAAAAACCACACCCAATTGCAGTTTTTGCAATCTCTTAAAGGCATAGTACTAAAATATTTATCCTTGTTTATATATTTCCAACCCAAATACCTGTTAGGTGACTTATATTCCTAACATTCTCCCCTTTTGGGTAAGATAATATATATAACCTTACATTCTAAGTCCATAATCTTCACAGCTAGACTTATGCTACACAGCTAGCCATATAGAACCTTGGGCCCCTTAAAAGTTACAAAGTCATGGGCTTGCCTGAAATAACTGAGCAAGAAATATACTCTTAGAAATGTAGGGCTTCAAGTATTACAAACCTGTGACACTGTGGAAAAGTTTCAGAGGTATCTAAACTGAAGCACTTTTTTCCTGCACAACATGAACAAGGCCTGCTGAGGTTTTAAACAACTAGTCTCTCAATAAGTCAAATTCATAGTCAGGAGTTTGTCTCTTAAAAATTTCAATCCATAGTTGAATGAATATCATTTATATTTTCACTGTACGTGAAAAGTACATGCTGTCTTTCTAATGTGTTGGTACCACATCACAGTGCATAATTCATTTGTTCTTGCATTACAGTTTTTTTTTTTTAAAAAAATTAGCCAACAATGTTGTCATTCTCATCTAATTATTTTATCTTAAATTTCTGTTCCAAAAGTGAAATTATCTCAGTAGCTTCTTGTTCAGTTTTGGTGATTAATGCTATGTCATCAGTAAAAAATAGCAACAATGAAATCATACCATTACTTTCTCTTTTAAACAAATATGGATCAGCCATGCCAGCTACAAAGCCTATTTTATTTAATTCTTTAACCATAAATTGGTTCCACTCATATCCAGATTGCTTCAAACCATAAAGACTCTTTTGCAATTTCCAACAATCAGTTTTATTATCAGTTTTGATACCTATACTTGATATTAAATATATAGTGTGTTGCAACAGAACATGCAGATAAGCTGTCTCTACATTCAAATGATTTACACTATATTCCTCCTTAGCTGCCCACACTAATGCTGTCCTTAATGTAGTAGCCTTCAGACTAGAAGCAAACACTTCATCATAGCCATTTGCTGTCTGATTGAACTCTTGTGCTACTAGCCTGGCTTTATGGGTAACAGTTCCATCTACACCTGTCTTTAGCTTATATATCCATTTGCATCCTATGGCATGTTTACCTGGTGGAAACTTAACATTTTCGTATACCTTCAGTCTTTTTAATGATTCCAGTTCCTTATCCATTGCTTTCTGCCAAGCAGCCTGATCCTTTGCAGGAAACATTTTTAGTTCACTATAATTACTTGGAACTGTATTCACTTGGCATAGAACACTAGCCTGATATCTATCAGGTGGTTGTGTTACTCTGGTTGAACGTCTTGGTAATACAGGGCTAACTGTGCCACCTGCTCCTGTTCTTCTATTTCTTCCTGTGCCTGTTCTTTTACTTCCTCCTGTTCTTCCTCTTTAATGGCTGTTTGTTGTTTGCTGATTTTATCTTTAGGGACTATTTGGGTGTCAATAATAATATCATTGTTGGATTCCTGTTCTAGTTTATCCCACCCAACGTGCTCAAGAAATTTTGCACTAGCACTACAATAAACATGAGTTGTGCCTTGATCCCAAAATCTAAACGATCCATGGTTGGCTTCGTAACCCACAAAAAATAACTTCTTAGTTCTATGTTGCCCTTTCAGTCTTACTTGTGAGGAAATATGCACCCATGCTAGATCTCCAAATATGTGTAGGTAACTTAAATTTGTTTTTCTGCCATGCCAACGAGTGAATGGCAATTCACCAGTTGTTGTATCAACCACATTGTTTAAAACATGGTTACTACACATTATGGCCTCACCCCACAGTGTTTCAGGTAAACCTGAGTCAGATAACACAGTGTAAGCCATGGCTTGTAATGTTTGCCCTCGTCGTTCTATAAATGAGTAATGTTGTGGTCTGTAAGGTGCAGAACATTTATGCTCAACACCAGCCAATTTCAGCATAGTTTAGAATGTTTTGTTAACAAACTCAGTCCCATTATCAGTTACTAAAGCCCATGTCCCACTGCACCAACAGATGCAAAGAGGATGTAAAACGTTAAAAAAAGCTTGCCATCCATTGGAAAATGCAATGCATCTGTTGTGTACTCACTGCATACGTGTTTCATATGCTCTATCCCTCCAGCATCCGTCCACTGAGATTTCATCTGCCCAAGAAGTTTTGAGCTGCACAAAACTTTGTGAACAGATGAACTTTCCACTGTGTATGATGTAAATCTGTGACATCCGAGCAACAAACGTTCTATGTCCGTTTATTATCTGTTAAACGTCCGCTGTACCCCCGAAATTTTGTTCGTCTGCTGTGTCCTTTATGCATACATTTTGTGTCTGTCGGCCAGTGGGACAGGGCCTTAAAGTAATGACTTTACTTTTCATTTTTCTCTCAGCAAACCTTAGCCAGTTAAAGAAATGTTGGAATGTTTCTGTTTTGTTTTTCATCAGATAGCTGAAACCGTATCGTGAGTAATGGTCCATAATACTCAAAATATAACAGGCACCTCCTAAACTTGGTTTCTTTGGACCAATTATGTCAGCAAACACAACCACTAAAGGTTCTTTGGTCTTAAACCCATTTAGTCTGTTTGCTGGAGTAACCTTACTCTTTTCTTGACTACAAGCATTCAAGTGTAAATACTTGCTACGAGGTTTCAATTTTACTCCCTCTGCTAATTCAACAGTTTGTTTGAGCAGTTTGAAATTAATGTGCCCTAGACGTCTATGTAGTAAATGTATACATTCATTATGTGGCTTAACATTGTTATAAACTGAGTTAGCCATCTTCAACTGGTCATCATGTATCACATGTACATCATTCTTTCAAGTAGCAGTAACACTTTTACTCTCTTTCTCTATTATATAGTTATCTCCCCTAAGGGTTACTACATAACCAAGATTAACTAAAGCCCTTACTGATAGCAAATTAAATTTCAGTTTAGGTACATATAACATAGTTAAGGGTTCATTTATACAAGAACAATATGCAGTACCTTCACCTGATGCTTTCATCTTCCATCCATTTGCCAATGATACATGTTGTTTATTCATGGACATCTTTACAAACCTGTTATTATCTTTAGTAATGCATTGTGATGCTCCACTATCAACAACGCACAAATCATTGTTTACAGTTGAATTGCTAGACTTAAACCAAACTAACATTCTAGACTAGACTAGACTAACATTCTTTTTAGCCTTCTGGTGTTTACTAGTATTCTGTTGTTTTCCCTTCTTACAGAATCTAGCTACATGTCCTCGAGCCCCACAAGAAAAACATTTCCTAACATTATAGGCAGTTGGAGACAAATTATCTTCTTGTGGTTGTTCCTTTCTCAGTTGGTCCCTATCCAGCCATCTTCTTGCTTCCTCTAGCAATTTTCCAGTTATGTCAGTCAATGTCAGTTTATGTCTGGGAAGGACTTCCAGTGAAGATACATAATCATCATAACTTTCATCCAATGAGGACAGAATGATATAAACTTGATGCAGCTCTGAAAATATCAGTTCTTTTTCATGTAGCTCTTGAAAAGTTATTTTCATGAAGTTTAAATGAGCTAACATATCTCCACATTTCAGAAGACGTGCTCTAAACAGTTTACGTGTAAGATGTATGTGTACACCTACACTGTCATGAACATAAATCCTCTTCAAATTTTGCCAATACTTAGCAGCCGACTCTTCTCCACGAATATGGACTAGCTGCTGGTCACTCAGTGTTAGTCCAACTATGCAAAGAGCTCATTCATTGTTCTGTTTAAAGTCACCAATCTTCTTAGCATCATCCTCATAATCTGGATCCCAAATATTTATATCTGGTGGGTCTTTAACTACATTCCATAAATCTTTTCTATGCAGAAGTAGACTGCATTTCATAGACCAGGAAACATAGTTTGTTCCAACAAACCAGGTTATCAGTGATAGACTTGTTGAAGTGTCTTGTGCCATCTTTACCAGGATAGTAAACCACAATTAAACAGTAAAACAGCTGTTTGTATACAGTACTGTGCATTCACACTAACTCTCAGTTATCTGAGCCTGGTATGGCCTGGGCCCATAACCAGTGCTGAGGTAATTCCCTGTTAGGAGAATGAGCGCATACAGGGAGACGTATAGAGAATAGTGTTTGAATAATACACACACAGTGCACAGATACACTGTACAGTAAAAGTAGGTTTTTACTTCTAGAAAGGTTTAAGCATGTAGCTTATTTATTCACTTAAGTCCAGCATCAAAAAACAGTTCAGTATCAGACTTACATTAAATCCAGTAATATCAGTCAATTAGGAAAAATGGAGCAACAGCAATACTTTCCAACAGAAGGAAACAGAGATACACTCTCTTTTGAGACTCAGATTAAACAACCCAGGTTTCTGGCTCCATCTTATGGCCATTTGAAAAACCACACCCAATTGCAGTTTTTCCAATCTCTTAAAGGCATAGTACTAAAATGTTTATCCTGGTTTATATATTTCTAACCCAAATACCTGTTAGATGACTTATATTCCTAACACTAATTTGTCTGTTGATAAAGACAAAAGAAATGGATGGGCCTTCCCATACTTATGGGATAGCCTAAGATAGCCATCAATCTTGCTTTGGTTGTGATTGTTATGTCTGCATTACTTTTACTGCAGCTACTTTCTTTATATTTAGTATAAAAAAAATCATCTTATGGATAATAACCTGCTCAGCCTAACAGCTTTCTTTCTTTTTTTATTTCCAAAAATAATGTGTGTGAGATCCTTTTATGATGGGTTCAAACAGGATTTCTTCAAGGAGGAGGAGGAGTTAGTGCTGAATAATTCTCTTCCCAGCAGTATTTCCTAAATAGCTCTAAAAAGGTTCTGAATTTCTGGAGCAGCTTTTCAAGGTTGCATAAAGGAGTTAAAGGTAGAATAATCAGTTAGGGATGGTCAAGCTTTCATTATGTATCTAATGGGAATCCCAGACTGGAAATCAGGCTCTGAAGAGGTGTCCATGGACTTTAGATGAACATCTCAATGAACAGGGGAGAAACAGTAGCAGAGGGACTTGGTGGTGGGGTTCATGTTATTACATCCATATGAAACACTTACTTAAATATTCAGCAACCCTGACTAACCATTTTCACCAGGGAGGTTCCTGTCTGAGACTTTTTGGGACAATTGTTCATGACAATGAAACTAACAGACTAGAGGTCTATGGACATCCAGGTCATGGTAGTCCCAAAGGTGCTTTTTCAAGAGGCAACTGGACTTTCTTGTTTTTTTGTTTGAAGACATTTTACTTTTCATCCAAGGAGCTTCTTTGGCTTCTGAAGAGCTGAAGAAGCTTCTTGGATGAGAGGTGTACTGTCTTCAAAGTAAAACCAGAAAGTCCAGTTGGCCTCTTGAAAAAGCACCTTTGGGATAATAGACTAGAAACAGACCAAGAATATAATTCAACACTATAGAACCAAAACTTGATTCAGCAGAAGTGAAACCTAATTTTATGAATCAGCCAAAAGGGCTGAAACAGAAATCAAAAGAAATTAATGGCAAGACCCCAAATTTCTGCTTTTAGAGATAACATCTCACAAAACTACATGGAAAGCACCTAATCTACATACATTTATCTGTCTTGATCCCATGTATGACATAAAAGAGGAGAGACATACCTGATAATTCAGAAATGTGTTATTTTCTTCTGTGACTCAAAATAAATGTGAATTCAACTCAGAGGTGGTATTCAGCAGGTCCTGACCAGTTCTGGAGAACCGGTAGTGGAAATTTTGAGTAGTCCAGCAAATACCACCTCTGACTGGCCCTGCCCCCATCTATTCTCTGCCTCTCGAGTCCAGCTGATTGAATAGGTCTTCTTCTGTTGTCCTGCACAGGAAAACAGAGCTGGAAAGTAGGTTAATGGGGTGGGGGGGGGAATGGGATTTTGCAGTAACCTTCCCCCAGGAGTGGGGAGGGAATGGGGATTTTGCAGTATCCTTCCCCTGCCACACCCACCAAGCCACACCATACCCACCAAGCCACAGCCACAGAACAGGTAGTAGAAAATTTTTAATCCCACCACTGGTTCAACTCCAGGTTTTTCTTGCTTGGTCTACTTTTAATGAACACTTTTCAACTATATTGAACTTTAGCCTACTGTATTATATGAAAAACACTTGAGAGCTAATGAATACAGACACCAGAAATAATAACTTAAGACTGAAAGAATAGCAGGGATATATTTCCTGTGTTTTCTATTCAAGGAAGCCACAGACCCACAGACCCACACAGACATAGACATACTGACTGCCACACCTTAAAAGCCAATGTTTCAGCTGAGTTTTACCCAAAAACTGAGTCAACCAAAAAAAAAACCTCCACTAAATTCAACAATAAGTTATGAATGTTCTTGGGCTGTAATCTTATATATAAACTGATAACTATTGAACTCAGGGAAGGTTACTTCTGAGTAAATTAGCATGAGGATTGTTCCCTCAGAGATACCATTTTACCTTACTGTCCTTTCGATTCTATCAGCTTTGTAAAAAACAAAACAAAACACTGTGACTGCATATGATTGATAGTGGAAAATAACGGGGGAATGACACACAATAGTGTGTTCAACTCCACTCAGACAGAATACTTTGGAACCCATAAAGACACAGCATGGATTTTTTTATATATGTATGAGTTAACAATGATTTATATCCTGGCTTTCAAGATATTAATCCTCCCAAAACAGTGTGCGAGCAATATAAAGAGTTTATAAAAATGCAATAAATATTATGTAAAAACAAACCAAAAAATAAAATTTTTGGATCTGTCTCAAGCCTGTTGTTGGAAACAGCCCTGAAGAAGTGGTGGAATTAACACTTCAAAACATAACTCAGTTTGTTATTAATTATTTCAAGAGGCATGCATTTCAAAACATAAACACTAATCAAGAATAATCCCCACACACACATGAAATTGAAGACCATGGACTAGATCAAAATCAAATATATCTTTTCCAATAAGGAATTTGTTGGAACGTATTTATTCACTTGGATCACAGTCAAAGTCTAAACATACAAACTTCCACACATATTAAGTAACATGTGGTCTAGCTACATGTCCAGCTACATGATATGTCTCAGAGTTGGCTGTAGACTAGAGAGAAATTAAAGGGAAACATTTTTCTGGTAAGTTTTCTTTGAGGCACAATTGCTCTTATAAAATAGACACTCCTTTACAAAAATATCTGTGGACTACAAATTACAGCACAGATAATTAATTGCAGTGCATTGTATTATAAGGAGTCCTTTCTAATATTCTTCAAATTTTATTTATAGAATTAATGTTGCCACCCTATTCAGATCTCCTGAAAAAAACGGTTTTATGCAGAGAATTGCCAGGCATTCAACTTAAATTTAATGTGCTGGTAAATGGATAGCATAGCATTCTCCCCTCTCCTCTTTTTTAATATCATCTCGTTCCTCTCAAATTATATGCATATTGGTTCAGTCTCATTTGTAAGGAATGGATATTGTAAATAATATCCCTTCCTAGTGCTGTCTCTGAGAAATGATTGCTTGCATGCACTCATTATAACAAACCCCTTGTTGTAGATATGCTGGGTGAGGCTAGAATGTGCTTTTTATATTTGGTGAATAGTCTCTATTGCATAAATCATTCTCTTTTGCTTCCCATATTCACCAAGACATGATTCTTCACCTTTAATATCAAAAGCATTTGCAATTTCCTCTTTCTGTGGGCTTTTCTGCTCCCCAGCTTTCAGCTGCTTGTCTCCCATAAGGACATTGGCTACAAATATCCTTGGTCTAAGAAATCCCTTTCCCAATTTCAGCGTTTTCCTCTACTTTGACCACAAAAGTGATCAGATTTTTTTTTTTTAAGCTAGTCTTCATTTATCACAGTTCTTGACTGGTGGATTCCCCTGGCTTTTTAGTTTAACTTGGAATGGTTAAAAAAGAAGACAATCTCAATTTTATCATTTGTCTTGTCCGGTGTGCTAGAAGGAGAAAGTGGAAGAGCCATTGTCAAGTTGTCCACCTGGTTAAAAATACAAGAAGAAGAGAGAAAAGACTGTTTTGGATGCATAGCAGAAAAAAAGTTAGATGGAATCTGCCTTCCTGGTGTACTGACGCAGTCCTAACTTCAAGAAATGATCTGTGGACTGCTCTGGCCTTGGCTGAAACTGTTGTTGTGGGTCAACCCTTGGTAAAAATTGTGTGACCTGGCTCTAGCCTTCTCAGTTATTAAGTATTGTAACTTCTTCTCTGAATTTCCATTTCCGTACTGGGCAGTACTGACGTCTGTACAACCAAGGCATTATTTAAATTATCCCTCTCTTTTATTAGTCTAACATCTCTGATGAGTTAACATATCTTACTTCTAAAATCTTATCTCTAAAAATCCAAAAAGATATGGATTGAGGAGAGCAAATCACAGATCAGCACAACAGATTAAGAAAGCTGAGGAATGTATGCTCTCATTTATTGGAATTTCAGCTGTGTTTTCCTTCTTTCTATGCATTTTGACTTCTTGGGTTCTGAGAATGATTTGGAGATTCTGTAAATCCTTCATCTGTCTTGTTTCTAAGCAGCTGTTTCTATCAGAAACAGCTTTAGAGTTGCCAGAAATACCATTCCCTCTCACCGAATGATTGTGTCAGAAAAGTTCAGTATTCACCCCTGGTGACTTTTCTCTAAAGCTGCTCAAGGTTTTTGGTTGGTTCTTCAAAATAGTCCAGACAAGCAGAACAAGATATATTAACTAACCTTCTTGTAGGGTTAAATTAACAGAATCTTGCAGTATTTTTCTCCTTCTTTCTTTTTATACTCCAGAAAACTAAGGAAACTTCTGAAATGCTTCCCATATATTCTCTTCTTCTGTGAGCTGAAATATCTTTCAAATGATGGTTGTCTAGTCTGCAGCTCTTCCTCTTGTCTCCCAAGATCATTTCTACAAACCATTATAGTTTCAAAGCCAAGATGATGATGGTGGTGATATTCTAATCAGTCCAGCTCATACTTACAATTATGTTTTCTCTCTTGACCTGCAATCATATTGTTCCCCACTCCAAGTCCAGCCAATAGTAATTCTGAGAAGGCCAAGACATCTTTGCAGAGTACCAGATTTCCTAATCTGCACTAAGGGCCCACTTTATACAAAAAAGATTCCCTGGCTACACTGAAAACTCAAATACAAATAAAATACTCACCTGGATAGGTGAGTATTCAGCTTTTCTTCGTATGGATAAATGGGGTATGTATTTGTAAATGTGAAAGATAATATATTTCTCTGTCCTGTTTCAATACTGCACATAGTTAGATTTGAATAACAACCATAAATTATTTGCAGGCATAGACAGAGATTCGATATTGTGTCTTCTCAGTGTACCACAGCTGGTGTGCCCAATTAAAGCCCATGTCACACTGAACCAACGGATGCAAAGAGGATGTAAAATGGACAAAAAACCTTGCCATCTGTTCAAAAACGCGATGTACTCACTACCTCCGTTTGGCTTCCTCTCTATCCGTCCAGCATCCGTTTATTGACGTTTCATCCGCTCAGAAAGTTTTGGGCCGCCTAAAACTTTTGCGCGGAAAATGTATCCAGTTCATCCGTTCTGCATCCGCTACGCATCCGCTACGCATTCATTATGCATCTGTTACGCATCCGCTATATCTGCTAGGCATCCGCTGCACATCCGCAGAACTCCATCCGCCCGGACGCAGGGAGGAAGCAGAACGGACGCAGAACAGATGCAGAACGGATGCCTAGCAGATGCAGAATGGAAACAAAATGTTTAAAATGGAAAAAACCTTTGCAGAGGGGACCTATCTCGGATATTAAGGATGTCTAGAGGATGCCTAGAGGATGCCTAGCGGAAAACCTATACTGCCTATAAAAAGGGGGAGCAACTCGCCTGCATCTCACTTTCAGAACAGCAGCCCAGTGGTGCAGACCTCTGCAGCCTTCATCTGGCTCTTCCTCTTCCACAGCATCCAGTCATGTCCACTGTGGATTGTAACAAAGTCCTTTCGGCAGCCACCATCATTCTGCAACAGTGCAAAGCCATCTGCAGGCTCTGTGAACTCTACTGCAAGAAGAAAAGGAGCCACCCAAAAAGAGTCTGGATCCGAAGATGGTTCGCCAGAAGAGCAGAGGACGGACTGTACAACAAGCTGATGGTGGAGCTCAGGAGCGAAGACACTCGAGCGTTCCAGAACTTCATGAGGATGCCTCCAGCCATGTTTGATGAAGTTGTGCAGCGGCTGACACCCAGGTTGACCAAGGCAAACACCAACTTCCGGCCCAGCCTGGAACCTGGGCTCAAGGTGGCACTCACTCTGCGCCACCTGGCCTCAGGGACCTCCTACAGGAGCATGCAGAACTGCTGGAGGGTGCCATCCAACACCATCAGCATTGTGGTCAGAGAAGTGGTGCAGGCCATCATCGAAGAATACAAGGAGGAACTCCTCCAGTACCCCTCCACTGAAGAAGGATGGAAGAAAGTTGCAGAGCAGTGGTATCAGAAGTGGAACTTACCACACACCGTTGGAGCCATCGATGGCAAGCACGTGGCCTGCAAATCTCCAGCCAAGTCGGGGTCCACTCATTTCAACTCCAAGGGCTTCTTCAGCATCATCCTCTTGCCATGGTCGATGCTGACTACAAGTACATGTACATCGATGCTTCAGGCAACGGCTCATCTTCAGATGCCCAGGTATACAACGCCAGTCACCTCAAGGAGGAGCTGGAAGGCAACCTCATCCTGGGCTTCCCTGATCCAGACCCCGTGCTCAACGACACACAAGATGTGCCCTACTTCATCGTGGGGGATGATGCCTTCTCCCTCACAACCTACCTCATGAAGCCCTACACCTCCAGACTCCTCACCCATGAAGAGAGGATTTTCAACTACAGGCTGTCCAGGGCAAGGCGGGTGGTGGAGAACGCCTGGTCAACAGGTTCCAGGTACTTCTCACCACCATGCAGCATTGCCCAGAGACCGTGAGGAGGATCATGGAAGCTTGCTGCATCCTGCACAATCTCATACGCACCCGCTACACAGTGTTGCAGAACAGGCTCGTGGACCTCCAGCAAGGCAATGGGGACATGGAGCCTGGGGAATGGAGGCAAGGGCGAAACCTGATCGACACTGAGGATGTGCAAGGCCCCAACAGAGCCTCACATGAAGCGAAGAAGCAGCGCAACCTCCTGAGACACTGGTGCAACTCCCCAGCTGGAGCAGTGGAGTGGCAAGACAGGATGGTAGATGCTTTATGGATGCTTCCTTCAGCCTGTCTCATCACATGGATAAGATTGGGCCATGTATGTTTGGTTGGCCTACAATGAACAGGGCGTTTAATAAAGAGTTGTGTTTATGTTGACATGTGTGGATAATTATTACATTATTATTGATAATAAAGGGCCGTAGGTGTGGCACCTGGGAGGGTGGACCATACAGTCCCACTATGCTTGCACTAGAGGTTTATCTATCCCAATGCTATCCTAACCCATCCCACAGTTATTACCCATCCCACAGGTATCCTAACCCATCCCACAGGTATCCTAACCCATCCCAAAGCTATCCTTACCCATCCCACAAGCATGCAAAGGCTTAAACCATTTCTAAAAGTTTCCACCAAGACTTTATTTAAAAAAAAATGAAGCAAGTGTGTGAATCAAAAATAGACTTTATTAACAACAAGCTATAAGACAAAAATGAGTCTCTGGCACTCCTCTTGGTCGCTCAGTCTCAGGGGTGAAAGGTGCAGGTGCTGTGGAGGTGGCTGGTGCTGGAGTGCTTGTCATCAGCTCCTCCAGAAACAGAAGCAGCAGAAGCGCCAGCCCCAGAAGAGTGAGCCCGTGCTGCAGAAGCCCCAGGAGAACCAGAGTGAGGGCCAGGGGGCGGGATGGTAGCCCTGTCCCTCTTGCCAGGGCTGGCAGCAGATGGCTGAGGCTTGCTGTGCTTCCGCATGGTTGTGGGGTTCCTGGCTGGCATGGAGGCTGGCAGGAACCAAGGCTGGCAGGGAGGCTGGCAGGGAGTCTGGCACCAAGGCAGGCACCAAGGCTGGCAGGGAGGCAGGCACCAAGGCTGGCAGGCAGGCAGGCACCAAGGCTGGCAGACTGGCTGGCACCAAGGCTTGCAGGGAGGCAGGCACCAAGGCTGGCAGGAAGGCTGGCATGCAGGTTGGCAGGCAGGCAGGCAGGCACCAAGGCTGGCAGGAAGGCTGGCACCAAGGCAGGCACCAAGGCTGGCAGGCAAGCAGGCACCAAGGCTGGTAGGCAGACATGAACCAAGGCTGGCAGGAAGGCAGGCAGTAAGGCTGGCAGACAGACTGGCTGGCAGCAAGGCTGGCAGGGAGGCTGGCAGCAAGGCTGGCAGGCAGACATGCAAGCAGGGCAGGCAATGCTGTCGATGTGTCTGGAAGCAGGTCTTTCCTCTGAATGGTGACCTGCTTCCGAGCTGCTTCCGTTATATATGCGGGGCTGACGCAATGCATCCTCCCCGCATGCGCAATTAAAGCCAGACATCCATTAGGCTTCCGCTGTGCATCCGCTGTGCAGCCGCTGTACATCCGCTTCATCCGCTGTGCATCCGCTGTGCATCCGCTGTATCCCTTCCGCATTCGCTTTGCTGATACCCCCCGGGAGGCCTGCGGATGTGTCATCCGCTACCATCTGCTTCCATCCGCTAGGCTTCCGTTCCGCATCCGCTTTGCATCCGCCCTGCGTCCTCCATGCGTCCGTGTTATCCGCTCCGGTTATGCAAATTTTTGCCCCTTTTGAGAGCGGATAACAACAGATGGAACATTTTGCTCATCTGCTGTGTCCTTTTTGCATCCGTTGGGCAGTGTGACATGGGCTTAAGATGTTAGTACTCAAGTGAATATGGCTGAATTTTTCAGTCGTTTTTAGGAATGGTGAAATTGTTTCCCAAGAAAGCTATAAAGAACAAAATGGGTGACATAAGCATTATGGAATCCATTTGTCTCTTAAATCTACAAATAGAAGAAATTGACACTCTGAGGAATGAAATGGTGTCATGGCATCTTTAATCTATTATTTGATCTATCCTAGATCAATCAAAATGTATCTGTTTTGTGAAGGCTCTGTGGGAACCAGGAAAAGCTTGTTGAAGGATCCATGAAGCTTAGGGAGAAATGCACTCTTTTTTTTTTCCTGATTTTTCCTTTAAAACACTATTAAACATTTATTTAAAAATAATCGACAATGAACATGGCTTGTTTATCTTAATTTCATCTGACTGTTTCTCAGAATATTTAAGATCAGCAGAGAATAGAGAAAATATTAGTAAGAAGGAGGTTGCTTACATTTTTATTGAAAAGGAAAGTCTGTAAACAACATTTTTCTTTATTTCTACTAACAATATTTATTTATTATTATACCATCCACTCTATTTTGCATCTTTCCTGTTCAAGAAGTCAAGTTTGATTTTAACCAATTTAAGTTCTAGATCATGCCATTTATCTTTCATTGAAGAATACAACATGGTTATAAAAACATGAAGCCTTGTGCTGAAACTGTAGTCCAATTACAAATTTAGGAAATGGAACATTAGGGGTAAATTTGTTTTGTTAAACTGAATACTTTCAGATCAATTTGGAATTCTTAAGCGTTCTTTCATACACTCTAATCCTACTATCTCCCTCTCTCCCACTCCCCCCCCCTCTCTCTCTTCTGTGAGTGGCTATGACAAATTTTGGAAATTCAACTCTACATTTAGCATTCAAAAATCAAATACAAGTCAAATACAAATCCTTGCAAAATTTCCAGATGGAATTACTTTTCTTGATAGTATTTGTTGTAGTTCTGATAGAGGTATAAGATTCTGTGATATTCATCTCAAATGAACAAACAGAAAGCTCTGACTTTGCTGCTTTTTAACATCTCTAAGGAGAAGTAAGTCTTTACTAAATTGACCATTGTCAGTGAGGTTGGTGGAGAAACTGCCAAGTAAGCTTATTCCTGACATTTCCGAGGCATTCAAGAAAAACAGTAGAAGAAAAAGCCATCAGAGACAAATTCTTCCTAAAATAGCACATAGGAACTCACTACAGAAATTGTTGTAACACATTTTTGGAAAATTTGCATTCATAGCTCTTTGTAGATTTACCTAATAGAGCATTTTATATGCAGCTGTCCCTAACATAATTTTACACACAGATCCCATATGTACAGTTTTTTTAAATGCATGTTTGTGACACTCTTTTGTCTGCAACCTTCTCAGAGAAACCTTCAGTTAGAACTGAAGAAGCTTCTTGAATGAGAAGTGAAACATGTTGAAAGGGGGAAGAAAAACCAAGAAAGTCCAGTTGCCTTTTGGAAAAACTGCACCTTTCGGATGCTTCGTGGATATTAATGGCTGGATCACCACCTTGTTCTTTGTTTTTCTTGCTCTTGTTTTGTTATTTATTTCATTTTATATTATTTGTACTGTACTGTTATTTTGTGTACCACCCAGAGTCGAGTGGCATCATAGGGCACTAAAATGAGGAAATTAAATTAAATGCAATCTGCTACATACCCGGAGTGGCAAATAATTTTGAACAGGAAACTAAAGATTACACTATACATCAGAAGTGGAAGGAAGTTGTGATAATAGTGGTCAAAGCCAAACGTTTCTATTTTTCTTTCTGTCTTTCATTCATTTGGAAACTAAATATATATTTTTTGCATATACATCCACATAAACATGTGTGGAACAATGGAATATTGTGGTGCTGCTTTTTACTAACAACAACAGGATAGACTTAAATGCAAATAACAAAGCAAATGAAGATAGATTTAATTGCAATTTCACTATTTTTAAAGTGTGTATGACACATGAAAAGAGTCTATTGCAAATGACATCCACCACAATGACTTTGCTGACTCTCCCCAAGGATGCCCCTGGTTTTAAAATGGGGGAAATGGGTAGTTACTCATTCCTGCTCACTCACTAATAGGAAGCATATTTAAGTCGGTATCTTTAATAGCTTAAAAGGTAATTTTGGGTAGATTTATTTATAGCTGCAATCCCCTAGTTATAGTTAGGGGATTTTAAGAAGGTTAATTTGTAAAAGAAATAAAGGAAAAGGGACTCTGGAGACAGGACAGGATAATTCGTGTCATTCCTGCCAAACAGACAACAAATGGTCAAAATTGGGAGTGTTCTATCAAATTCTGTACCTGTGAACAGTGGTGTCCCCCAAGGCAGTGTTCTAGGACCAACTCTTTTCATACTCTACATAAATGACCTCTGTGATCATATCAAGAGCAACTACATTCTCTTCGCTGATGATGTAAAGCTATTCAACACCACAGACAATACTGCTACCCTTCAAAAGGACCTTGACTATGTATCAAAATGGTCAAACAAATGGCAACTTCAAATCTCAACAAATAAATGCTCTGTCCTACATATTTGCAAAAAAAATCAGAAAATAAAATACAGGCTGAATAGTCAAAACCTTGTTGATGATCCAAACTCTGTCAAGGATCTTGGAGTACTCATCTCTAATGACCTAAGTGCTACAGCCCACTGTAACTACATAGCCAAAAAGGCATTAAGAGTTGTTAACCTAATCTTACGTAGATTTTTCTCTGGTAATATTACACTAATACTTAGAGCATACAAAACATTTGCTAGACCAATACTTGAATACAGTTCATCAGTTTGGAACCCACATTACGTAGCTGATATTAACACAGTTAAGAAAGTCCAGAAATATTTCACAAGAAGAGTTCTCCACTCCTCTACTCCTTGCAGAAAACTTATGTCACCAGGTTCGAAATTCTAGACCTAGAAAATCTAGAAGTACACTGCCTTCGGTCCAATCTAAGTATAGTATATAAAATCATACATTGCAATAACTTACCTGTCAATGAATACTTCAGCTTCAACCATAACAACACAAGAGCAAACAATCGATACAAACTCAAGGTTAATCACTCCAAACTTGATTGCAGAAAATACAACTTCAGCAACAGAGTGGTCAATGTCTGGAATACTCTATCTGACTCTGTGGTTTCTTCCCCAAACCCCAAAAATTTTAACCTTAGACTGTCTGCTATTGACCTTACCCCTTTCCTAAGAGGTCTGTAGGGGGTGTGCATAGGTGCACCAATGTGCCTACCATCCCTGTCCTATTGTTTCTTTTATTTTTTTATTTTTCTTATATGTCTCCATGTATTCATAGCTATGTTTTTACTTATACCTATTATCTTGTAAGCAATTGACAAAAATAAATAAATAAATTTGGGTGAAGTTGATCAGAGGAAAAGATAGACTGTTGCTGCAATATGGAGAAAGAGGGAGAAAAAAAAATGAGGAAGAGATTTATAAAAGGGTGTGGTTAGGATTAGGATTATATATATGCTCAGCAAATGTATAGCCAGACCAAAATAAGTAAATAAATAAAAATAAAATGGGAGCCATAGCAAAGGGAGGAGGTGGAGATTTAGGGAAACAAAGATTGGGAGAAAACAGAGCTTGAAAAGGGAGATTCTTTCCAAAACACTGAGGAGTCCAGCGGATACAATTAGTGGGGATTTTCCTCTCTGTAGCCATGTAGGAGCACAAAGAAGCAGATATTCTGGTTGTTAAGCCTGGGTTCCCCAACCAGGGTTAGGTAGACAAGCTAAACAGAATGTGCAGCGTTAGTCAGATAGGAACACAGATAAATGAGTGAGCAAAGCTTGTATGTTTATTAACATACAGTAAAAATAACAGATACGCTTGTGCTATCAAGAATATAGTTTATTCCATTATAAGTTAATAGCATAGTCAAATAACAGTCCAATAGTCATGTATCATGTGGTCAGTCCATTCAGGGATATTCAGTTAGCAAAGTCCATGTAGAATATCCTATGTCAGTTCACTTACAAATCAGTCCTTTGTTGTCTCTCCCGTTCGAGCAATGCAGTCTTGATTCCAAGCAGTAATCAGGGATCATCAAAGCCAGAGAGCAAGCTGTAGACTCTCTACTTTTATATTGTTTTCATAACCACTCCTTTAATTACTTTTTCCACAGTTAAAGCTACAGACACTTTAACATACATAACTATGATTCATAGTTATTATTTCACCTAAACCAGTTAGGGTAAACAATGTTATCCCTAACATTCTCCCCTTTTAGGTTAAATAATAACTATGAATCATTTACATCTTTAAATTATATTTTTCACAACTTTCTTTAAACTTAATTGCTCCTTGAGCTTTTGTAAATTGGTCTGCAATGTTTTCTTCTGACATGCAGTATTCCAATTTTATTAATCCATTTTTCACTGATTCTCTTACATTTAAATATCTTAAGTCAGTATGTTTTGATCTAGTTTTTACAGCAATACTAGTAGCTAACTTTATAGCTGCTTGGTTATCCTCGTACACAATAATGGAATCTTTTACAGTTATACCCATGTCCAACAACAACTGTTTGTAGAAAATCAAGTCGGTGCATAATAATGACAGACATGAAAATTCAGCTTCCATCGTGGACAAGCTAATATGCTGTTGTCTGATTGACCTCCACCCTATTAGTGTCTTACCAAATAATATAGCCATCCCAGATGTTGATTTTCTAGTGTTTATATCAGTTGCAAAACTTGCATCTACATAGGCACTAAGACTCAAATCACCCTTTGGTTCTATATATAATGCATGGTTTATTGTTCCCTTAAGATATCTCAATATTATTTTTAAGGATTTCCAATGATATTCTTTTGGATCTGAATTAAAACGTGCCAGCTGATTTACACTATAAGCTATATCTGGCCTTGACCAATTGCTTATATATGATAAGCTACCAACCAAAGATTGATATATGGACTTATCAAATTTGGGACTTTGATCATTAGTTTGGCAAACTTCCTGACTCATTGGAGTCTTTGCCAGTTTACAAAGTTCCATTTTATACATTTTAATTAATTGGCAAATTTTATCTTCTTGAGATATTTTAAAACCATGATTTGTTTTATTAATTGTCAATCCTAGATACCTTTTAATTTCACCTAAATGCTTTAATTTTATCTTTTTGGCTAATAATGATATAATCTCATTAGCTTCATTATTAGTCTTAGTTATCAAAGCAATATCATCTGTAAATAATAACAATAATGACACCGTTCCATTATTTTCTCTTTTAAACACACACGGATCTGCTAAATTTAAATCTGCAGATTTAAAACCTATATTGTTTAACTCTTTCACAATATATTGGTTCCACTCAAACCCAGATTGTTTCAACCCGTAAAGACTCTTTTTGTTTCCAACAATCATTACTATTTATTTTATTGTCTTTTATACCAATTGGTTTTCTTAAATATATAGTGTGCTGCAATGGTGCATGTAGATAAGCAGTTTCTACATCTAAATGGTTAATGACATAGTTTTTCTTAGCTGCCCACACTAATGCTGCTCTTAAAGATGTAGCTTTAAGGCTTGGTGCAAAAACTTCATC
>BLBF01000007.1:33672085-33700265 GCA_015471245.1 Laticauda colubrina | reverse complement strand
AAACAATGATAGTGACCCCCCCCCTTTTGAATGAGCATAATAAAAGAACTTGTACCCAGCCATTCTGGGCGCACTCATCCTGAGGAACTTCGTCTCCTGTCGTTTCTTTCTCCTTCGCTCCCTATCATGAGACGCCCATCTGATGCGGGATAGCAGATACCGCAATGCACGTCAAAATAGTCATCTCCAAGGAAACAGGGATTCCACTGTGGCAAGATCAGTGAGCAGATGGCATTTTTCTGGCCAGCCAAATCTCTCTTGATAAAGGAAAGATTGTGAGATCACCTAATTGCACCCCAAACAGCTGCTTCTCGTGAGTAGACTACAGGAACTGTGATGGACAGCTAGTGAGTCAAGTGACTGGGAATTGAAGGACCTCACAAATACAATATAGCTTGACAGACACAAAGTTTTGCTGAGCCTAATTTCTTACTCACTTTGGGAAATTGCTTATTAATGTATATTAAACCATTAAGAACCTTCCCATCAACAGGTTTGGTAAAATACCTTGGGTAGATTTGCTTTAATCCTTGACAAAAGAAGTTTTAAAGCCCATGTCCCACTGCACCAATGGATACAAAGAGGATGTAAAACAGAAAAAAAAGCTTGCCATCCGTTGGAAAACACGATGCATCCGTTGTGTACTCACTGAATATGTGTTTCATATGCTCTATCCGTCGAGCATCCGTCCACTGAGATTTCATCCGCACAAGAAGTTTTGAGCTGCACAAAACTTTTTGAGTGGATGAACTTTCCACTGCGTACGATGCACATCTGCGACACATACGGACAACAAATGTTCTATGTCCGTTGTCATCCGTTAAACGTCCGCTGTATCCTCTCAGCATCCTTTGGACATCCTCACAATTCACATCTGCTGCAGCTCAAAACAGAAAGAGGGAGGAAGCGAAAGGTACACGGAACGTCCACACAGCGTTAGTAGCATGGAAATAGAAAGGATGTAAGTGAATGCATCTCATATATAAAGCATTAAAACGGACAAAATGTTTGTATATGGGATGTATCACGGATATTTAGGATGTCTGGAATATGCCTAGAGTATGTGGAAGGACACCTAGTGGACAACCAATATTTCCAATAAAAAGGGGGAGGAAATCACCTGGATCTCAGTATGAGTCCAGCAGCCGTGGTGTGCAGACCTCTTCAGCCTTGCTCTTGCTCTTCCACATCATCCATTGATCTCCACCATGGATCATCGCACACTCCTTTTGGTAGCCGCCATCATTCAATACCAGAACCAAGCCCTGTTCAGACTGTTTTACCTTTTCTACGCAAGGAGAAAAAGGAGACGTCCAAGAGCTGTCTGGGTCCGAAGATGGATAAGGAGAAGAATGGAGTTTGGACTCTATGACAAGCTGATGGTGGAGCTGAGGAATGAAGACCTTTGTGCATTCCAGCACTTCATGAGGATGCCACCAGCCATGTTTGATGAAATTTTAGAGTGTCTGAGACTCAGGTTGACCAAGCCGAGCACCAACTTCCATCCCAACCTGAACCCTGGACTGAAGGTGGCACTGACTCTGCGGCACCTGGCCTCTGGAACCACATACAGAAACATGCAGTATATGTGGAGGGTGCCACAACAGCATCAGCAAAGTGGTCAGAGAAGTGGTGCAGGCCATCATCGAAGAATATGTGGAGGAGCTCCTCCAGTGTCCCACCACTGAAGAAGGCTGGAGGAAAGTTGCAGAGCAGTGGTATCAGAGGTGGAACTTTTACGTTGGAGCCATAGATGGGAAGCACGTGGCCTGCAAAGCTCCAGCCAACTCAGGCTCCTCTTATTACAATTATAAGGGCTTCTTCAGTATCATCCTCTTTGCCATGGTTGATGCTGACTAGAAGTTCATGTTCATTGATGCTTCAGGCAACGGGTCAGCTTCAGATAGCCAGGTATACAACACCAGTGACCTCAAGGAGGGGCTGGAACGCAACCTCATCATGGGTTTTCCAGATCCAGACCCCCTACCCAACAACACACAAGATGTGCCCTACTTCATCGTGGGTGATGACGCCTTCTCCCTCAAGTACCTACCTCATGAAGCCCTACACTTCAAGATACCTCACCCGTGAAGAGAGGATCTTCAACTACAGGCTGTCCAGGGCAAGACGGATTGTGGAGAAAGCCTTTGGCATCCTGGCCAACAGGTTCCATGTACTTCTCACCACCATGCAGCATCACCCAGTGACTGTGAGGAGCATCGTGGAAGCTTGCTGCATCCTACATAATCTCATGCGCACCCGCTACCCAGTCTTGCAGAACAGGCTTGTGGACTGTCAACAAGGGAATGGGGACATGGAGCCTGGTGAATGGAGGCAAGGATGAAACCTGATAGACACTGTGGATGTACAAGGCCCCAACAGAGCTTCACATGAAGGGAAGAAACAGCGCAACCTCTTGAAATACTGGTGCAACTCCCCACATGGAGCAGTGGAGTGGCAAGACAGGATGATAGATGGTTAATGAATGCTTCCTTGAGCCTTTCTCATAACACTGATGAGATTGTGCCATATATGTTGAGTGGTCCTACAATGAATAGGGCATTAATAAAGAGCTTAGTTTATTTTGAAATGTGTGGATCAATGATTAAATTGTTATTGATAATAAAGGGCCATAGGTGTGGCAGCTGGGAGGGTGGACCATACAGTCCCACTATGCTTGCACTGGAGGTTTATCTATCCCACAGCTATCATTACCCATCCAACAACTATCCTTACACATCCCAAAACTATCCTTACCTATCCCACAGCTATCCTTACCTATCCCACAACTATCCATACCCATCCCACAACTATCCTGAATCATCCCACAACTATCCTTACCTATCCCACAAGCATGCAAAGGCTTAACCATTTTTTCAAAGTTTTCACCATCACTTTATTAAGTAAATAAAATGAACCAAGTGTATGAAGCAAAGATAACCTTTATTAATAACTGTCTTAAGTAAACTGTATGACTTTATTAAAAAGCAAAATGAACCAAGTAAAGTTTCTTGAGCAAAGATAAAGTGAACAGGTAACAACTCAGTCTCTGGCACTATTCTCAGTCATTCTGAGTCATGTCCATGGTTTCAGCTGTCAAGCAGCCAGGGACTGTGCAGGTGGCTGTGGCTGGATTGCTGGTCTGAGGCACCATTGGGGTGCTTGGCCCCGAGAGTTCAACAGGGGATGGTGTGTTCAGGAAGCTCTCAGAGAGCTGATTCAGTCCCGTGAGGTTGAGAGGCCCTTCATCAAGGACCTGGGATGTCAGGCCCAAGACTGATGATAGACTGTCCGTTGAGGGGTTTGGCTATGGGGTGGAGGAAGGAGGAGTGTAGTGGAGCTGTCTGGTCTGCAGCTGGGCAAAGTGAGGCATCTGTGGCGTGCGATGAACCTGGGCCTGGACTGGGAAGGTCTGCCTCTGCTTTGGGAAGTCCTGGTACTCGTAGCCTTGGTAGGTGAGGGGCTGTTGAAAGCCATGGAATGCCTGTGACATCACCTGGGTGGAGGAGCAGACCTGGACTGGGTCGGATCAGATTCAGCTGGGCCTGGAGGGTTGTGCAGAAGTGCTGTGATCTTTTGCTTCATCACCTGGTATTGGGCCTCGGGCATGTCCATGAGGGTCTGGTTCACGTAGGTGATGAAGGGCTTGCGATTCGAGGATGGTATGTCACTGTGGACCAACTGAGAGAGAAGATGTGTGCTGGTTTTGATTGTGTCCCTGATCTCCAACAGGACAGTGTGGCTCTGGCCCTCCAGTCTGCCTCTGCCTCTCTTCCTGCTTTCTGTGGACGTGGAGCTGGGTGTGGGTGTGGGTTGGTCTCTGGTGGCTGCTGCTTCTTCCTCCATTTGTGATAGGGGATCCTCCACATCCTCTGGCATGGGGAGTGCAGCTTTCATGGGGCCTCTGCTGTGGAGCCCTCCAAAGACACCTGCCTGGACAGGGCAGCTGTCTCCTGGCTGGAAGAGGACTGGCTCTCTGTGGGTTGTTTGAAGAAGAGGGTTGTCAGAGAGGCTGCTCCTCAGTGGCAGACCTCACCCTCCAGGAAGCTGCACTTGGCCATGACGTACATTTCCCGGTCAGTGAGCTTGACAGCGGCCTGGCCAGATTTATTGAGGTGTAGCTTGCCATACCAGGTGTGCATTTGCTTCCATCATCCCAGGAGTAGTTCTGAAGTGTAGCCCAGGCTCTCTGCCTTGTCTCTCCAAGCTGCCTGCTTCCTCTTGGTGTCGCGATAGAGTCTGTGGCCCTTTCTCCACAGGTACTCGTTCTCCCTCAGCCATTCCAGCACCTCCTCCTCATGGTCCTCGGAAAGGGTGTACTGTTTCCTCTCTCCCTTCTCCTTCCCTTATCTCTGCCTCCCTCTGGCAGAGGCTTGAGCAGCAGGGCTTTGAGGTCCTTGTGGCTGGTCTACCACAGCAGCAGCAGCAGTAGCAGTAGCACCAGCACCAGCACCAGCACCAGCAGCAGCAGCAGCAGGAGAAGCACCAGCAGCACCAGCAGGAGAAGCACCAGCAGCAGCACCAACAGCTTCAGAGTCAGTGCCAGGGGGTGGGATGCTGGTTCTGTCCTTCTTGCCAGGGCTGGCAGGAGTAGGCACAGGCTTTCTCTTCTTCCCTGACTGACGAACCATGGTGTTATTCAAAAATGTCTGTGGCAGCACGTCTTTCCTCTGAATGCTGACTGCTTGCGAGCTGCATTCTTTTTTATCTGCGGAGCTGACGCAATTCATACTACCCACATGTGCAGTGAATGCTTTGCATCTGCTATGCATCTGTTATGCATCCTATAGGCATCCGTGATGCATCCGTGTCATCTGCAACACATCCGCTCCTTCTGCTATGCATCTGCTTCGCAATTCTCCCCCGGAAGCCCTTCGGATGTGACATCCACTTCCATCTGCTGTCATCCGCTAGGCTTCCTACGAACATCCGTTTAACATCCCCGCTACGTACTACCCCCGTCCATTCCTTTCCATTTTTTTCCGTTCTGTTAATGCAAATTTGGGGCACTTTTTGAAGCGGATAACAACGGATGGAGCCACCCCCAAAATTTTGCTCGTCCGCTGTGTCCTTTTTTCATACATTTTGCATCCGTCAGCCAGTGGGACCTAGCCTTAATGATAAGTTTAGGAATATTTAACAAATCTTTTTTTGAAAAGATAACTAAATATTAAGACTGTTAGAAGTGAAAAAAAAAAAAAAGGAATGTAATGTTGGTTTATTTGATCAAGATTAAGTAACAAGCTATGTTGTTATTCTGGCAACACTTTACTGAAAAATGATATTTCATGGATTTGTTTATAGGTAAGAGACGAGATATTCAGAGATAGATATATCTCTGAATATCTTATAATCTTAGGGGAGGAGATATATATGTGTGTGTTTGTGTGTGTGTGTGTGTGTATTATTTATATTTATGGCTTTATGATGATGTTCTAAACTAGAATCATATAGGTAAAATTCAATAGTGTGGATTATAAAATTGATTTTTAAATTAAGATAAAATATATATGTTAATATTTCTAGTAACTCTTTATAGCACTAGCACTTAGACTTTTGCAGCACTTCATTACATTACATTACAGCCCTCTTCAAGCAGTTTACAGAGTCAGCCTATTGCCCACAACAATCTGGATCCTCATTTTACTGACCTCAGAAGCATGGAAGGCTGAGTCAACCTTGAACCTGGTGGGATTTGAATGGTTGAACTGTCGGCAGTCAACAGAATTAGCCTGCCATACTGCATTCTAATCACTGTACCACCACGGCTCTTTATAGAAGTTTGCTGATTAGGATTGAATGATGTGGTTTTGCAATTAGATAGTTGTTAAGGGATGAGATATGGGAAGAAACTTTTTTTTTTAAAAAAATGAAGTACTAGAAAAAGTATTAAGTTATCCAAATTGTTTATACTTGTCTGGTGGAGGCAGGGGAGAGAAATATATTTTATATATCTTCTTTTTCTTTTTATCTACTTTCCAGTTTTCTTTTTAAAAAACTTTTTACATTTTTTAGTTTAATTTTTTTAATGTTTATTATTTGTAAACTTCAATAAAAATTATTGGGGGAAAACCTGACATAACTGCATCAATCCAAAGGGTGCCACAGAAGTTCATGGTTGTGCTGTTTTCACAAATATTGGTGTGGATCAGTCCCAGATAAGCAACTCCTACTCTCCAAAGCTATCCTTTGCTCTTATAAAAAACATAATTTCCCCCGGGTATTCTTTCATAGCTTTCAATTTAGCTTCTAAAAGCCACATCATTGGAAAACAGAAAGTCCCAATCATACAGGCTTCCAACATTTGTTTTTTTCTTTAACAGCATTCCTTACCTTGAGACAACATGCTTGTGGATTATGTATTCCAGCCTTCTCTCCCCTTCTTCACTTCTGCCAGTTTGGAAAACCAACAGATTACATTGCAAACAGTAGTTATTCACTCACTCACTCACTCACTGACTCACATATTTGTATAAGATATTACACTTAAAGTCACACATAGCAATTCGGTTTTCTCGACTTGAAGCTCCTATAACAGTACTTGAAAAGATTGCCTTCTTATCTTTGTGCATGTGTGAGCGGGGATTTAAATAAAGTATTTGATCTGACATCATATCAGATGGATAGTCTGTAAAATGAAATTGATCTGCGTTACATGAAATCCAAATGTTGTTTGCAAACCTTCAGGCTGTAGAGTGCTGTCAAAGCGGCTGCTTGGCCCCCATCAGGCATTCTTCATATTTATAGATCCTGATAAGCAAGATCAGTTTTATTTCAGTCTTTTATACTGCCTACAGAATGCTTCACACATAGAAGAGGATCCAGCGTAGGTCTTTCTGAATCATTCAAAGGGGGCTTAATTTTAGCAGCCTGACATTTACCAGCATCACAGCTGAGATAAAGCAAGTAGGAGAGGTTGAGCCCACATCATTCAATTGGAAATAAGGCTCAAAAGACATTCTGATCTTTTATTGCATCATCCACCACTATTGTCTCTCTCCTTTATCACCTGTATCAAATACATCTTCCCTGATGTTATAACAATTGGGGGGGGGGAGCTTCTTTTCTATTTTCTGTCCCATCTTAAAGGCTGCAGTGGTGTGACCATAACTTATCACAAAATACCACTCACACATCATCACAAAATCTGCAGAACCATACAGCCTAAAAACTTGAAATTTGGCATGTATGTTCTTCTTGGTTTCTAGGTGCTCACTAAGAAAGGATTTTTCTAAATGACCATCAGAGCATTTCATATATTATTATTAACACACTCTGATGCTAAGGAGTTCTACTCCCCCTCCCCACCTGAAAAGAAATCTGTTCCAAATGCAAAACATAAGCGGAGGAGAGGAGTTTCAGTTTTAGTTTCACAGCACCGAGCAGCTTTAGTAGAGTTGAGCTAAGCCACGCCCAGGCTCCTTGCTGTCTCTTTCTTGCTCACACAGCAAATACCCTTTCAGTTTCTAAACAGCTCTCACCTCTCTCACACACTGACAGGTTACCAGCCAGATGAATACCGATGGATGCTGGCAGGCAGAGGCAGAATTTTTCCCTCTTATTTTCGTCCCCAAAAACTAAGCCCGACCACATAGTTTCATAGTGAAGCACGGTATTGAGCTAGTTAATTTATAAGCAATTCAAGGCAACAAACAGACCTAATATTCCTTCTGTCTCTTATTTTCCCCACAACAACTATATCAAATGAGTTGGGCTGAGAAAGAGTAACTGGCCCAAGGTCAACCAGCTTTCATGCCTAAGGTAGGACTAGAACATACAATTTCTAGTCTACTGCCTTAATCCCTAGAATCAAACTTTCACATTCCCCTCCCCACTTTTTTATAGTGGATAAGGAATTCTTAGGGAAGGTGATGTTAATAATCCATCATTTTTGGTAAAGTTTATTCCAGGTTGCATATTTTGCCTGAATAGTATAGCATAGACATCTTCAACTTAGTGTTCATCACAAATCCCCACTTCAAGTATGAGCCATGGTGGCGCGGTGGTTAGAATGCAGTACTGTGGGCTACTTCTGCTGACTGCAAACTGCCTGCAATTTGGCAATTCAAATCTCACCAGGCTCAAGGTTGATTCAGCCTTCCATCCTTCTGAGGTTACTAAAATGAGGACCCAGATTGGTGGGAGAAATATGCTGACTCTGTAAACTGCTTAGAGAGGGCTGTAAAGCACTGTGAAGTGGTATATAAATCTAAATGCTATTGTTAATTGGCACATTCTTGACTCTGCACAACATAATATATACCCTTGGATTTCTCAATGAACTTTTGAAACAAATAATAAAAGGATTACAGTTGGTAGGCAAAGGCCAATTAAAAAACTGTATATGAAGGCTCAGGGTAGGTGAATGAACCAAAAACAATTGGAACAAAATAGAAAGGTCTTACAGATTTTGTCAAAATAAAAAAATGGCCTGATGAGCTTCGTAGCTGAAAGTTTCTTTAAGACATGAAAGCTAAAACTAAGAAGATTGCTGTATTATTCACAGATGGAGGATTGAATAGACTTGCACCTACAAAGCCTTTTCTGCTGGTCAGCAAAGCTCCTTGCTAAAAAAAAACACCCCATAATTCTCATGCATGTCACAAAAATTAAGAATATATAAATCCCAGATGCCTCCTCTCTGACAATCTTGTGTGAGAATGATATTGAGTGAAATTAGAAGGTAATGACTGCTGATTAGATGTTGGCAATTATTTTTGACTGGACAGATAATCATTTGCAGTGGCACTAATCTGCTGTCACATTATACTTTTTGTCTAGGGGATGGCTTTGTCTTTGGGGGGCCATAGAGTTTTCATTCTCTCATTAACTGCCAATGCCTTGGGATGGAGATATTATTACATTATGCACACATTACAAAGGTAATATTTCCGAACAAGTGGCATCCTTTGTTATTATGTCATTACCTCAGATAAACTGGAAGAGTTCACAAGTTTTACCAGTATACCTATAAGGTTTTACTGGAAACCTGTAGATTTTTCAGAGCTGCTTCAAATAAACATTTCGTTAAGATTCTAAAATAGTCAGGTGTGAATCAGGTATGCAGACTCTCAGTATAAACATAATAAAATCATAATGAGCTAACAGGGAATTTTAGTAATTTAAATAATATGCCTCTTTGGGTCTGTGAATATAACAGATCCAATTATATTAACAACTCCATAATAATATATTAACAGATAGAATCAACAGATTTGGAAGTGGTTATTGTGAGTAGTTTAATTCACACAACCAAATACACATTACTGAGTTGAAGGGAAGATTCCAAGAGAAGAAACAAAGAAAGTGGTGAACATCCATCCATTACAAAATTGAAAGGTTTCCCCATTTTTTTTTACTCAAATCTAAAAAATTTAAGATAACCTCTGTGACCATATCAAGAGCAACTGCGTTCTTTTCGCTGATGATGTAAAGACGATACTGCTACCCTTCAAAAAGATCTTGACTATGTATCAGAATGGTCAAACAAATGGCAACTTCAAATCTCAACAAATAAATGCTCTGTCTTACATATTGGCAAAAAAAATCAGAAAATAAAATAAAAGCTGAAAAGTCAAGATCTTGTTGATGATCCAAACTCTGTCAAGGACCTTGGAATACTCATCTCTAATGATCTAAGTGCTAGAGCCCACTGTAACTACATAGCCAAAAAGGCCTTAAGAGTTGTTAATCTAATCCTATGTAGCTTTTTCTCTGGTAATATCACAGCACTAACTAGAGCATACAAAACATTTGCTAGACCAATACTCGAATACAGCTCATCAGTCTGGAACCCACATTACATATCTGATATTAACACAGTTGAGAAAATCCAGAAATATTTCACAAGAAGAGTTCTCCACTCCTCTAATCATTGCAGAATACCTTATGCCACCAGACTTGAAATTCTAGACTTAGAAAACCTTGAATTACGCCGTCTTTGGTCTGATGTAAAGGCCCGGTCCCACTGGCCGACGGACGCAAAACGTATGCATAAAGGACACAGCGGACACAGCTCCAAAAAGTGGCGAAAATTTGCATAAACAGAAAAGAAAAGAATGGAAAAGAATGGACGTGGGTAGTATGTAGTGGGGATGTTAAATGGATGTTCATCAGAAGCCTAGTGGATGAAAGCGGATGGAAGCAGATGACACCTCCAAAGGGGTTCTGGGGAGAATTTCAAAGCAGACGCATAGTGGAAGGGGTGGATGCATAGCGGATGAAGCAGATGCATCACGGACACCTATAGGAAACAAAGGGGATGTCACACGCATGTATATCGGATGCAAAGTGTTCACTGCGCATGCGGGGAGAATGAATTGCATCAGCTCCACAGATATAAAAGGATGCAGCACCCACGCAGTCAGCAAACAGGGGAAAGATGTGCTGCCACATACATCTTGTAGGAACACCATGGTTCATCAGTCAGGCAAGAAGAGGAAGCCCGTGCCTATTTGTTCAAGCCCTGGCAAGGTGAAGAAGGCCAGAACCAGCATCCCACCCCCTGGCACTGACTCTGAAGCTGCTGCTGCTGCTGCTATGGTGGACCAGCCCCAAGGCCCTCAAAGCCCTGCTGCTCAAGCCCCTGAAGGCCCTGCTGCTCAAGCCCCTGAAGGCCCTGCTGCTCAAGCCCCTGAAGGCCCTGCTGCTCAAGCCTCTGAAGGCCCTGTTGCTCAAGCCCCTGAAGGCCCTGCTGCTCAAGCCCCTGAAGGCCCTGCTGCTCAAGCCCCTGAAGGCCATGCTGCTCAAGCCCCTGAAGGCCCTGCTGAAGCCCCTGCCAGAGGGAGGAAGAGGCAAGGGAAGGAGAAGGGAGAGAGGAAACAGTACACCGTTTCCAAGGAGCATGAGGATGAGGTGCTGGAATGGCTGAGGGAGAACGAGTACCTGTGGAGAAAGGGCCACAGACTATATCGGGACACCAAGAAGTAGCAAGCCGCTTGGAGAGACAAGGCAGAGAGCCTGGGGTACACTGCAGAAGTACTCCTAGGATGGTGGAAGCACATGCACACCTGATATGGCAAGCTACACCTCAAGAAATCCGGGCAGGCCGCTGTCAAGCTCACTGACCAAGTGCATGTCATGGCCAAGTGTCATGGCCAAGTGCATTTTCCTGGAGGGTGAGATCTTCCGCCGAGGAGCAGCCCCTCTGAGACCCCTCTCCCTCAGACAGCCCACAGACAGACAGCCTCTTCCAGCCAGAAGCCAGCTACCCTGTCCAGGCAGCTACCCTGTCCAGGCAGCCATCTTCAGACGGCCCCATGGCAGAGACCCCCCCGACAGCTGCACTCCCCATACCGGCAGACTTGGAGGATCCTGTGGAGGATGACACCCTGCTGTCACAAATGGAGGAAGAAGCAGCAGCCACCAGAGGCCAACCCACCCCCACCCTCACCCCCAGCTCCAGAGGATGCAGGCAGAGAGGCAGACTGGAGGGCCAGGACCACAGTGTGCTGTTGGAGATCAGGGACACAATGAAGACCAGCACAGAACTTCTCTCTCAGCTGGTCCACTTGGACAGAGCATCCTTGGGCTAGAACACCTTAATCACCTACATGAGCCAGACCCTGAGGGACCTGCCCGAGGCCCAGTACCAGGTGATGAAGCAGAAGATCACAGCACTTCTGCACAACCCTCAAGGCCCAGCTGAAGCTGCTCTTACCCACTCCAGGTCTACTCCTCCATCCCAGGCAATGTCACAGCCCTTCCACAGCTTTCAGCGGCCCCTCACCTACCAAGGCTATGACTACCAGGACTTCCCACAGCAGAAGCAGAACTTCCCAGTCTAGGCCCAGGTTCATCGCATGCCACAGATGCCACTCCTCACCCAGCTGCAGACCAGACAGCCCCACTACACTCCTCCTTCCTTCATCCCACAGCCAAGCCCGTCAATGGACAATCTGTCATCAGTATTGGGCCTGACATGTCAAGTCCTTGATGAAGGGCCTCTCAACCTCACGGGACTGAGTCAGCTCTCGGATAGCTTCCTGAACACACCATCCCCTGTTGTATCCTTGGGGCCAAGCACCCCAATGGTGCCTCAGGCCATCACTCAAGCCACAGGCACCTCCACAGTCCCTGCCCGCTTAACAGCTGAGACCATGGACATGGCTCAGAGTGACTGAGAATAGTGTCAGAGACTGAGTTGTTTACTTGTTAAGTTTATCTTTGCTTAAGACACTTTTCTTGGTTCATTTTGCTTATTTAATAAAGTCATAAAGTTTACCTAAGAAAATTAATCAAGGTTATCTTTGCTTAAGACACTTAGTTTACTTGGTTCATTTTTTTTACTTCATAAAGTGTTGGTGAAAACTTTGAAAAAATGGTTAAGCCTTTGCATGCTTGTAGGATAGATAAGGATAGTTGTGGGAGAGATAAACCTCCAGTGCAACCATAGTGGGACTGTATGGTCCACCATCCCAGCGATCCAGATGATTTTCTCCCCCTTTTTATAGAAAATATCGGTTGTCTGCGAGGTGTCCTTCTACATACTCTAGACATACTACAGACATCCTAAATATATGAGATACATCCCAGATACAAACATTTTGTCCATCTATTTCTGTGCTACTAACACTGTGTAGACTTTCCGTGTACCTTTTGTTTCCTCCCTCTTTCCGTTTTCAGCTGCAGCGGATGTGAGTTGAGGGCATGGCCAGAGGATGCAGAGAGGATACAGCGGACGTTTAACAGATGATAACGGACATGGAACGTTTGTTGCCCATATATGTCGTGGATGTACATCTTACGCGGTGGAAAGTTCATCCGTTCCCAAAGTTTTGTGCAGCTCAAAACTTCTTGCGTGGATGAAATTGCAGTGGATGGATGCTCGATGGATAGAGAGTATGAAACACGTATGCAGTGAGTACACAACGGATGCATAGCGTTTTCCAATGGATGGCAAGCTTTTTTTTAATGTTTTACATCCTCTTTGCATCCGTAAGTGCAGTGGGACCGGGCCTTAAGTATGGTGTATAAAATCATACATTGCAATGTCCTACCTGTCAATGAATACTTCAACTTCAACGCTAACAACACAAGAGCACATAATAGATACAAACTCAAGGTTAACTGCACCAAACTTGATTGCAGGAAATACGACTTCAGCAACAGAGTGGTCAATGTCTGGAATACTCTGCCTGACTCTTCCCCAAACCCCCAAAACTTTAACCTTACACTGTCTACTATTGACCTCACCCCTTTCCTAAGAGCTCTGTAGGGGGTGTGCATAAGCGCACCAAGGTACCTACCATCCCTGTCCTGTTGTTTCTTTTGTTTTTCTGATATGTACCCATTTCATGTATTCATAACTATGTATATACTTATACCTATTATCTTGTAAGCGATTGACAAATCAAAATAAATAAATAAAATAAAATAAATAAAGATTACTCCATTCAATTTTCAAGCTGTGAAAATTTCATGAAAAAAATTGCTTTTTCTTGGTTTAGGTCATCTTTCTATGAAAATTATTTTGTCATTTTATAACTGAAGGACCCAAGGCTGCACGATTCCCTAAAAGCTTTCCAAAAAGCTTTTACTTGGATGATTTTCTTCCATTGGATTTACAACAACAACAACACCTTGTTAAAGCCTTGAAGAACCCTGGGCAAAGGGACACAAAAGAAATGACATTAAATCTTAATGCAACATTTTAATGAACTAAAGATTAAGACTTTACTTCCCCCCCATTCCTCGTGTTTTCTCACAAGTGCAGAGTCTACTTTTATTAGATCAGCTGAATGTTGATCCATTGGTTGTGACAAGGATTGACAAATTGGCTTGTCACCTGTCCTTGGTATTTTGAGCTGAGAGAGAATGACTGACTCAAAGTTACCAAGCTGGCTTTTATGCCTAAGGCAGGACTAGAACTCACAGTTTCCTGCTTTCTAATCTGGTGCTTGCTTTTCTTACCAATCTGGAATTGTTAAATGATAGAATGAAAAAAAGTACTAAGTATATAACTCTCTTAGTATTATAAATATAAATAAATCAAGTTTAGTTTTTCTCCTATCCTTCATCACCTACAAACCAAAAACTGGTCCTTGATATACCCACCTCAAATCTTGCACATTCCTGCCTTATGAATATGCCCAATGAAGGCTATGAAATGATACACTGATTTTGCCTCTGTCAAGGTTCCAGAGGTCACAGTTGAATGATAGTCTACTGGCACTCTTGGGTTTATTGGCACTCTTCCTCTTTTTTTTGCTGCTTTTCACAGCTCTATGGCCCAGAAATGCACCACTGAGAAAGATTCCCCACTCTATCCCTTGCAGAACAATGGCAAAAGAATTTCAAACACTGCTTACTGCAGCTGAAGATGATTCCAGCTAGCATCTTTGTGAAACTAAATTAAAGCCTTGGAAACCCATTGTCAGGGCAATAGAGTTAGGTCATCCAGAACATGAGACTGTGGTGCTTCTGAGCCCCCTGAGAGCTGTGGCTGGAAATAATACTGCCTGGCATTCACTTCCTTGCTTTCCTTTCAGTCAACACTCACCACTAATCCAACTCTTGCAGGAATTCAAGCACAGATTAGGAGAGTAAGGAGGTAGACACCAGAGCAGCCCCGCGTGCACAAATAAAAGAGCTAAAACTTAATGGAGTTGATAAAACTAATCAGTGCATTTCTGCTCAAATAGCTCAGTAAATCAGGTGACAATAGGTAATTTGGCTGACTATTGTCAGGAGGAAAAGAGATGCCAAGCCAATCTGTTTGTGTATTTAAATATGCCCCTTTTCAAGAATCATGAAGGCAGCTCATTCTCCCCCTTCCAAATGGAGATATAAAGCCCTCAAACAAGCACTATAGCAAAACTAAAACATTCAGACACATAGACAGAGTCAGTAAAAATCAAATCTAACTAGCCACTTTCTTCTTCAAAACTTGTATTACATATCCCAACCCCAAACAAGTCACAAATCCTTCTCGGATTCTGTCTACTGAAAATCTTATTGAGTTTGTATTTCATTCTTTTGCAGACAATGGCTTAGAACCCAACTGAGACCATAATCTGAAGCTCACCTGCTAGCAAACAAACCCCATCTTTCAGCAGTGAATGGCTTCTAAAGTGATATGTGTAGGCTGTGCAGCAAGGAGGTTGCATCTGGGTTCTTCTGAAATTCCTGTCACCAATTCTGGGTCCAACCACACACCTTCCAGATGACTTAAAGTAGGCCTCACATTTCAGCTGATTCATGCTATAAAATGTGTGTCAAAAATTCCACTGCAGAAAAAATGTTAAGTAGGGAAATCTATTTAAAGCCTTTTTACCACCTATCAAAAGCAGGCAGTGACCTAACCATATGTTCTCTCTAATCCCCCTCCGAACTGATGCTACAGTCTGAGTGATGCAGTTCAGTAGCTGCTATCCTCATGCACATCTACTATATAAAAGCAGGGAAAGGAACAAAATGATCAACATTCTTAAGCAGGTGTGTTTGGCCAATGTATCCTTGAGATGCTATCACCAAGACAGTTTAGACTGTTAATGATCCAATCCTTTGCAGGTACACTTATACAGGGATGGGATTCAAAAATCCCAACAACCAGTTCTCTGCCCGGTTGCTGAGTGGGCATGACCTACAGGAACTTCCATTTTTCGTCTTCCTCAAAAACCCTTGAGCCTCTGGGAGGGTGAAAATGGCTTCCCCTGGGCTCCGGAGGCCTTCTGGAAGCTGGAAGCAGGCCTGTTTCTGGACTTCCAGAATTTCCAGCAGGACCATTTTTCACCCTCCCAGAGCTTCCATGTGGATCCTGCACTTACCTGTATCCAAAACAGGTTATGTGCTGACTCCTGGGAGGGGCAGGGTATGGTGGGTGGGGCCAGCTGCTCAGTTCAACTACTGGTTCTGTGAACCAAATGTAAATTTAACAGTCAGTTCACCCAAACTGGCCCGAACCAACTGAATTCCACCCCTGCATTTATACAATATTCTAATATGCTGCCATTTTTCTTTTTCTTACCACAGTTTACAGATTCAAATAAATACCATATACTGAATACAGAAAGAAACTGGTAAATATTGAAGTTAATATACAGTCATGCTACTACAAGTAAAATTAATACATAGTCATGCTACTATAATACTATAAAACTCACCATTTTAGTTTTTACCTCAGAGAAGATCTATGAAGTTGCTAGGAGCTGAAAATGAGTTGAGGGACATAATCATGATCAGGCCTACAGCTCTTAGACTTCTCATTTAATATTGATAAAGAAGCAATGACTGAGAATTTGGAGAGCTTTATTTTCAACCCATTGAGAAATCATAGATGGCATAAAAGTAAAGAAAGGATAACACAAGAAAAAAACCCTATAACTTTAATTACAATTATGAATTCAGAAGGCTTAATTACAATTATGTATCCAGAAGGCTCATAAAATATAATCCTAACCATTATGGAAAGGTGTAACCACATCTAGAAGCAGCCATTATTTTTTCTTTGGCCAAATTTATTTTCTTCTTCTCTTTATCTAGCTCATTCCTGATTCTAGATGTTCAATCACACCCTGTGTTTATTTCAAGTTTATTTCATTTGGGTGAAATAAAAAGGAGATGAGAATTGAGTTTTCATCAGCATAGAAATTGTACAACATCTTGAATTTCCCAACAATTTTATGTGATGCTACAATATGAAAACCTCATTGGTCAAAGGATATATTTGATATTTGGGCAAAGGACACTTTTTGGTAGGGAGGGAGGGAAGAGAAAGAGAGAGAGAGAGGCAGGGACGGAGGGAGGGAGATGAGGAACATAAGGCAAAGAGTAAGGGTAGGTAGACCCATGACAACAAAACTTAATTATTTCTTGTATACCACCTTTATTATTTTTACAAATAACTCATTGAACATATCCAACACATATTCATCTCCATTCTATAGATCCATCTTACTATTTCCCCCACAATAATAACCCTGTAAGTTGGCTGACAGAGAATGACTGTCCCAAGGTCACCCAGCTGGCATTCATGGCAAAGACAGGACTAGAACTCACTGTGTCCCATTTTCTACCCTGTTGTCTTAACTAATAGACCAAACTAGCTCTCTTAATGTTAATTAACATGGACTTACATTACTTGTACTGAGCTGTGGTGGTGCACTGGTAAGAATGCAGTATTGAAGGCAAACTCTGACCACTGCCAGGAGTTCGATCCTCACAGGTTCATGGTTGACTCAGCCTTCCATCCTTCCAAGATTGGTAAAATGAGGACCCAGATTGTTTGGGGGGGGGGGGCAATAAGCTAACTCTGTAAACCATTCAGAGACTGCTTTAAAGCACTATGAAGAGATATGTAAGTCTAAGTGCTATTGTTATTGCTATTTAAAATCTAGGTCTTTCAAATATCTCATGGGGTTCTGTGGTTTTAGGTTGATGAGGCCTAACATATGCAGTTTATTTCCATCAACTCTCTCCCATCATTTCATTTTCAAATAGAAAAGACCTAAACACAAATATTGTGCAGTAATGAGTTGATTTCATCAGACCAAAATGAAAGAGCTCTGTCTGGCCTGCCCTACTGACTTTAAAACAGCAGTTCAAGGTTTTATACCAGTGGGATGAATAATATAATTTGCCAGGATCATATCAATTTGCTGTTGAAGTCACAGCTACACACTGGCAACTGCAATTAGCAAGAATAGTGATGGGCTGTGTATTCTCAGATTAATTAATCTGCATGTTAATAAAGGTGCTTGCTTTGAATCCTGCTCTGATCTCACCCAGAGGTCTATAGATGAATTACGGCTGAGTGGAAAAGTCTTAGAAATTAGAGAGAGAAAGGAAAAAAGTATCGAGAAAGAAAAGAAAAACAAGAAATGAAGAGGATTGAAGTGCAAAAAGAGAAAGTAAAGAAAACAGAAAAAGAATGACTGCTGAGTTTCTTTGGTACTGATACAATATTAAAATAAATGGCAAACTCTTACTCTAAGATTAATATTAGTCTACCTTAATTTTGCTTTTTGAAAAGCAATGAAGTTAAATAAAATTGAGATAACAGGGTTGAGACTAAATACAAGATTCACAATGCAGTAGTAAAAGAACTGAAGCAACATATACAAAACTATTTGTTAATGCTGCTGATAAAAACTTTGGCTATAGCAGCAATAGGCCAAAAGTTATTATCCCTAAAATAAATAATTGATAACTTTTAGAATGTTATGGATAGCATTTAAGAAATATAGACTAATTGTAAAAAAAACCCAATTATTATGCAAAAGCAGTAGAAAAATATTCTTCTGCAGGTAGCATGAGAACCAACAGATGTGTTGGTTTCTGTGTGTGTATAAAACATCAAGATGGAAATATGTCAATTCAGTTGAAGTCCATTCCCTTTTATCACACAATTGTAATTGCCATCTTGACTTTTTTGACCCCCTGGAAATATTCTTTCTCTGTCTAAGTAGATACCAGTATCAGGGAGTTTATGTAGTTCATATGCAAATCTGTTCTCAAGGGAAGTACTGATTGCTACAGATCAACTTTTATCAAAGGTAAAAAGGACAACAACTGATAAAGCAATGATACTTCATCATTACAGGGGGGAAAATCAATGCAACATATTACCATAATTGCAACTATTATATTTCTATCAACCCTACCCAATTTGGATTTAATAGGGTAAGAGAAAGTAACAAGTCTATTTGTATGATGCTGGTCAAATTATTTAGTCTTTTTTCCCTTTTACGTGAACACCTGAATTACAATTAATTCACACTGATAACATGAATGAAGGCAAATATACATGTCCCAGGATAATGTTGCAAGATCCAATCTGGGTCGGTCACTGAGACCAGTGGTTTTGTCTTCTGAGCTTTCGGACTTGTGCTGGAGCCCATCTTCGGGGAACTTCTTTCTAGCAGAGTTTGTGTTCTCTATGTGGTATTTGATATGCTTATTGTAAGTGGTTTTTTAGATGTTGGTTGGGATTGTTGATGGCTGGCTTTTAAGTCAGTAGCTGTCATTTGTTTGTGCATCCCAGCCCTTGCTTTCTAAGTACTTAATAGGCTGGTGGTAAATTAACACTCCTGTTAACTGATGAGGAACCTGTTTCCCATGTTTCAATCATTTCCCTGGCTGTTTTTGTGCCTGCTTGCCAACAATCTGAGTCGCTGCAAAGTTGAATGTCTGTTCTTGCTTATTGCAATATGATGCTATGATTGAATTCAGGTTTCAATCTAACCGCTCACTTGTGTTCTTGCAATCCGGTGGTTAGCTTTCTCCCCATCTGTCCTACATAGTAATAGGGGGAATTCATGCAAGAGATTTGATAGATTATATTGGAAGTATCTCTCACTTCCAAGTAATCTTTGCAATACATAATTGGTCTTTGTATGGTAGCCTCTGGGCAGTGTGTGATTCCCACTTGCAGATCTAGGAAGCTGCATTCATCAGCTTCTGAAATGTTTTTGATGTATGGAAGGTTGCACCATGTGGCCGTGTATCTTGTTTTTTTTCCTTTCTTTCATCACCGTGTTGTGCCAGATACCTTGTGATGAATTATTGTGGGTACCCATTCTGCTTGTTCACATACGTACCTCCTCTCCAGCTGCTTGGCTTGCTGTGTACTACAGTGGATTCTCACCCTCCCATATAGTGTTCTGATACGATTCCTTTTGTGTGACAGTGGTGGTATTCTACTGGCTTGGCCCACTTTGGCTGATCATCCAAATGATCCACTCCGAGGATCATCTGTGAGCAAACTAGTTCATTCTGACAATCAGCTGCTGGGCCCACCTGTCTGCTCTGGCCCTATTCTGTCCTTTATTTCCTAGTTTTAAAGCTCAGCTGCTTTACACGGCACAGCGGATTGCTCCACGTCAGCTGTTGAAGACACAGGGAGAGTGCAGGATTGCAGGAGAAGGTCAGTAGCAAACCCTCTGCACGAGCGCAAAGCACAGATTTGTCATGCACATACAAAAATCACCCTCACCAAGCTATACCCGCAGAACTGGTGGTAAAAAAATTTGAATCCCATCACTGGTGAGAGTGGATGGTTGCTGTTGAAATTCAGAATGTGTGGAGTGTTGGTGGCTTTATGATAAACTGTAATTTCTAGTTTCCATCCTCTTATCTGTTGACAAGTACACCTAAATATTGTAATTGCCTAGCTTCTTCTTCCTCCATTGTGAACTGTATGTCAGGGAAGATGCAGTTCAGTATGGTATGAAAGTCTTTAAGTGCTTTTCTCTTGAAGATGACCAATGTGTCATCCATGTAGTGGCACCAGAATTTAGGTGTGTAGTTCTGAAATACACAGTATTCTATTTCAGGCAGGACTGTTTCTGCAATGACTCCTGATAATGTGGATCCCATGGATGTCCCCTTTTTTTGCCTAGCGGATGCACAGCGGAAGCCTAACGGATGCCTGGCATTAATTGCGCATGCGGGGGGGATGCATTGCGCAAGCCCCTGGGATATAAAGGGAAGCAGCTCGCACGTGGCCAGCATTCGGAGGAAAGACCTGCTGCAGGATACATCGAGTCCTTGCCTGCCTACCTGCATGCCTGCCTGCAAGCCTTGCTGCCAGCCTTCCTGCCAGCCTGCCTCCAAGCCTCCTGGCCACCCTCCCTGCCAGCCTTGCTCTCTGCCTGCCTGCCAGCCTTGCTGCCAGCCTGCCTTCCAGCCTCCCTGCCAGCCAGTCTGCCTGCCAGACTTGGTGCATGCCTGCCTGCCAGGCTTCCTGCCAGGCTTCCTGCCAGCCTTCCTGCCAGCCTTCCTGCCAGCCTTCCTGCCAGCCTTGGTGCCTGAAAGCCTCCATGTCAGCCTCTCTGCCAGCCAGCAACCCCACAACCATGGGGAAGAAGCGAAAGCCTCAGCAACCTGCCGCCATCCCTGGCAAGACGGACAGGGCCACCCTCCCGCCCCCTGTCCCTGACTCTGCTTCTGCTGGGGCTTCTGCTGAAGCTGCTCCTGGCAGTGGTGCTTCTGCTGTGTACTCTTCTGAAGCTGCTGCTGGTCCTGCTGGTCCTGCTCGTGCTCCTGGAGTTGCTCGTCCTGCTCATGCTCCTGGACTTGCTGGTCCTGCTCGTCCTGCTCGTGCTCCTGGTCTTACTCGTCCTGCTCATGCTCCTGGTCCTGCTGGTGCTGCTGGTGCTTTTGGTGCTGCTGGTGCTGCTGGTGCTGGTGCTGCTGGGGCTCCTGGTGATTACTCTGCTGCTGATGATCCTGGTCCTGCTGATCCTGCTGCTGCTTCTGCTGCTGTTGCTGCTGCTGCTGATGATCCTGCTGCTGCTGCTGCTGATGATGATTATGATCCTGCTGGTGATGATGATGATGATGATGATGATGATCCTGCTGGTACTGCTGCTGCTGGTGATGTGGAGGAGCAGCCCCTACCACCTGGGAGCCCCTCTGATGAGGGCCCATCTGGTCCTGCCAAAGGGAGGAAGAGGCGTATGCGGGGACGTGAGAGGAGGCAATACTTCATTGAGGAGGAACACGAGGATGAGGTGCTGGAGTGGCTGAGAGAGAATGACTATCTGTGGCGGAAGGGACACCGGCTGTACAGGGACAACAAGCGGAAGCAGGCTGCTTGGAGAGAGAGGGCAGAGAGTATGGGTTACACTTCGGAGGTACTCCTCGGCTGGTGGAAACATATGCACACCTGGTACGGGAAGCTGCACCTAAAGAAATCTGGCCAGGCCACAGTAAAGCTGACAGACAGAGAGACCTACGTCATGGCCAGGTGCAGCTTCCTGGAGGTTGAGATCCACCAACAAGAAGCAGCAGGAGCCCAAATCTCTACCCTCTCTCTCCGGCAGCCTGCTGCGACCCAGTCCTCTTCCGGCCGAGAGTCAGTCCCTGTCTCCAGGCAGGTTTCTGTGGAGCGTGCCACGGCAGAGAACCCGCGGACAGCTGTTGTCACCGTGGTGGAGTGCGTGGAGGACTCCCTGGTACGGTGGGAGAGAGGAGACATCGAGTCCACCACAGTCGTAGCCGCATCCACCCCCCCCAGCTCCGCCTCCATAGAAAGGCAGAGAGCCAGACAGCAGGAGGGCAGAGCCACACTGTCCTGCTGGAGATCAGGGACACCATCCGCACCAGTATAGATCTCCTCTCTCAGCTGGTCAGCACTGACTCCTCATCCTCCAACCGCAAGCCCTTCCAGTACCAGGTGGTGAAGGACCGGATCACGGAGCTGCTTAACAACCCTCCAGACCCAGAGGAACCTGCTCCCACCCAGTCCAGGTCTGCTCCTCCACCCCAGGTGATGTCCCTCCCATACCAAGGCTTCCCACAGCCCCTCACCTACCAGGGTTACGGCTACCAGGAGGTCCAGCAGCATAGGCAGCAGCCCTTCCCAGCCCAGGCACAGAGACATCAGGCGACACCGTCGCCACCAGTTCCACTGATGCCACCGATGCCACCCACGACAATGATGTCACCGACGACAGCGATGCCACCCACAGCAGTCCTCACCCAGCTGCAGACCAGACAGCCCCACTACACTACTCCTTCCTCCACCCCACAGCCAAGCCCGGCCTCAGTACATCTCTCATCAGTGCTGGGGCTGACACCCCATGGCATGGGGGAAGGACCTCTCAGCATCGCGGGTCTGAGCCAGCTGTCTGAGAGCTTCCTCAACACACCGTCCCCTGTTGTCCTCTCGGGGCCAGGCACCCCAATGATGATACAGACCAACACTCCAGCACCACCCACCTCCACAGCACCTGGACCCTTCACCCCTGAGACTGGGCACAGCTCCCAGTTACCAATAAGAGTGCCAGAGACTGGGTAGCTGGCTACCTGTAGAGTTTATTTGGACACTGACTTGGGTCATTTTTGTTTAACAGCTTGTTGTTCAATAAAGTTTATCTTTGATTCACACACTTGCTTCATTCCTTTTTTTAAATAAAGTCTTGGTGGAATCTTTTAGAAATGGTTTAAGCCTTTGCATGCTTGTGGGATGGGTAATAGCTGTGGGATGGGCAGGGATACCTTTGGGATGGGAAATAGCTGTGGGATGGGTAATAGCTGTGGGATGGGTAAGGATAGCAGTGGGATAGATAAGCCTCCAGTGCAAGTATAGTGGGACTGTATGGTCCACCCTCCCTGGTGCCACACCTATGGCCCTTTATTATCAATAATAATGTAATAATCATCCACACATGTCAAAACAAACACAACTCTTTATTAAACGCCCTGTTCATTGTAGGCCCACCCAACATACATGGCCCAATCTCATCCATGTGATGAGACAGGCTGAAGGAAGCACTCATTAATCATCTATCATCCTGTCTTGCCACTCCACTGCTCCAGCTGGGGAGTTGCACCAGTGTCTCAGGAGGTTGCGCTGCTTCTTCCCTTCACGTGAGGCTCTGTTGGGGCCTTGCACATCCTGAGTGTCTATCAGGTTTCGCCCTTGCCTCCATTCCCCAGGCTCCATGTCCCCATTGCCTTGTTGGAGGTCCATGAGCCTGTTCTGCAAGGCCGGGTAGCGGGTGTGCATGAGATTGTGCAGGATGCAGCAAGCTTCCATGATCCTCCTCATGGTCTCTGGGCGATGCTGCATGGTGGTGAGAAGTACCTGGAACCTGTTGGCCAGGATGCCAAAGGCGTTCTCCACCACCCGCCTTGCCCTGGACAGCTTGTAGTTGAAGATCCTCTCTTCACGGGTGAGGTGTCTTGAAGTGTAGGGCTTCATGAGGTAGGTTCTGAGGGAGAAGGCATCATCCCCCACGATGAAGTAGGGCACATCTTGCGTGTCGTTGGGCAGGGGGTCTGGATCTGGGAAGCCCATGATGAGGTTGCCTTCCAGCCCCTCCTTGAGGTGACTGTCGTTGTATACCTGGGCATCTGAACATGAGCCGCTGCCTGAAGCATCGATGTACATGAACTTGTAGTCAGCATCGACCATGGCGAAGAGGACGATGCTGAAGAAGCCCTTGTAGTTGAAATAAGTGGAGCCCGACTTGGGTGGTGCTTTGCAGGCCATGTGCTTACCATCTATGGCTCCAACGGTGTGTGGGAAGTTCCACCTCTGATACCACTGCTCTGCAACTTTCTTCAATCCTTCATCAGTGGAGGGGCACTGGAGGAGCTCCTGCAGGTATTCTTCGATGATGGCCTGCACCACTTCTCTGGTGCAGGCCATCATCGAAGAATACCACAATGCTGATGGTGTTGTGTGGCACCCTCCAGCCGTACTGCATGCTCCTGTAGGTGGTCCCTGAGGCCAGGTGGCACAGAGTCAGTGCCACCTTGAGCCCAGGTTCCAGGCTGGGCCGGAAGTTGGTGTTTGCCTTGGTCAACCTGGGTGTCAGGCGCTGCACAGCTTCGTCAAACATGGCTGGAGGCATCCTCATGAAGTTCTGGAATGCCCGAGTGTCTTCGTTCTTGAGCTCCACCATCAGCTTGTTGTACAGTCCATACTCTGCTCTTCTCCTGATCCATCTTCGGACCCAGACGCTTCTTGGCCGCCTCCTTTTCTTCCTGTAGTAGAGTTCACAGAGCCTGTAGATGGCTTCGCACTGTTGCAGAAGGATGGTGGCTGCCCAAAGGACTGTGTTACAATCCACGGTGGACATGACTGGATGCTGTGGAAGAACAAGAGTCAGATGAAGGCTGCAGAGGTCTGCACAGCTAGGCTGCTGGTCTGAAAGTGAGATGCAGGTGAGTTGCTCCCCCTTTTTATAGGCAGTATAGGTGTCCCTTTGCATCCTCTAGGCATCCTCTAGGCATCCTCTAGGCATCCTCTAGGCATCCTCTAGACATCCTTAATATCCGAGATAGGTCCCCTCTGTGAACATTTTTTCCGTTTTAAACGCTTTGTTTCTGTGCTGCATCTGTTCCGCATCCATTCTGCATCCGTTCTGCGTCCGTTCCGCTTCCTCCCTGCGTCCAAGTAGATGCGAGTTGTGCAGATGCGGAACGGATGCCTAGTGGATATCGCGGATGCGTAACGGATGCAGAACGGATGCGTCGCGGATGCTTAGAGGATGCAGAATGGACGAATTGGATACATTTTCCGCGCAAAAGTTTTGGACAGCTCAAAACTTTTTGAGTGGATGAAACGTCAATAGACAGATTGACGGATAGAGAGGAAACAAAATGGAGGCAGTGAGTACATCGCGTTAACCAACGGATGGCAAGCTTTTTTGTCTGTTTTACATCCTCTTTGCATCCGTTGGTGCAGTGTGACATCGGCTTTAGTCCCCTTCTCTCCTTGATTAGTTACCACCCATTGCTTCTTGTCCTACCCTCAGGTGCTTTGCAGAATAGTTTTGACTCCCTCTTCTTTGTGGCAGTCCCTGAGATATTGGAACACTGCTCTCATGTCTCCCCTAATCCTTCTTTTCATTAGACTAGACATACCCAATTCCAGCAACCATTCTTTATGTGTTTTAGCCTCCATCCCCATCATCATCTTTGTTGCTCTTCTCTGCACTCTTTCTCGAGTCTCAACATCTTTTTTACATTGTGACCAAAACTGAATGCAATTTTCCAAGTGTGGCCTTACCAAGGCATGATAAAGTGGCATTAACACTTCACATGATCTTGATTCTATCCCTCTGTTTGTGCAGTTGGGTGACCATTGTTCTCATCTCTGATGTCTTTAAATGTATAAGCATGATGCCATTCGAATTAAAAAAGAAACAATGCTTGAAGAATCTTTATAGGAGCTTTAGTATCAATCTAAAATGGAATGGGTTGTTATTGCCCTTTGGAGAACTTGTTTACTTTGGAAATGAATCCGTATTAAATGAATAAAAACTTCAGGATATCCTAAATAGGGAATTTCAACAGATTCTGTTGAAATGCATTCATTTGGCACAGTACAAAATATTTAAAAATGGCAGCTGATTAAATACAGATGGTGATTGCATTTTATTTTTCCATATAATGAAAGCTCTACATAAACAATAAATTGGTAAATAGAATTTGGAAAACTGAATTGAATTAGCACATGGTACAAGTTTATTTTGCCATGCAACCTTTTGCTCCTGAGGATAGTATTTGGTTTTCATCAATGTATTTTCCAAGTAACATTCTTGCCACCTAATTTTCTTGCATGTCTTCTTTTCAATCAAATGCAATAAAAAGAGATTATAGCATAAACAGTAAAAGAAACAGAGTAAATAGAGCTGACAGAAAAGCAGTAAATTAGGTATTTAGAGCATTGCTTTTCTTTGAAAGTAGGGGTAGGATTGTTAAATTTATTTTTCCCCTTCCCTAACAGAAAACCACAATATCAACTGTTGCTTGTAGCACATGCTGTACAAAATTAAAATAAATTAAACTAATTGAATTTTTGAGCAATCAGTAGATGGTAGCAAAGAGAGCCATTTTTTTTTGAAGGGGGAGTTTAACCTGGTTTTTTGTAGCCAAGAAAAACAGTATATTGTATGAACCCAACCTTGGAAAACACTTCATTAGTTTCATATATATGCTTCCCCAATTGACTCTGCCCTACGACAAATTTCCATTTATGGTATAACTGCATTCTGTTAGCACTTCTTCCATGAGCTGCAGCTTTTTGTTTTTTTTGGAAATAAAGAACAGATTCCTAATTACATTAAGGAAATAATTCACCTTCATGAAGAGCCACACTTCTCTCATTTGCTGAGCTGCAGGTCAGAGGCTGTCCATCAACTTTGTGCCATTCTAATTTTACAGAAAGTCATTAATATGGAATGCAGAATACAGAAAGTCATTAATATGGAACTAGGCAACCAACATTTGGATTAGTGGTGGGATTTAATTTTTTTTACTACCAGTTCTGTGGGCATGGCTTGGTGGGCGTGGCAGGGGAAGGATACTGTAAAATCTCCAGTCAGAGGTGGTATTTGCCGGTTCTCTGAACTACTCAAAATTTCCGCTACCGGTTCTCCAGAACTGGTCAGAACCTGCTGAATACCACCTCTGATTTGGATTCTAGGCAATAGAGTTGCACAGAGTTTTTGTAAGATTTTTCATTTCAAGTTTCGTCTCAGACTGCTGGTGACAGTTCCAACAGCTGGCAGAAGCAGGTGTGCAGAGGCCTCATTCAATTGTTGAAACTACTGGTTGGGTCCATCCCAACCACCACATTACATGCCTTAGAAATTATTTTCCTACCACATCCCCATGACATCCATCTCATTCCCAGCTCATGACTGCTTGAGGGTTAAATATAATTTTGCAGTGTAAATAGGTAAAATATCCAAGAACAGGTAGAAAAAAATGTGCAGGGCTGAAAATCATCAGTGTAAATCTCAAACACCTGAAGAAGAAGACAGGAATAAGAGGGTGACTGTTTAAAATTTCCAACAAAATCAGAAGATGAGCCACACGATGTGTGTGTGTGTGTGTGTGTGTCAGATAATATGACTTTGCCTAAAGCACTGAAACATCTAGAGCTAGCCCTGAACAAGAGGAAACACATGGAAAGGATGCTAGAGATGATAGATAATCAAACCGACCCCATTCTGGCTACAGTGCCTTGACTGGCAGATGGTTTTACTACCAGCTGATTATACTCTCATAAGAAAGAGCAGCAAAACCTGAGGATTCAACCAATTCCTTTGCCTACCCAAACCTGAATCTGCTTAATAAGAACAGCAATATTTGGCAGTGACTCACCATAGATGCCCTGGCAAAGGAAGCAAGATATTTCTTTGCAGGTATCACTTGCTGCTGAATGAAAGGAAAATGGCATTTGAATTCAGCAACAGGAAAGGACTCAAGTAGACACTGTGAAGCATTTGTCAAGATAAATTACATCACCTCAGGAAGGAGAATTGAGCTGTCCCTGATGTGCAAACAACTGTGTGCCTTACAGAGGTCTACTGGGCATTAGAAGTTGCTGGTTACTTTTTACTGATCTACCATCGAGAGCATTTTGGCATAGTATGTAATGGTGTGGTATGCTGGATGCTCTGCAGTGGATAAGAAGATGTTCCAAAGAGTTATAAAAACAGCACAAAAAATCATCGATTATCTTCTTTCTTCTTTAGAAGAGATTGCAAAGACTCCTCTCTAGAGCACTAAAAATCTCCACGGACCATTCTTATCCTGGACATTCATATTTTGATCTGTTACCATCAGGGAGACTCTATAGGTATCTTAAAATGAGGACTGATAGATTGAGAAACAGTTTCTTTTCCAAGGCAGTAATTGTCTTGAATCAAACAGTACATTCGTGATTTTTATTATTATTATTATTATTATTATTATTATTATTATTATTATTATTATT
>BLBF01000007.1:33659691-33672075 GCA_015471245.1 Laticauda colubrina | reverse complement strand
TTATTATTATTATTATTATTATTATTATTATTATTATTATTATTATTGTTGTTGTTGTTGTTGTTATTATTGTTATTATTGTTATTATTGTTATTATTGTTATTATTGTTATTATTTGCACACAAAAATGACAGTATACACAGCAAATGAGATAACCATTCTGGGTTTCCTATCACAAATCACTAGTTGAACACTTCCCAAGTATTTAGGGTTATGTGATGTATCGGTGGATTATGCGAGTAGATCCCAGTAAGGTGGCCTTCTACAGCTGACCTATGGTGATGTTGTCAGCACCAATTGCTTTTAAGTGCTTGCCTAGGCTTTTAGGCACAGCACCCAGTGTGCCGATTACCACTGGAACCACCTGCACTGGTTTATGCCAGAGTCTCTGCAGTTCGATTCTCAAATCACTTTCTATGATATTTCCTTTCTTCAGTGCCACTGTGGTGCATTTGTCCAGGCCGAACTCCATGCTGACATCAGTGCTAAAAATTGAACTGTATTGGTCAGTGACTGGATTTCAAGTTCTGATTTTCCATATAACTTCATCCATGTACAGCAGATGAGAGATTTTCTGTGTATTTTTAGCAGTTTAATAACCCAGGTTAGTTTTTTGTAAAATTGTTGACAGGAGGGTCATGGCGATGATGAACAGCAGAGGTGACAAAGAATCACCCTGGAAAATCCCTCTTTTGATGTTGACCAAAATAACCTCATTTTGATACCATTTGGCAGATGTGGCCAGATAAAAGCTCTGACTAGCTTTCAAGATTCTGTTATTGTCCCCTACAACAAAAAAGATAAAATGTTTTCCAAATTTTTGGGGGGAAAAACAAATCCTCACTTCATTTTGTTTAATATAAGGTAGAATAGAGAGAAAATCTGAGACACTTTCAAATTTCTGTTATTCTATCTTATAATAGTAAAGTAGCGTTACTGATGTTCTTCCAGGTCTGTTTCCTTATTTGGCCTTCCTCAAAGGATTGACAGCTTTGCAGTGAACTAAATTCCTGTTATCATGTCCTTAAAGAACATAAGGATTTAAAGCAACAAAATCAGATGAGGCAAGCGTGTCAGTTCAGAACAAATAGTAGAAAGACTGAGAAATTGTTGATTAGATGAGATTAACAAAATTGGAAGGGAACTTGTAGATCATCTAGTCCAACTTGCCCCCCCCATCCAAGCAAGAGACCCTACACCAGGGGTGTCAAACTCAATTTCATTGAGGGCTGCATCAGGGTTGTGTTTGACCTTGGGGACCAGGGTGGATGTGGCCAGGGTAGCCAGCTTGACATTACTCGTGTTGAGGGCACCTGTGGCCTGAGAGCTCTGCCAGAGAAATGGGCTCCCGAGCTCTGTTTTCAGCTGGGACAGCCTCCTGCAACCCTCTGTCCGCAAAAATGGAGCTCAGGAGGGCCATGTTTCCACTGGTAAAGGCACTGTGGGCCAGTCCTTTGCTATTTCTAGGGCAGCCCCATGGGCCAGATCTAAGCATCCCGTGGTCAGATCTGGCACCCGGGCCTTGAGTTTGACATCCCTGCTCCACACCATTTTTGACAAATGGCAGTCCAATCTCTTCTTGAAAGCCTCCAGTGATGAAGCTCCCACAGCTTCTGGAGGCAAGCTGCTCCTCCGGTAAGTTTTGTTCCTCAGCCAATTGCTCTGAAAATAGCTTCTCAAAAGGAATAATTTTTGCAGGAGGAGTTTGAAACTTGGAGGAGCTGGGGTAAGAATGATAACTGATATTTCCACATTTTTTTTTTAAAAAAAATAGTGTATTATGAATGCACACAAGCCAAACAAGCTAAAAGATTACCAGACATATTGCTCCCAGATTAGACAGATGAACCTAAAGACTGAATTCTTCTTGTCTTGGATTAAATTTCATTAAGCCTTAAATGGAAAGGAGAATGAGTTTCTCTTCTTGCTTCTGTGTAACCTGCCATGAAAAAGAATATTAAAAACTAAGTTTCCAGAAGCTGACACTATATAATAGTAGCACATGCAGGAGGCACCCAGAGCCAAATGTTCACTGTCTTTGAAGGTCCATCAGCTCCTTCAAAGCTTCGTGAAACAACTTTGACTTCTTGGCGACAAGGGCAGTGATATATTGAGGGGCTTTAAGTCATGTAAATTGCCACTTGTGGGTCAGAAGAGTGATTCGAATTAGTTTACCACCCGTTCTGTGGGTGTGGCTTGATGGGCGTGATTTGTGCGCATACGTGTGCCTTGCACGCATGCAGAGGCTTTCCTATTGACCTTCTCCTGCAACCTTGTACTCTCCCTGTATCTTCAACAGCTGATTCACAACAACATACTGTGCCATGTAATGCAGCTGAGGTTGAAAAGCAGGAAATAAAGGTTAGTATGGAGCCAGGGCAGGAGGGCAGGCCCAGCAGCTGATCATCAGATCAAACTGGTTTGCTCCCAGATGATCTTTGGAGCTACCAGTTCGGTTGAACCAGGCCGAACCAGTAGAATCCCACTCCTGCTTCCAATGACACTGACTCCAGACATTCCGTCTGGCCAAATGTGCATCAGAGACAATGCCTGTAATGTCAAGAAAGTCCATTCTGAACCACAGAAATTATTCAAATGACAGCACAGACAGCACATCTAAACACCTTCCTGGATTCTTACTCCCAAGGTTGAAATTGTAGCTTTTTTTAAAAAAAATCGCTTTTAATGATAACAAATATTAACAGACGGGCAGAAATATGTCTCATTGTGGTAGAAAGAAACCCCTTTTTTGGAACATCATTAATGCTAATAAAACCAGCTGAACATAAAGTAGGCTTTTAAAGTAAGGAAAACAAAAAAAAAGAGGGGGACCCTTTGACAATTAGCCGACTTTTAACTCTAATGTTTTAGTGTAGATTGTTAGCTAATCAAGTTGGGAAATTAAAAAAAAAAGATGTACAAAAATGGTTGATTATTAATATTACAAGAAGTGATTGTGAACTGTACCTGCTTTAGTGCTGTAATAATATAAATAGTGAAATCAGCATTGCATTTATTGAGGTGTAATTGTACAAATTGCTAGCTAATCAGATGGAGAAAATTGAACTAGATCTTAGCAGAAAATGTTATATGTGCTATTAACTTTATACATTTAGCTAAGTATTTAATGAACTTTTGAGATAACACTGCAGAATGGTGTTTGTGCATTTTTAAAAAGATGGATCCCTGCCTCAGATTAAAAGAAAGGACTCAATATTGTTTTCGGTTAAACAATGTAAACCAAGGAACCAATCAAACTCTGTGGAATTACAAGTAATGTAAAAAATTGGCTTAAGCCAAGGATTAATCAAGCCCATAGCTTTTACAGCTGAGCCATAGGCATTTCATTAAAAATGTAAAACTGGACAAATACATAAAATCCACTGAAATAAATAGCTCAGTTTATCAAGCCAGCTGTCGTTAGCAGTTTAATGTATTTTGACATCCTCAACACAGCAGGGACTTAATGAGAATGGTGGAAACTGGGCTCAAGGCTTGTGAACTTTTCAAGAAGTTCAGAACGAAAAAGCTGGATAATTCATAAGACTGAGAAGGTTTGGCTTGCTCTGTCACTCCAGCAAATTTTTCTTTATTAAAAGTTTTACATGCTGTTGTATGGTGTGATCAGGTGTGAACTATCTAACTCCAAAGACAGGTGCATTTGGAGGTTTTTAAGGAAAAGAAAAACCAAGTTTTCACTGAAGAGGCACATTGAGTTATTGGATTCACAAAAGCACAGGGTTTTAGAATTTTCAGTAGCTGCAGCCAAGAATGAATTTGATATTTGAAAATATGCACATGACACACAGACACACACAAATTTTATCTGTTGTTTTTCCTGTTAACCATTTTGTTATTGATACAGTATATAGATGACAGATTAACAATATATAAAACAGATTCAGTAGTTGAGTAGCTTAAAATGTATTGGTTTCTTTTGTAAGAGGTGGGGGATAAGCATTGTTGTGTTATATTTATCAGCATTCAACTGTGCGTTATATGTGTTAATTTTTAAGGCACTTTTTAATGTTTTGTTTGTTGTATTTTTTTCTTTTCTTTTTGAATATCTTGGTGTTTTGTATTTTAACTTTTCTTGAAATATAAAATTAAATTAAATATTATATGAAAAAAGAAAAAAGTATGGAAAACCTACACTGAAGGATTGAGAGGGATTCATTCTTGAGACTTTCAAGATAGGGATAAATAGTAGCTCCCCACAAAGGAAACCTGATCTGTCTTGGTGCTTTGATAGGAAGGTCGCAGCTGATTATGTCTTCTCCAGCGTTCAGAGTGCTGCACCAGAAGTTGTGTGTTCCACCTTACAATAATGCTTCAGTAATTTTGTAAAATTACTGCATCAACTGGTTGTTTCCTGGTTGTCAAGACATCTAAAAGATCATTGAAAATCAAATTGAAGAAAGCCTGAATGAAACTGTCATTTTAAAGATTTATTATTATATATTAAACAAAGTTATTATATATTAAACAAATTTAACTCACTCACGGTGACTCTGGGTGGTGTAAAGCATGAAAAATCCACAGTTAAAAGTCCACAATCTTAAAACCACCCACCCCATAGTGGCAAAAACAGAATCAAACAAGATATTTTATTGGCTTTGAATAGGGTGCCCAGGCCTGCTGTTAAAATCATGGCTTCAAGGCCTTGTGGAAAAGCAACAAAGTGAGGGCCAATTTTATCTGTGGAGGGATGATATTCTAAAGGGAGGGAACTACCACAGAGAAGGCCCTTTTTCTAAGTCCCATCAGATATCCTCCCTTAATGGTTGGGACACAGAACATGCCCTGCTCTTCAGCCCTGGTGGGCCAGGTAAATGTAATTGGTGCATCATCAAAATCTAAATATTTCAAGTGAACATAAAGCCCCTGTCACACTGCACCAACGGATGCAAAGAGGATGTAAAATGGACAAAAACCCTTGCCATCCGTTCGAAAATGCGATGTACTCACTGCCTCCATTTGGCTTCCTCTCTATCCATCCAGCATCCGTTTATGGACGTTTCATCTGCTCAAAAAGTTTTAGGCTGCTTAAAACTTTTGCGCGGAAAATGTATCCAATTCGTCCGTTCTGCATCCGCTACGCATCCGCTACGCTTCCGCTATGCATCTGCTACTCATCCGCTATATCGGCTAGGCATCCTCTGCGCATCCGTGCAACGCGCATCCGCCCGGATGCAGGGAGGAAGTGGAACGGATGCAGAATGGATGCAGAACGGATGCCTAGCGGATGCAGCACGGAAACAAAGCGTTTAAAATGGGAAAAACGTTCGTAGAGGGGACCTATCTCGGATATTAAGGATGTCTACAGGATGCCTAGAGGATGCCTAGAGGATGCCTAGAGGATGCCTAGCGGAAAACCTATACTGCCTATAAAAAGGGGGAGCAACTCATCTGCATCGCACTTTCAGACCAGCAGCCCAGCGGTGCAGACCTCTGCAGCCTTCATCTGACTCTTGCTCTTCCACATCATCCAGTCATGTCCACCGTGGATTGCAACAAAATCCTTTCGGCAGCCAACATCCTTCTGCAACACTGCGAAACCATCTACAGTCTCTGTGAACAGTACTACGGGAAGAAAAGGAGGCACCCAAAAATAGTCTGGCTCCGAAGATGGTTCGCCAGAAGAGCAGAGGACGGACTGTACAACAAGCTGATGGTGGAGCTCAGGAGCGAAGACCCTCGGGCGTTCCAGAACTTCATGAGGATGCCTCCAGCCATGTTTGACGAAGTTGTGCAGCGGCTGACACCCAGGTTGACCAAGACAAACCCAACTTCCCGCCCAGCCTGGAGCCTGGGCTCAAGGTGGCACTCACTCTACACCACCTGGCCTCAGGGACCACCTACAGGACCATGCAGTACGGCTGGAGGGTGCCACCCAGCACCATCAGCTTTGTTGTCAGAGAAGTGGTGCAGGCCATCATCAAAGAATACAAGGAGGAGCTCCTCCAGTGCCCCTCCACTGAAGAAGGATGGAAGAAAGTTGCAGAGCAGTGGTATCAGAGGTGGAACTTCCCCCACACCGTTGGAGTCATTGATGGCAAGCATGTGGCCTGCAAAGCTCCAGCCAAGTCGGGGTCCACTTATCAGAACTACAAGGGTTTCTTCAGCATCATCCTCTTTGCCATGGTCGATGCTGACTACAAGTTCATGTACATCGATGTTTCAGGCAACAGCTCATCTTCAGATGCCCAGGTATACAACGACAGTCACCTCAAGGAGGGGCTGGAAAGCAACCTCATCATGGCCTTCCCAGATCCAGACCCGCTGCCCAATGACACGCAAGATGTGCCCTACTTCATCATGGGGGATGACGCCTTCTCCCTCACAACCTACCTCATGAAGCCCTACACCTCCAAATACCTCACCCGTGAAGAGAGGACCTTCAACTACAGGCTGTCCAGGACAAGGTGGGTGGTGGAGAATGCCTTTGGCATCCTGGCCAACAGGTTCCAGGTACTTCTCACCAACATGCAGCATCGCCCAGAGACCATGAGGAGGATCGTGGAAGCTTGCTGCATCCTGCACAATCTAATGTGCACCCGCTACCCAGTCTTGCAGAACAGGCTTGTGGACCTCCAACAAGGCAATGGGGACATGGACCCTGGGGAATGGAGGCAAGGGCAAAACCTGATCGGCACTGAGGATGTGCAAGGGCCCAACAGAGCCTCACGTGAGGCAAAGAAGCAGCGCAACCTCCTGAAACACTGGTTCAACTCCCCAGATGGAGCGGTGGAGTGGCAAGACAGGATGGTAGATGTTTAATGGATGCTTCCTTCAGCCTGTCTCATCACACGGATGAGATTGGACCATGTATGTTTGGTTGGCCTACAGTGAACAGGGCGTTTAATAAAGAGTTGTGTTTATGTTGACATGTTTGGACCATACAGTCCCACTATGCTTGCACTGGAGGTTTATCTATCCCACAACTATTACCCATCCCATAGGTATCCCTGCCCATCCCACAGGTATCCCTTCCCATCCCACAGGTATCCCTTCCCAACCCACAGCTATCTTAACCCATCCCACAGGTATCCCTTCCCATCCCACAGGTATCCCTTCCCATCCCACAGCTATCTTAACCCATCCCACAGGTATCCCTTCCCATCCCACAGGTATCCCTTCCCATCCCACAGCTATCTTAACCCATCCCAAAGATATCCCTGCCCATCCCACTGCTATCTTAAACCATCCCACAAGCATGCAAAGGCTAAACCATTTCTAAAAGTTTCCACCCAGACTTCATAGAAAAAAATTAATGAAGCAAGTGTGTGAAACAAAGATAAACTTTATTAATAACAAGCTGTAAAATAAACATGACCCAAGTCAAGTGTCCAAATAAAGTCCACAAATATCCAGGCAGCCAGTCTCTTGCACTCGTCTTGGTCACTCGGAGGTATGTGCCCAGGCTAAGGTGTTAGGGAGCAGATGCTGTGGAGGTGGGTGCTGCTGCAGTGTTGGTCTGAGGTGTTATTGGAGTGCCTAGCCCCGAGAGGACAACAGGGGACGGTGTGTTGAGGAAGGTGTCGGACAGCTGGCTCAGCCCCATGATGCTGACAGGTCCTTCCTCCATGCCATGGGGTGTCAGCCCCAGTACTGAGGACAGATGTACTGAGGCCGGGCTTGGCTGTGGGATGGAGGAAGGAGAAGTGTAATGGGGCTGCCTGATCTGCAGCGGGGTGAGGACTGTCGTGGTTGGCATCGGTGGCATCATTGGAACTGGTGGCAGTGGTGTCGCCCGATGACTCTGTGCCTGCATTTGTAAGGGCTGCTGTCTGTGCTGTTGGACCTCTGGGTAGCTGTAGCCCTGGTAGGTGAGGGGGTGTGGGAAGCCTTGGTATGGGAGGGACATCATCTGGGGTGGAGGGGCAGACCGGGACTCGGTCGGGGCAGGTGCCTCTGGGTCTGGAGGGTTGTTAAGCAGCATGGTGATCCTCTCCTTCACCACCTGGTACTGGGGATCCGCCATCTCCTTGAGGGTCTGGTTCACATAATTGAGGAAGGGCTTGCGGTTGGAGGAGGAGGATTTGATGGGGACCAGCTGAGAGAGGAGACCTATGCTGGTGCGGATGGTGTCCCTGATCTCCACCAGGACCTTGTGGCTCTGCCCCTCCTGCGGTCCGGCTCTCTGCCTTACTGTGGTGGCGGAGGTGTGGGTAGATGCAGCTTCGGCAGCGGTGGACTCGATGTCTTCTTTCTCCCACCGCACCAGGGAATCCTCATCGCTCTCCACCATGCTTTCAACACCTGCCCGGTGGTTCTCCACCATGGCACGCTTCACAGATACCTGCATGGAGACAGGGACTGACTCTCGGCCACCAGAGGACTGGCTCCCAGCAGGCTGCCGGAGAGAGAGGGTAGAGATTTGGGCTCCTGGTGCTCCTCGGTGACAGACCTCACCCTCCAGGAAGCTGCACTTGGCCATGACATAGTTCTCTCTGTCCGTCAGCTTACCCATGGCCTGGCCAGATTTTTTGCGGTGCAGCTTCCCGTACCAGGTGTGCATGTGCTTCCACCAGCCGAGGAGCACCTCCAAAGTGTAGCCAATATTCTCCGCCCTCTCTCTCCAAGCAGCCTGCTTCCGCTTGGTGTCCCTGTACAGCCGGTGTCCCTTCCGCCACAGATAGTCGTTCTCTCTCAGCCACTCCAGCACCTCATCCTCGTGCGCCTCCGCAATGTAGTACTGCCTCCTCTCCCGTTGTTGCATACGCCTCTTCCTCCCTTTGGCAGGACCAGATGGGCCCTCATCAGAGGGGCTTCCAGGTTGTAGGGGCTGCTCCTCCACACCAACAGCATCATCATCATCATCATCATCATCATCATCATCATCATAACCAGCAGGATGATAATCATCATCATCATCATCAGCAGCAGCAGCAGCATAATCACCAGCAGGATCATAAGCAGCAGCAGCAGCAGCAGTAGCAGCAGGATCAGCAGCAGCAGCAGCAGCAGCAAGACCAGGATGAGCAGCAGCAGAGTAAGCAGCAGCAGAGTAAGCACCAGTAGCAGGGTCAGCAAGACCAGGAGCACGAGCAGAATGAGCAGGACCAGCAGGACCAGGAGCAGCTTCAGCAGAGTACGTAGCAGAAGCACCACTGCCAGGAGCAGCTACAGTAGAAGCTCCAGCAACAGAAGAGCGAGCCCAAGCAGCAGAAGCCCCAGCAGAAGATGAGTTAGGGACATGGGGCGGGAGGGTGGCCCTGTCCCTGTTGCCAGGGATGTCGGTAGGTTGCTGAGACTTTCGCTTCTTCCCCATGGTTGTGGGGTTGCTGGCTGGCAGGAAGGTTGGCAGGAAGGCTGGCAGGCACCAAGGCTGGCAGGAAGGCTTGCACCAAGGCTGGCAGGAAACCTAGCAGAAAGCCTGGCAGGAAGCCTGGCAGGAAGGCTGGCAGGAAGGCAGGCACCAAGGCTGGCAGACAGACTGGCTGGCAGGGAGGCTGGAAGGCAGGCTGGCAGCAAGGCTTGCAGGGAGGCTGGAAGGCAGGCTGGCAGCAAGGCTGGCAGGGAGGCTGCCCAGGAGGCTGGGAGGCAGGCTGGGAGGCAGGCTTGGAGGCAGGCTGGCAGCAAGGCTTGCAGGCAGACATGCAGGCAAGAACTCGAGGTATCCAGCAGCAGGTCTTTCCTCCAAATGCTGGCCACATGCGAGCTGCTTCCCTTTATATCCGGGGGGCTTGCACAATGCATCCCCCTCGCATGCGCAATTAATGCTAGGCATCCTTTCGGCTTCCGCTGTGCATCCGCTAGGCTTCCGCTCTGCATCCGCTTTTTCCGTTCCGTGTCCGCTTTGCTGAGGCCCCCCGGAAGCCTTGCCGACATGCCATCCACTTCTATCCACTGGGCTTCCGTTCCGCATCCGCTTTGCATCCGCCCTGCGTCCTCCCTGCGTCCGTGTTGTCCGCTCAAATTATGCAAATTTTCGCCCCTTTTGAGTGCGGATACAACAGATGTAACATTTTTCTCTTCCGTTGTGTCCTTTTTGCATCCGTTGGGCAGTGTGACATGGCCTTAAGGAGATGTATTTCACAGCAGAAGGAAAATATGGTGTCCAAACTTGATACAAATGTTATTGTCAGTTTGAGCATTGTGTTTGGCAGAAAGGAAAAATAGTCATTCCTTCAGTAGCTCTTTCGTAAATTTGTTAATATGAATGTGAAATTATGATATTTAATTCATATTTCTTCTTTTATATTCCTCTATACAAGGTAGTAGATAGCCATCTACGCATTTGTGCCAAATTCATCTTTCAAGTTATTTTCCATTTTATTTTTAATTTTTGTATGATTCATAAGGAATACTTCTACCTCAAATGTAAGATGTATATGCTTTTTATTCAAACATTCAGGCAGTTGATGTTTCGGAATTTAAATAAAAGTATTTCAAAGTCTCTACCTGCATTTGTTGTAAAATATATTTATCATACAATAAAAAGACATTGAAATACCAATTTCTCAATACCTTGACTGTTTTTTCAAACACACAATTCAAAATAATTGCATTATGGTCTGATAAATCAATATCAATTTCTTGAATTTAATGGTATTGAGTCAATAATATTGAAAAATAATCAAGTCTAAAACAATCCTGGCATACACTTAAATAGACTGAATATTGCCTTTGAGTTGGATATCTCAAACAGCAAGGGACTATCAGTTTCAGTTCTTCCATACATATCTTAATTATTTCTCCCAGTAATGTCTTTTTTGTTTTTTTGTACCAGTATATTTCTGTCCAGTTTATAATCCAATATTTCATTAAAATTTCCTCCTGTTATTGCTTTATCATAAATGTACTCATTCAAGTGTTGAAAACATGAGCAGAAAATATGGACTAGCAAATGAGATTTTGGTGAGAAAGGATTCATTAGAAAGGCGAATTAGTCTGCACAATTGAATTTGCATAGGACAACTTGTGATTAGTGATTAGTGAAGATTGAATCCAGATTGAATAAAAAAAAGAGGTAGGCATTGAGTAAAGCAAGGTATATGGTATTGTGCTGAAGTGGAGCACAGGAAAATGAATCAAATTCTCATTTGTACTACCCATTTTTAACTTTGAGAAAAAGTAAGGTGAAAGAAAAAAGAAGGTACCTTCCCTTAGATTCATTTCATTTGGTGATAAGTCTAAAAATTGTCAGCAAAAACATTCATATATGTAATCCACTCTTTTTGAAGATCTGCAGAAAATAAGTCACCACTTCATTTTACAGTTGTTCTTTTGGCTGACAGTTCATGAGGTCAGTAATTTTCTGAAGTCTAGCCTGAATCTCCTTTGAAATTTTAATGCATTGATGACTTATTCGGCGAATGAGTCCAATCCCTCTTTTAAGTGACTTTGAGATATTTGAAAACTGCTATCATGATTCCACTTACTTACCATATCTATAAGCTAAACATCTTTCAACCATTCCTTGTAGCTCATGGAATCCAGACCCTTCATCAACTTGGTAGCCATCCTCTCAAATTGGTCTTTTTGTGTAGTTGCACCAATAATTGGACAAAGAATTCCAAATGAGGTCTAACCAGGGTAGAATAGAGTTGGACAATTATTTCAGGTACTCTGGACTCTATATTCCTATCAGTGTAGATTTGTACATTGTGGAATTAACATAGCATTCAACCATTTCTCTTTGCCTTGTTATTATCTGTATCATACTCCTCATTCATGTTTAACTTTTGAGAAGACATCCAGACCTCCTTAACATGCACTACTGCCAAGCCTCATCTCCCCATTCTACACTTGGTCTTTCATTTTTTTTCCTATTTAGAGGAAGTATATTATATTGATCCCCTAAAATTTCAGCCTGTTAATTTCAATATACTGCTTAAGCCTGTCTAGATTTTTGAATAGCTTGGCTCTTTTCCTAAATTCCTAGCCTTTTTGTTCCATGACAAAAGTTAAGGCCTATATATGATGATACTTCATTTATCCCCTCAGTTATGTTTTCTGTGGAATTAACATACCCAGATCCTTTAACCATTCCTCTTAAGGCTTAGATACCACACCACTGAATATCTTGATTACCAATCTCTGAGTTACATCCAAATTACAGTACAAGAGTTGGCTCGCTGGTTCCCTTCTTTCTCTTTGTTAAAACAATGGACTATCCAGCACAGTTATGCCTGTTCAAAATCTATTGATTTCAGTGAGAGTCTTAAACAGGCTCTGATGGATAAGCTTCGCAGTTGTAGTGTCTTTGCAAGAAGAAAATTAGACAGTGTCTGTTTGTTCCTTTTCATCATGTTCTTCTTGCAGTGTGTGAACTATTAAGGAAGGTTCATGTCAATATTGTATTTGTGTGTGTGTATGACTGTGTATTTCTTCTATCTATCTATCTATCTATCTATCTATCTATCTATCTATCTATCT
>BLBF01000007.1:33608092-33659681 GCA_015471245.1 Laticauda colubrina | reverse complement strand
TCTATCTATCTATCTATCTATCTATCTATCTATCTATCTATCTATCTATCTATCTATCTATCTATCTAACTAACTATCTGTCTATCTATCTATAATCTATCTTGCTCTATCTGTCATTACTTCACATAAAAAAATATGGCTTATTGTGTAATATTAGATGATGTCTTGATATTTTTGAAACCTGCCCCCAGTGTACACTTTTGTCCTTCTCTCCCTCCCTCCTTTTCTTTCCTTCTTCCATCAATGGTTTTAGATCAAAATGTATATGTATTTAAATAAAAATTAATATAAATTTATTATATTGCCATTTTAAAAATCTGAATCTTGGAGGTGTTGACCCCGGATCTTTTTTTTTGACAGTAACCAAATGTGGTTCTTTTATCTTAAAGACCTGGAAATCCAAGAATGTCACCTTCTCATTCCATGCTCATTATCATTTGGTTGTGCCCCAGTTATTGTGGAAGGTAATTAAATTGTTTAATCTGCAAGCCAGATTGTTTTAGCCATTGTTTCCACCTATCAATACTGAATGATACTTAACTCCCATGAGAGTAATTGAAAGTGAAAGTTTATCTTTCCTTTGAATAAAGCATGAGCCCAGCCACATTCAACACTTTAATCATTGTTGTTGTACACCTTGAAACTGCTATGTAAACTCTATAAACACCTCTATGCTCTGCTACATATGTCACTTTCATTTTCTAGTAGCTACTTAGATTGGCAGCTGAGAAACAAAACTTTTTTTTAAAAAAAAAGGGGGGGGAAATCACATTTTCTTTCAGGTGCCAGAAACATGTTAAAATTCATCCATTAGTACTAAAAAGCTTACATGGTTAAGGTAGCTCCTTAGCAATGGGAGGGAAGTATTCCAACATCGATCTGATTATTATGGGGAACGCTGGGAGTTGCTGGTGTAGTACTGTGGCTTTACAACATTGTCAGTTGGAGTAATATACATCTATACAGCTCTATCTCTGTAAAATCCAGGGCATTTTATTACTTCTGTTTAGTGGCCATATGTGATTTTATTTCTGCATCCTCAAGCCAAAGCAGATTAATGGCTTTCTAAAGGTGTGTTATTAACTGAAGATTAGAGATAAAACACACAGTAAAATACCACTAATTACTGTTCATTAGAAAGCTACAATGATGGACTGAACACATAATAACTAAGGTAAAAAATATATAAACATGATGTCACTTCTTGATTAACAATGACAATGCCAAAGTTTAAACAATCACATGTTTATTTGATAGTTGTCTTTATTTTTACTCGGATAGTATTACCTTAAAAAGAAAAATTGTGAAAACTTTGCAAATTAAGTAGCTCTATTCATTCTGCACCTCTGAAATACAATTCACTTATTTTAACTATCCTAGCCTGTCAGGCACCATGCATGCTGCTGAGGAACCATCAAAATAGTAATAATATTTCTGTGGTTCAGTTAAATGAAGCACTGTATAAGGTGATATACAGAAAGATCACATCTCTCATTTGGAAAACTGTATTTTTTTTAAAAAAAATCAAAAATCTGATTTTTCTTATAGAAGGATATCCTTGGCCAAGGATTTTAGGTACAGGTAGTTCTTGACTTACAACCACAATTGGGCCCAACATTTCTGTTGTTAAGTGAGACATTTGTTAAATGGCCACCCACCTGGTCTTCTGGTTTCTGGCACCTATGCATGTACGAAGACCAGCTGGCTGGTGCTCATGCACACGCCAGAAGGCAGAAGCTCAGCATGTACACGCTGGAACCTGGAAGAGCAACAGGTGACAGCTGGCATGCTCAGAGAGATGGCTCTGCATGCCACTTCCTGCACGCATACCATAGGTTCGCCATCATAGCACTAGGAAGAGTGCAGAGAAGAGCAACCAAGATGATTAGGGGACTGGAGACTAAAACATATGAAGAATGGCTACAGGAACTGGACTTAGCTAGTCTAGTGAAGAGAAGAGCCAGGGGAGACATGATAGCAGTGTTCCAATATTTGAGGGGCTGCCACAGAGAGGAAGGGGTCAAGCCAGAGGTGCTATTCAGCCAGTTTGAACCAACTTGGGTGAACCGGTAGCAAGAATTTGGCGTGGGTCACTGAACCGGTAGCAACAACATCTAGCTGGCCACACCCCCAATCCGGTCGCCCAGTTTCTGCTCACTTGCTTGCCCCGCCCACCTGATGCTCGCTGCTCCAGTTTAAAGGAGGACTGCTCTCCTGCCCTAGCCATGCATTTTCAAGCAATCACTTGATGTTCTTTAATTATAAATACAAGAGAAAAATTGCAAAACACAATGGAGGAAAGCCATTCTGTAAATACAGATGAAATTCTGTATTTTTTTCTCCACTCTGGAGTCCTGCTTTGGGTTGGTTCACACAACACATAGGTTTAAATATGACTGGCTAATTTAGTTTCCATGTGTTGGGTCACCCTACCAGCATACCTCATTCATGTTTCCATCTGTTGTGAAAACACAAGCAATTGTCTGAATGAAAGTGACCCAGATTAGTGTGTTGTGCTAACATAGGGATAAAATTTCTAGGACTGTGTGAAGTGGAGATGCAGTTGCCTTGGCAAGATGCCTCACATCACGTCTTAGTCTCTTGCCAGGCACTTGAAGAAGCTGGAAGAGGCTTCTGGGCCATTTCTATACTTGGGCAGAAGCTTCTTCCAGGAACTGAAGAGGTTTCCTGCATGAAAGACTCTTCTGGCTAATATCACATCTGCAGTGTGTTGCTATTAGCAGAAAAGGAGCCCTGTTGCTTTACAAGCAGCTGTGAAAGGGAGCTTTGATGTAACCTTTGTCAAAAAAATTTAAAGAGATGCACAGCCTTAGGCACTACACTATCGGTTCATGCATTCTAATTCCCTTGCCATTCTAGACAGATTTTATGTTTATTATATTCTGTTTCTCCTTATCTGGAGATTAATTTCAATACCACAGAGATGACAGAAGACTTTCTTCATCAAAGTGAGCAAGCCAAACTTTCCACTTTTGTTAGCAACAGAACCTAGAATCTAAATGTGTTATAATTTTTACAACTTAATTGCATGCAGGTAGGAGACAAGCAAAAGAGAAGTCACTGATCATTAGAATTTTATTCAGAAGTGATATTCAGCAGGTTCTGACGAGTTCTGGAGAACAAGTAGCGGAAAGTTTGAGTAGTTTGGAGAACCGGCAAATAGCACTTCTGACTGGAGATTTTACAGTGTCCTTCCCTTGCCATGCCCACCAAGCCATGGTCATGGAACTGGTGATAAAAATATTTGAATCCCACCATTGATTTTATTCCATTAATATTGCCAGGTACAGACCTCTCTGTTAAGCCCATGTCACACTGCAACAACAGATGCAAAGAGTATGTAAAATGGAGAAAAACGCTTGCCATCCTCTGGAAAACATGATGCATCTGTTGTGTACACACTGCGTACGTCTTTCATACGCTCTACCCATCAAACATCCAACTACTGCTATTTCATCCGCTCAAAAAGTTTTAAGCTGCACAAAACTTTTTGAGCGGAAGAATTTTCCACCGCGTAGGATCTACATCCATGACACATACGGACAACAAACGTTCTACATCCGTTGTCATCCATTACACGTCCGCTGTATCCTCTCGGCATCCTCTGAGCATCTGCGCAACTCACATCTGCTCCAGCAGAAAGCGGAAAGAGGGAGGAAGTGAAAGGTACACGAAACGTCCACACAGCATTAGTAGCACAGACATATAAAGGATGAAAGCGGATGCAGCTCAGATATAAAGCATTAAAATGGACAAAACATTTGTATATGGGACATATCTCAGATATTTAGGATGTCTGGAGGATGCCTAGAGTATGTGGAAGGACACCTAGAGGAAAACTGACATTTCCTATAAAAAGGGGGAGGAAATCACCTGGATCTCAGTATGAGTCCAGCAGCCCTGGTGTGCAGACCTCTTCAGCCTTGCTCTCACTCTTCCACATCATCCATTGATCTCCACCATGGATCATCGCACACTCCTTTTGGTAGCTGCCATCATTCAACACCAGAACCAAGCCCTGTTCAGACTGTTTCACCTTTTCTATGCAAAGAGAAAAAGGAGACGTCCAAGAGCAGTCTGGGTCCGAAGATGGATCAGGAGAAGAGTGGAGTTTGGACTCTATGACAAGCTGATGGTAGAGCTGAGGAATGAAGACCCTCGTGCATTCCAGCACTTCATGAGGATGCCACCAGCCATGTTTGATGAAGTTGTGGAGCGTCTGAGACCCAGGTTGACCAAGCCAAGCACCAACTTCTGTCCCAGCCTGGACCCTAGACTGAAGGTGGCACTGAGTCTGCGCCACCTGGCCTCTGGGACCACATACAGTAACATGCAGTATGCCTGGAGGGTGCCATACAACACCATCAGCATTGTGGTCAGAGAAGTGGTGCAGGCCATCATCGAAGAATACATGGAGGAGCTCCTCCAGTATCCCACCACTGAAGAAGGCTGGAGGAAAGTTGCAGAGCAGTGGTATCAGAGGTGGAACTTCCCCCACATGGTTGGAGCCATAGATGGGAAGCACGTAGCCTGCAAAGCTCCAGTCAACTCAGGGCCCAATTATTACAACTACAAGGGCTTCTTCAGCATCATCCTCTTTGCCATGGTTGATGCTGAGTACAAGTTCATGTACATCGATGCTTCAGGCAACGGGTCAGCTTCAGATACCCAGATATACAACGCCAGTGACCTCAAGGATGGGCTGGAACGCAACCTCATCATGGGTTTTCCAGATCCAGACCCCCTACCTAACGACACACAAGATGTGCCCTTCTTCATCGTGGGTGATGATGCCTTCTCCCTCAGAACCAACCTCATGAAGCCATATAGTTCAAGATACCTCACCTGTGAAGAGAGGATCTTCAACTACAGGCTGTCCAGGTCAAGGCGGGTGGTGGAGAATGCTTTTGGCATCCTGGCCAACAGGTTCCAGATACTTCTCACCACCATGCATCATCGCCCACAGACTGTGAGGAGCATCGTGGAAGCTTGCTGCATCCTGCACAATCTCATGCACACCCGCTACCCGGCCTTGCAGAACAGGCTCATGGACCTCCAACAAGGCAATGGGGACATGGAGCCTGGTGAATGGAGGCAAGGACAAAACCTGATAGACACTGTGGATGTGCAAGGCCCCAACAGAGCTTCACGTGAAGGAAAGAAGCAGCGCAACCTCCTTAAACACTGGTGCTACTCCACAGCTGGAGCAGTAGAGTGGCAAGACAAGTTGGTAGATGCTTAATGGATGCTTCCTTGAGCCTGTCTCATAACACTGATGAGATTGTGCCATGTATATTGAGTGGCCCTACAATGAAAAGGGCTTTAATAAAGAGTTTTGTTGATTTTGAAATGTGTTGATCAATGAATAAATTGTTATTGATAATAAAGGTCCATATGTGTGACAGCTAGGAGGGTGGACCATACAGTCCCACTATGCTTGCACTGGAAGTTTATCTATCCCACAACTATCCTTACCCATCCCACAACTATCCTTACCCATCCCACAGCTATCCTTACCAATCCCACAGCTATCCTTACCCATCCCACAGCTATCCTTACCTATCCCAAAGCTATCCATCCCACAGCTATCCTTGCCCATCCCACAAGCATGCAAAGGCTTAACCCTTTTTTCAAAGTTTTCACCAACATTTTATTAAGTAAAAAAATGAACCAAGTGTGTGAAGCAAAGATAACCTTTATTAATAACAAACTGTATGACTTTATTGAAAAGCAAAATGACCCAAGTAAAGTGTCTTAAGCAAAGATAAAGTGAACAGGTAACAACTCAGTCTCCGGCACTCTTCTCAGTCACTCTGAGGTGTGCCCATGGTCTCAGATGTAAAGGGGCCAGGGACTGTGGAGGTGGCTGTGGCTGGAGTGCTGGTCTGAGGCACCATTGGGGTACCTGGCCCCGAGAGAACAACATGAGATGGTGTGTGCAGGAAGCTCTCAGAGAGCTGACTCAGTCCCGTGAGGTTGAGAGGCCCTTCATCAAGTACCTGGGATGTGAGGCCCAAGATTGATGACAGATGTTCTGACGAAGGGCTTTGCTGTGGGGTGGAGGAAGGAGGAGTGTAGTGGAGCTGTCTGGTCTGCAGCTGGGTCAGGTGAGGCATCTGTGGCATGTGTTGCATCCAATGAACCTGGGCCTGGACTGGAAAGGGCTGCCTCTGCTGTGGGAAGTCCTGGTCGTGGTAGGCTTTGTAGGTGAGGGGCTATTGAAAGCCATGGAAGGGCTGTGACATCGCCTGGGGTGGAGGAGCAGACCTGGAGTGGATAGGAGCAGGTTCAGCTGAGCCTGCAGGGTGGTGCAGAAGAGCTGTGATCCTCTCCTTCATCACCTGGTACTGGGCCTCGGGCATGTCCATGAGGGTCTGGATCATGTACGTGATGAAGGGCTTGCAGTTCGAGGATGGTATGTCGAAGTGGACCAGCTGGGAGAGAAGATCTGTGCTGGCTTTGATTGTGTCCCTGATCTCCGAGAGGACAGTGTGGCTCTGTGCCTCCAGTCTGCCTCTCTGCCTGCTTTCTGTGGAGGTGGAGCTGGGTGTGGGTGTGGGTTGGTCTCTGGTGACTTTTTCTTCTTGCTCCATCTGAGACATGGGATCCTCCACGTCCTCTGGCACGAGGAGTGCAGCTGTCAGGGGGGTCTCTGTCGTGGGGCCCTCCAAAGACACCTGCCTGGACACAGTAGCTGTCTCCTGGCTGGAAGAGGAGTGGCTCTCTGTGGGCTGTCTGAGGGAGAGGGTTGACAGAAGGGCTGCTGCTCCTCGGTGGCGGATCTCACCCTCCAGGACGCTGCACCTGGCCATGACATAGGTCTTCCGGTCAGTGAGCTTGACAGCGACCTGCCCGGATTTCTTCAGGTGTAGCTTGCCATACCAGCTGTGCATGTGCTTCCACCACTCCAGGAGGACATCTGAAGTATAGCTCAGGCTCTCCGCCTTCTCTCTCCAAGCTGCCTGCTTTCTCTTGGTGTCGTGATAGAGCCTGTGGCCCTTCCTCCACAGGTACTCATTCTCCCTCAGCCATTCCAGCACCTCCTCCTCATGGTCCTCGGAAATGGAGTACTGTTTCCTCTCTCCCTTCTCCTTGCCTTGCCTCTTCCTCCCTCTGGCAGGGCCTTCAGGGCCTTCACCAGCAGGGCTTTGAGGGCCTTGGGGCTGGTCCTCCACAGCAGCAGCAGCAGGAGAAGTACCACCAGCAGCAGGAGAAGCACCACCAGCAGCAGGAGAAGCACCAGCAGCACCAGAAGGAGAAGCACCAGCAGCAGGAGCAGCACCAGCAGGAGAAGCACTAGCAGCACCAGCATGAGAAGCACCAGCAGCAGCAACACCAGGAGCACCACCACCAGCAGCAGAAGCACCTGCAGCTTCAGAATCAGCGTCAGGAGGTGGGATGGTGGCTCTGTCCTTCTTGTCAGGGCTGGCAGAAGTAGGCACAGGCTTCCTCTTCTTCCCATGCTGTTCTCTCAAGATGTCTCTGGCAGCTGGTCTTTCCTCTGAATAGTGACTGCTTACGATCTGCATCCTTTTATATCTGCGGAGCTGACTTAATTCATCCTTCCTGCATGCGCAGTGAACACTTTGCATCTGCTACGCATCTGCTAGGCATCTGCTACGCATCCGCTCCTTCCGCTACGCGTCCGCTTCGCTGTTCTCCCCCAGAAGCCCTGCGGAAGTATCATCTGCTTCCATCCACTTTCATCCACTAGGCTTCCTACGAACATCCACTTTACATCCCCGCTACATCCTCCCCACGACCATTCCTTTCCGTTGTTTTCCGTTCTGTTTATGCAAATTTGGGGCACTTTTGAGAGCAGATAACAACAGATGGAGCCACCCTTGAAATTTTGCTCGTCCGCTGTGTCCTTTCTGCATACGTTTTGCATACGTTGGCCAGTGTGACCTAGCCTTTAGTTGCTGCATTTCCCAATTTGTTAATATATGCAATAAGAAGAAAAAGAGAGAGGGTCAATTAACTTGTAGAGAAATATAGCAGTTTTGACAATGCCATTTCTAATTATAAAATTGACATTTGATGGCAAGGAAACTCCCCAGGAAAAATCTAATCAGCATTCTCAGTATGACCCAGATAAATGGCAGTTCACTGAATATTGTTTTGAGTACATTCTTCAGTTTTGCCTATAACCCAGAGTTTGTTAGTACAAATGTAGGAATTTCATGCAGCTATGGAATTCTATTTCCCAGGGTCTCTGGTGGTAAGAGTTGCTCTGCACAGATATGGAAGCCTTAATTAGAGCATTTTTGTTACTAACCAATCTAGACGACTTGCTAAAGCCCCTGTCACACTGCACCAATGGATGGAAAGAGGATTTAAAATGGAGAAAAACACTTGCCATCCGTTGGTTAACGCGATGCTTCTGTTCTGTACTCACTGCCTCTGTTTTGCTTCCTCTCTATCCATCCAGCATCTGTCTATTGACATTTCATCCGCTCAAAAAGTTTTGAGCTGCTCAAAACATTCTGAGCGGAAAATGTATCCAACGCGTCCATTCTGCATCTGCTACGCATACGGGGGACATCCGTTCTGCATCCGTTACTGCATCTGCTATATCCGCTAGGCATCCGCTGCGCATCTGCGGAACTCAAATCCGCTCCAGCGGTAAACGGACACAGGGAGGAAGCGGAACAGACGCGCAGGGTTAGTAGCACAGATGGAGAAAGGATGAAAGTGGATGCAGCACGCAAAGAAAGCATTTAAAATGGAAAAAACATTCGAAGAGGGGACCTATCTCGGATAAGAAGGATGTCTAGAGGATGCCTAGAGGATGCAAAGGGACACCTAGTGGAAAACCTATATTGCCTTTAAAAGGGGGAGCAACTCACCTGGATCTCACTTTCAGACCAGCAGCCCAGCTGTGCAGACCTCTGCAGCCTTCATTTGCCTCTTGCTCTTCCACAGCATCCAGTCATGTCCACCTTGGATCGTAACAAACTCCTTTTGGTAGCCACCATCGTTCTGCAACAGTGCGAAGCCATCTACAGGCTCTGTAAACTCTGCTATGGGAAGAAAAGGAGGTGGCCAAGAAGCGTCTGGGTCCGAAGATGGATCGGAAGAAGAGCAGAGTACAGACTGTACAACAAGCTGATGGTGGAGCTCAGGAACGAAGACACTCGTGCATTCCAGAACTTCACAAGGATGCCTCCAGCCATGTTTGATGAAGTTGTGCAGTGGCTGACACCCAGGTTGACCAAGCAGAGCACCAAATTCCGCCCCAGCCTGGTCGGGGTCCACTTATTTCAACTACAAGGGCTTTTTTCAGCATCGTCCTCTTTGCCATGGTCGATGTTGACTACAAGTTCATGTACATCGATGCTTCAGGCAATGGCTCATGTTCAGATGCCCAGGTATACAGGCCAGTCATCTGAAGGAGGGGCTGGAATGCAACCTCATCATGGGCTTCCCGGATCCAGACCCCCTGCCCAACGACACGCAAGATGTGCCCTACTTCATCGTGGGGGATGACGCCTTCTCCCTCAGAACCTACCTCATGAAGCCCTACACTTCCAGACTCCTCACCCGTGAAGAGAGGATCTTCAACTACAGGCTGTCCAGGGCATGGCGGGTGGTGGAGAACGCCTTTGGCATCCTGACCAACAGGTTCCAGGTACTTCTCACCACCATGCAGCATCGCCCAGAGACTGTGAGGAGGATCATGGAAGCTTGCTGCATCCTGCACAATCTCATGCGCACCTGCTACCCAGTCTTGCAGAACAGGCTCGTGGACCTCCAACAAGCCAATGGGGACATGGAGCCTGGGAAATGGAGGCAAGGGCAAAACCTGATAGACACTGAGGATGTGCAAGGCCCTAACAGAGCCTCAGGTGAAGGGAAGAAGCAGCGCAACCTCCTGAAACACTGGTGCAACTCCCCAGCTGGAGCAGTGGAGTGGCAAGACAGAATGGTAGATGATTAATGGATGCTTCCTTCAGCCTGTCTCATCACATGGATGAGATTGTGCCATGTATGTTGAGTGGCCCTACAATGAACAGGGCATTTAATAAAGAGTTGTGTTTATGTTGACATGTGTGGATCAATGCTTACATTGTTATTGATAATGAAGGGCCATAGGTGTGGCACCTGGGAGGGTGGACCATACAGTCCCACTATGCTTGCAATGGAGGATTATCTATCCCCACAGCTATCTCAACCAATCCCACAGCTATCTTAGCCCATCCCAAAGGTATCCCTGCTCATCCCACAGCTACTTACCCATCCCAAAGGTGTCCCTGCCCACCCCACTGCTAGTCTTACCCATCCCAAAGGTATCCCTGCCCATCCCACTGCTATTCTTACCCATCCCAAAGGTATCCCTGCCCATCCCACTGCTATCCTTACCCATCCCACAAGCATGCAAAGGCTTAAACCATTTCTAAAAGTTTCCACCAAGTCTTTATTAAAAAAAAATAAATGAAGCAAGTGTGTGAAGCAAAGATAAACTTTATTAATAACAAGGTGTAAAAGAAAAATGACCCAAGTCAAGTGTCCAAATAAAGTCCACACCCAGTCTCTGGCACTCTTATCAGTCACTCGCAGGTGTGCCCAGGCTCAGGGGTGAAGGGTCCAGGTGCTGTGGAGGTGGCTGGTGCTGGAGTGCTGGTCTGAAGCCCCACTGGGGTGCCTGCCCCTGAGAGGACAACAGGTGATGGTGTGTTGAGGAAGCTCTCAGACAGCTGGCTCAGTCCTGTGATGCTGAGATGTCCTTCCTCCATGCCATGGGGTATCAGCCCCAGTACTGATGACAGATGTACTGAAGCCAGCTTGACTGTGGGGTGGAGGAAGGAGCAGTGTAGTGGGGCTGTCTGGTCTGCAGCTGGGTGAGGACTGGCGTGGGTGGCATCGGTGGTGTCGGTGGCATCAGTGTCATGGGTGGCATCAGTGGCATCAGTGGAACCGGTGGCAACAGTGGCGTCCGATGACTCTGTGCCTGGACTGGGAAGGGCTGCTGCCTGTGCTGCTGGACCTCCTGGTTGCCGTAGCCCTGGTAGGTGAGGGCCTGTGGAAAGCCTTGGAATCTGAGGGACATCACCCGGGGTGGAGGAGCAGACCTGGACTGGGTGGGAGCAGATCTGGTCCTTTACCACCTGGTACTGGGGTTCCGCCATGTCCGTGAGGGTCTGGTTGACATAGGTGAGGAAGGGCTTGCGGTTGGAGGATGAAGAGTCAGTGTGGACCAGCTGAGAGAGGAGATCTATGCTGCTCCGGACGGTGTCCCTGATCTCCAGCAGGACAGTGTGGCTCTGCCCTTCCTGCTGTCTGGCTCTCTGCCTTTCTGTGGAGGTGGAGCTGGGGGGTGGTGGATGCGGGTAGGGCTGTGGTGGACGTGCTGTCTCCTTTCTCCCACTGCACCAGGGAGTCCTCCACGCGCTCCACCATGGTTAAAACAGCTGTCCGCGGGTTCTCCGCCATGGGATGCTCCACAGAAACCTGCCTGAAGAGAGGAGCTGACTCTCGGCCGGAAGAGGATTGGCTCTCAGCAGGCTGCCGGAGAGAGAGGGTCATGAGAGGGGCTGCTGCTGCTCCTCGGTGGCGGATCTCACCCTCCAGGAAGCTGCACCTGGCCATGACGTAGGTCTCTCTGTCTGTCAGCTTAACCGTGGCCTGGCCAGATTTCTTGAGGTGCAGCTTCCCGTACCAGGTGTGCATGTGCTTCCACCAGCCGAGGAGCACATCCGATGTGTGGCCTAGACTCTCCGCCTTCTCTCTCCAAGCAGCCTGCTTCCTTTTGGTGTCCCTGTAGAGCCGGTGTCCCTTCCACCACAGATAGTCATTTTCTCTCAGCCACTCCAGCACCTCATCCTCATGTTTCTCCTCAATGGAGTATTGCCTCCTCTCCCGTTCCCGCATATGCCTCTTTCTCCCTTTGGCAGGACCAGATGGGCCCTCATTAGAGGGGCTTCCAGGTTGTAGGGGCTGCTCCTCCACACCACCAGCAGCAGCAGCACCAGCAGGATCATCATCATCATCAGCAGCAGCAGCATCACCAGCAGGATCCTAATCATCATCATCATCAGCAGCAGCAGCAGCATCAGGAGGATCATCATCATCATCAGCAGCAGCAGCAGCAGCAGCACCAGCACCAGCACCAGCAGGACCAGGATCAGCAGCAGCAGAGTAAGCACCAGGAGCCCCAGCAGGACCAGAAGCGCAAGCAGGACCAGGAGCATGAGCAGGACCAGCAGGATGAGCAGGACGAACAAGACCAGGAGCATGAGCAGGACGAGCAGAACGAGCAAGTCCAGGTGCACGAGCAGGACCAGCAGGACCAGCAGGACGAGGAGCAGCTTCACCAGCAGAAGCACCACCGCCAGGAGCAGCCTCAGCAGAGTAAGCACCAGCAGAAGCACCACCACTATAAGCAGCAGCATCAGCTCCTCCAGAAGCAGAAGCAGCAGAAGCCCCAGCCGCAGAAGAGTGAGCCCGTGCTACAGAAACCCCAGCAGAAGCAGAGTGAGGGCCAGGGGGCGGGAGGGTGGCCCTGTTCCTCTTGCCAGGGCTGGCAGCAAATGGCTGAGGCTTCCTCTTTTTCCCCATGGTTGTGGGGTTGCTGGCTGGCAGGGAGGCTGGCAGGGAGGCTTTCAGGCAGGCAGGCACCAAGGCTGGCAGTCAGGCAGACAGCAAGGCTGGCAGGGAGGCTGGCAGCAAGGCTGGCAGGAAGGCTGGCAGGAAGGCAGGAACCAAGGCTTGCAGGAAGGCTGGCACCAAGGCTGGCCGACAGGAAGGCTGGCAGGGAGGCTGGCAGGCAGGCAGACAGCAAGGCTGGCAGGGAGGTGGCAGGCAGGCTGGCAGGCAGGCAGGCAGGCAGGCAGGCAGGCAGGCTGGAGAGCTGTGTCTGGATGCAGGTCTTTCCTCTGAATGGTGACCTGCTTCCGAGCTGCTTCCCTTTATTATCCACAGGGCTGATGCGATAAATCCCCCCCGCATGCGCAGTGAACGCTAGGCATCCGCTAGGCTTCCGCTGTGCATCCGCTAGGCTTCCGCTCTGCATCAGCTTCATCCGCTGTGCATCTGCTGTGCATCTGCTTCATCCGCTCTGCATCTGCTCTGCATCTGCTGTATCCATTCCGCATCCGCTTTGCTGAGGTCCCCCAGAAGCCTAGCAGATGTGCCATCCGCTCCCATCCACTTCCATCCGCTAGGCTTCCGCTCTGCATCCATTTTCCATCCGCTCTGCATCCTCCCCCCATCCCTTCCTTTCTGTGTTATCCGCTCTGGTTACGCAAATTTTTGCCCCCTTTGAGAACGGATAACAATGGATGGAACATTTTGCTCATCTGCTGTGTCCTTTTTACAAACATTTTGCATCCGTTGGGCAGTGTGACAGGGCCTTAAGGGAGAGAGTTCAAGGAACCAAGTAAATAATAAGTGGCTAAAACTACATTTTACATTTTTAAAAAATGCTCTCTCACTTCTCCATGCCAACTCTCACATGGCCAAAATGGCACCACTTTCATCCAAGAGATAACATCTGTCTGCTTAGGGGAATCAAAAGTTTATGAATATTATTAGAAAAAAAATCTGAAGCCCTTCCCAAATAAGTGAGGACTGAACATACTTAACAGAGGGAGGAAGGTCACAAATAGCAAAGAAGAGGTTATTGAATAGGGCTGTCAAACTCCCGGCCCACAGGCCAGATGTGTCATGTGCTGGTCATGCCCATGCCTGGTTTAGCGAATGGGGGGAATCCTGATATATCACGTGATGCCACCATGATGATGCAAGTTTAACATCCTCGTTATAGAATTAAGAATGTGAAGAAAAGCTGACTTCCAACTAAATACGGGTGAACAAAAGCACTATCCAATAAAACATTTTTGGTATTTTTGTTTTTTAGATACCAGCTGTGTAGCAGTATATAAATTGGATGTAATCATCACATTTGTTTCAGGTATTTGATTTGTACAGATTTCTGTCCCTTATAAACTGGTACCAAGGAGAAGAGAACCATAAACAAACCAATCAAAATCTGCCTCAAACACTTTGCTGGGTGATGTGAAACAGTTGGCCTCACCTTTAAGTCAAAGTGCACAACACACAAGACCAAGTGAGTTTTATGGTGCCTGAGAGGCAGGCCGCCTATAGTAAAAATAAATCCAAAACAAATAACTGACAAATTGCTGCCATTATATAATACAAAATTTTCTGCTGATTCTACCTAACAGTAATGTCAGGAGTACTGATCCCAAAGTTAATACTGGCAGATCTTGATAATGTTCAAAGGGCTTTGTGAATATATTAAGGGGAAATAATAACTCAAAAATTGAAACTGAATATTAAATGAGAACATAGACATCAACATCAATTGTACTTGGGTATATCATGCTATCTTGAAGATGAGGCACCGAATAAATCCTTTTACTTCTCATTAAAGAAGCAAATTCTGTGTCTAGTATGTAGTAAGTAGCAATTGGGATGTAGCAAAAATAAGGACTTTTCCTTAGAAAATAAAATCAGTGCACCAGAAAAAGTTGCACACTAAAGAGGACTCTAGCTAACTTTTTTTCAATTGTATATTTCCTATCATTTAGCCAATGCTATATTGCTGCCTGGGTTACAGGCATATTCAAGATTTCAAGATTCTTCCAAACACCACTTTCTTACATTTGTAATGCCCTTCTCCTCCACTTCTTCTTCTTTCTCTTCCTCCTCCTCTTCCTCCCCTTTTGCCTATTAAAAACCTAAAAAATTCTGGTAGGATCAGCCATAGTATTTAAAATAGGCATCCTAAATTTATTTAATATGACTGTATTCTAAGTGAGGTAACAAGTGAGACATTTGAATTCCACAAAGGCTGGTAAATGGTTCAATTATTCTTATCATTTATCTATGGTTAAAATGTTAACTAAAAGCATACTGATACACTTTGATAATTGACAAAAATGATTTATGACTGGTAGCAGTACTTTACATGTATAGTGTGAAGCTATTCGATTTCACACATTAAACAAGATCTTCCCAGGTGAACAGACTGCCTGTCCAAACCACAAAATGTCTGCAGGCTGTGATGATCAACACTTTGGGATGGATTCAGTCTCAAATCCCCTTTTTCCATTCCAAATAAAAATTAACAAGTGGTAAAATGCTACCGATTTTCCAAAAAACTTTGCAATTGGTTTTTAGCATATTATCACATGTTCAGCAGCTCCCATTCTGACTTCTCCAAGAAGAACTGCACATCAACTGCACAACATGGGCTGAGCCTGTTTAATCATGGATACCTCTGAACCCAATTTTAACACTCACGTAAGATACCATTAGGGTGCGTAACAGCAAAAGCAGATTAAAATACAGATCTCCCTTAAGCTAGATGTATCTCAACTGAAACTTGTGACTTGCAGAGTCAAGTTGTTCTTCCAAATATCTCATATATAAGCAAGTAAGAAGAGATTAAAGTTGCTGTGTCTGATATGATACAGCCTTCCCAATGGGAAGACAATAGGTGGACAGACATTCTAGGTTTGGTAAGACAGTCCCAGTTTTGGAGGAGACCTTATCACCTTTTTGGTGGCTGTTTGAACTGAAAGCAATTATTTTGCCAAGCATGAATCTTAAAAAATTTTATTGAGCAAACTTCATTAAGATGAAAGCATTAGTGATCTAAAAATTCCAGCATATTTATCTTCCCTGGAAAGGTTGGAGTCCACTGATTAAGGCATTAGCCTAGAAACTGGGAAATGAGTTCTACTCTTACCCTAGGCATGAAGCTTAGGCCACTCGCATTTTCTCACCCTTAAGAAGAAGGCAATGACAAACCACTTCTGAAAAACTTTGTCAAGAAAACTGAAGGGATTTCTCCACCCAATCTCTGAGAATAGAACCAATTGAATGGAAGGGGGGGAGTAAAGACAGTACCAACGGTTATAAGTGCCTTGAATGCAGTCCCAAAACATCTGAAACAACATTTGAACAAGCAGACAGCATTGACAAAAATCACCATCAATCAGTTGCAAAAGGCAGCTTTATTTGGAACAGCTTACATCCAATGACTTTTAACACCATGAAACAACATCTGCCTATCCTAGGTCCTTGAGAAGGACTCAATAGGTGATCAAAAATAACAGATCCAGACTAAATATCTGGCTGATTGTGTGATGGACCAAAATAATAGTGATGGTCCTGATCCCTCAGTGGCTTTTGCTTCATATTTTGCTAGTTATGATGCAGGGCTTGGGAATGCAGGGCATTGGATTATAGTGATTCTCCTATTTCCTATGTGGTGAGTTCTAGACAGTGTTGGGTAGAAGAAGCAAGTTGGATAGAGAGGCCATGTCTCCAGCTCCTCACTTTGGGGATGTTTCAGGGTTCAATACTCTTATTCCTCCTGTTTAACATCTACACAAAAACATTAAGTGAGATGATTAGTTTGCAGTCTAGGCTCATCAGTATGCAGATGATAGCCAATTGTACAGTTCAATCCTGGGCCATTCAGCTGATGCTGTCAATGACCTTAAAAGTGTTTGAAGGCTGTTTGAGTCTGGATGGGAAGGAACAGACTCAGGATCAGTCTTAATAAGACTGAGTGGCTGTGGGTTTTTTCTTTCTTTCATGTCCTATGTACCTGGAGATTTACAACTTTGGTCTTGGATAGGTTTCACTCTTCCATTCAAGACTAGGATGCAAACTGGGAATTATCCTAGATTACAACTCCTGTTTGAGAAGCAGATGACAGCTGTGGCCAGAATGCCCAGATCCATCAGGTACACTCATTCCCTTCAGATAATTATGTGCACTCTAATTACTTTCAGGATGGACTATTGCAAACAACTCTACATTTGGACCACTTGTAACTTCTAAGTGGTCCAGAATGCAGTGAATGTGCTATATCTTGCTCATGTGTCATAACTGTTTTGTGAGCTAACTGGTTAAATTTGCTCTTTATCATCTATAAAGCCTTTCATGGCAGGGAGCCTAGTTATTTGAAGGTTTCAGCCTGTCCAGCAAAATTGAGCAGAGTAGGCACACTTCTAGTTCCTTTAATTAAAGAAATGTCATCTGTCAGGACCTAAGAACTATGTCTCCCACAGCACTTGCCCTCTGGAATAGTCTGTCTCTGGAGATCAGGAGAGCTTTCACCCTGCAGCCAATCCATGAGTCACTGAGAATCTGGCTCTGTTCCCAGGCTTAGGGTTGTGATGGTTGTTGTATCTCTGTTAGTATTATTTTGATATATTGGGTTATTTGTTTTGAACATGTCCTTTTTTTGTTTTATTGTTTTTATAAACCACCCAGAGTTCCATCAGGCGGCATCCAAATCGACATAAAATTCAGTGAAGAGGAATTGTCTCACTGTCCTTTCTACAGTGGATTGATTTGGTCTGATGAATAATAACATATTTGTACATATGTGTTCGTGTGTATTTGGATCAGGGAGCAATTTGCCAATCTATGGCTTGGACGAAGAATTCAATGTAATATAGCACACATACATACAAACCTGTTATAACACTATAGTGAGGAACAGTTTGAACATATAGCAGTTCAAACTTTCTACCTATATAATTTGCAATACAGATCTTTGTCTCTTTCACCCATTAAACACAAAGTATGCATCAAAAATAGAATAGAATAGAAATCTGAGAAGACAATTTAAGGGAAATGGTAGCTCAGCAGGATATCAGAATAACAGGGTCTGAAGTGAGGTTGGAGATCTTCTATACCATTTCAGACAAGTGGGTGTCCAGTCTCTTCTTAAAAGCTTCCAGTGTTGGAGCACCTACAACTTCTGAAGGAAAGCTGTTTCACTGGTTGAGTCTTCCCACTGTCAGGAAATTTATCCTTAATTTTAGTTCTCCAGTCAGCCATGGTTGTCAGAACCTCACTTTTGGGAAGCCAAATGCATGAAACCTCAAAAACTGAGGCAGGAACCACATCATGTTTTTTTTTTCTTTGCTTGTGTTTGCAAATTTATTTGAGGAGCAACTTAAAACTTACTGTGGCTTTCTTCTGAGTAAACCTTTGGATTATAAGTAAAAGAAAGCATGGGACTGAGTTATTTAAATTGAGGCAGGAACTGAAAATCAGGACTCTGGTGCAGCTTTAGAAGGGCAGATCAGCTCAAATTGACAAGCCTGATGTTTTCCCCTCTTCTTTGAGTCAATTTGTGAAACCTAGCAACAAGCAGTCTTAAATGAAGGAGGAAAATATACATAAAAATCCCATGATAGGCCTTATCAACTTTTTAATATTTGTAATCTCTGGATTGATAGTGCATTTTAATGCATCGTGTGATGGTGTGAGTAACTAAAAATATTTTTATTTTAATAAATTTTGAATAAATTTTAGAATCTAACTTTTCTTTTTTTTAATCAGTAAAAGAATATAGGACATCGATCAATGAAAGCAATAATGTTGTCATGGACAGGAAAGAACATTAGATAAATGCCTGCTGTTTTAGTTTTGGTTGAAAAACCCAATTTCTGATGAGTCAGTAGCACGGTTTTCTTCTGTTCTTTTGAAGTCCCATTGAGTCTTATTTATTTGTCAATTGCTTACAAGATAATAGATATAAGTATAAACATAAGTAAGAATACAGGAAATAGGTACGAATAAATGGGGACAATAGGACAGGGACGGTATCTGGCTGGAGAATTCTGAGAATTGAAGTCCTCCAGATTTAAAGTTGCTAAGGTTGGAGACTCCTGATATAGGGTATTCTGTTGCGAGCAGACGAGTGTAGTACATTTCTCGTGAAATACTTCTGGACTCACTCAATTGTATTAATGTGATATACAGTGCAGATTCCAGACTGATTAGCTGTATTCAAGTGTTAGTCTAGCAAAAGTTTTGTATGCTCTAATTAGCAATTCAATATTTCCGGAGGAGAAGCTTCGTAAGATTGGATTTACAACTCTTAATGCCTTTTTGGCAATGCTGTTACAATAAGCTCTGGTGCTTAGTTCATATGATATGAGACTCCAAGGTCCTTGACAAAGTAAAGATCGTCAATGAGGTCTTATCCACCTAGTCTGTATTTGTTGTATTGATTTTTCTTTTTTTTACCAAAGTGTAGGACAAAGCATTTGTTGGTTGAGATTTGGAGTTGCCAATTATTTGACCATTCAGACACATAATCAAAGTCACTTTGAAGGACAGCAGCATTGTCAGTGGTGTTGAATAGTTTTATGTCATCTGCAAAGAGGACGCAGTTACTTATAAGGTGATCGCAAAGGTCATTTATATAGATTATAAAGAGTGTGAGTCCTAGAATGCTGCCTTAGGGGACACTGTTGTGAACTGGAGCAGGGTTTGATATAACGCTCCCTATTTTTACTATTTGTTGCCTGTTTGACAGGAATGCAATAATCCGCTTATGAAGGGATCCGGAAATACCGTAAGAGTTTAATTTTAACAGTAGTTTGTCATGTACGACTGAATCAAAGGTTTTGCAGAAGTTTATGTAAATTGTGTCTATAGCTTTACCCTGGTTAAGTCCATATGTTTTTGTAGTGTAGTAGTTGAAGATTGCAGGACAATTTTTTCCTGAAATCAAATTGTTTTTTGGAAAGTAGGTTGTTTGACTTTAAGTGGAGGGTGATGAATGGGTTAATGATTGATTCCATGACTTTGCATGTGACACAACACAGTGAAATTGTTCTGTAGTTTTCAACCAGGCTGCGATCACCTTTTTTGAAGATAGGGATGACCATAGCTAAGGACCATAGATTTGTTAAGGAGCTAGTTCTGAATGATATCTCATATATAATGCTTAGGGTTTCCACTATGGCAGAGGAAAGCTTTTTTAAGAAGTATGCACATAATCCATCGGGGCCAATAGATTTGGATGGTTTTAGGTTATGTAGTGCCTTTTCTAAATTATCTTCTGTAAAATCAATATGTAGTAGATCATTACAGTTAGTTGTGGTACAACTAGGAAATATGGGGCACGATCCATTGTTGTTTACAAAGAGTGAACCGAAGAACGTGTTGAAGACATTCGCCTTAACGCCTTCATCGTTACAGTCTTTCCCATTTGGTCCTTTTAGGGGTGAGATGGTTCTTGAGTCTTTAAGTTTGGTGTTTACAAAATTTTGTATGTAGGAAGTTTTCCTCTTGCTGGCAGTGGTAATTTGTGCATTCTGCCTTTTTCTGTTGGCATAAGGGTTGTATTGGTTTTTAAAGTTTGCTATGAAGCTAGTTTTGTTTTTACGCCATAGAAATCTTTTCTTTTTTATTGAAGTTTCCTTATTGTTATGGGCAATTTGTTTTTGGTTTTGGGGGTTATTAATGGTGAATATAGTTTAATGACTCTTTCAAGTTCAAACAAGAATGCATTATCATGGTCTTCTGTCGTATTACAACTAGAGAATAGAATGTGCTAATCAAGAGATGATAGGTCAGCATCTATGAGATCATAGTTGACTTTTTTGATGTTGTATTTTGGGGATACATCATTATGATCCTCTTTGTGAGGGTGTAAATTGAGACAAAAGTCAAACATACTGTGACCACTATTTGAAAAGGGTTCTTGCGTTTGTAGTCCACATATTGAGTTTGAGCTGTTGCAGAAGATAAGGTCAAGGCAGTTGTTGAGTCTAGTGTTGTTAGTTACTAATTGATCCAGTCCCAGTGTAGTAATGGCATTGTACAGGGTTGCATGTATGGGTTCAGATGTACAATCATTTAGGGTCCAATTTATAAGAGGTAGATTGAGGTCACCAAGGAAAATAAGAGATTTGGGGCAAGAGGCAGCCCATGTTAGCAGTGAATTTAGCTTGTTTGCATGAACTATGTCATAATCAGGGGCTATGTAGCATAGTAAGAAGCAGATTGTGGTATTTGAGGACAGTTCACAGACGATGGTCTCTGGAAGAGCAAATTTGAATCTTTTTTAGATTTAGGGATTTTTTGTAGAAGATAACAACTCCACCTCCTCTAAGGATTTCATGAACTCACTGATAAATCTGATCTGATTCTCTGACTGGGGTAATGGAGTCTGGAAAAGATGCATTTAACCACGTCTCACAGACAAATATAATGTCGAATGTGATCTTGTCTAATAAGATGAGGAATTCATGCATTTTGTTTGTGAGGCTTCTTGCGTTGAGTAGTTTGCATTTTAGATATATAGTAGTGGGTCTGGAGGAAGTAAGAGGCATGCATGCCTAATGTTGGATGTTAGGGTGATGGTTATTGGGATATACGTTAGAGGTCTTGCTTTTGATACATTCTATGGGGTAGTCATTGTATAGGTTAGTATTTCCTTGTTCATGGAATATTTTGAGCTCAGAGTGTAGTTCACTATGTAGTCTTGGGAGGCTTTGTTTCCTTTAAAAGTTATGGTTTCAGATTGGGGTTTTGTGTTTCCTCTGGTTACCGACATGACCTCCAAAAAGTACGATTTAAAAAAATTCATAACAGTAAAGTTTGAGCCACAGTTCTACAGCAAAGGGTGTATTGGTCTTGGCTTGAATTAAGTGGCTATCTGATCTCAATGGTCAATCTTTGTCCAGGAGTTCTGCCCAATTCCCCCCACACCTAGGTCAGCTTTGCTGACCATTTCTGAGGGCTTTTTCCTATCTGAAACTACCTACAACACACAATATTCTGGTAATATCTCTTGTTTTTCTGCTGTATTCTGCCTGCCTGCCTTCCTCCCTCCCTCCCTCCCCCCATCTCTCTCCAGCCTTTGCAATTTTAAGACCTGTGGAATTCTGGGAGTTGAAGTCCATAGGTCTTAAAGTTGCCAAGGCTGGACACCCCTGATTTATGTCATTGCCACTCTATACCTAAACATTGACTTAAAAGTTCCCTGTTGAGCAATGAACAAGATGTGGTAAGGGTGACTCAGGTGACCCCTTGGTCATCTAAATCCAATTTGTTATGGGAAGCAGTGGCAGATTAAGGTTCACTGGTGTCCTAAGCACTGACAAATCCTTGTGCCCCTCTCCTTTGTACATACTGTACAAATAAAGCCAAGGTTAGGCTACATAAACGTTTTTGTGGTGCCCCCTTTGGGCCAGGTGCCCTAAGCTCATATTTAGTCTGCTTAATGGTTAAAACACCACTGATGGGAAGTAAGAAAGTTTAATTCTTTCAGAGCAGTCTTTCCAGCATACCTGCTAGGATTAGAAAATATCAGCTGTTCTTAAAGCTTGCTAACAATAAGGATTCAGTTGTTCTGCCTGCCATGTTCCATATCCAATGGATCAGCAAATCTAGAACTTTAATCAAGAACTTTGGCTCAGATGCTCTGCATACCTTAAATCAGGACACCATCATCTTGTAGGCAAGCCAGAACAAAGGCTTTAGAACAGTGATGGGATACAATGTTTTTTACCACTGGTTCTGTGGTTGTGGCTTGATGGGCACGCACGCAGCAAATGTGCTTGGTGCATGCAAAGAGGGTTTGCTACTGACCTTCTCCCGCAATCCTGCACTCTCCCTGTGCAGGAGGGTGACATGCACCAATCAGCTGACATGCGACAATCCTCTGTGCCGCGCGAAGCAAGAAATAAAGGAAATAGGGCGGGCGGGCCCAGCAGCTGCTTGTCGGAGTGAACTGGTTCACTCATAGATGACCCTTGGAGCTACCAGTTTGGCTGAACTGGGCCGAACTGGTAGAACACCACCCCTGCTTTAGAAGGTTAAGAATGGCAACAGCCAGTTGGAATAGTTTTGTGACTGACTTGAGGAGGGGTAGATAGCACATTGATGAAGGACCCACATTGATGAAGGACCCACCATAAGTCATCTCTGAATCACCCATTCAATGATAACATCTCTGATTTCTTCAGAAACTATAGGACAGGTGTTGTAATGAATACGGCAAGAAGGAAAATCTTAAGAATACCAGAGTCAAAATCTATGCATGCCAAGCAATAGCATTTTAAAAACCTTCAGTTTGGACAGTATGAGATCATAGAGGAAAGTCGCTTCACAGTGGCTAATATCCACTCTTGACCTGTGAAGAATTCCTTGATAATTTCTTTCAGTATTCAAGCATACAAAATCATTCATACAGCATATGTGCTTTTTAAGATGAAGTGAACATTTCTAAATGATGTGTGTTTACACATGCATGCACACACACACACATATATGTATGTATGTATCTACACACACACACACATGCCTGAATACATGACTTTGCTGAAAAAGTAATTGAAAGAGTATGATTTTGGGGAGGCTGATGAGCTGGAAAGAGAAAAGTTGCATAACTTTCCTTATACTTCTTAATTTGCTATTCAGCTGGGTTTTTTTCCCCTTCAAATTACTTTGCCCCAAGAAATTTCAGAAGTGTGGTTATGATGTATGCATGAGTGTAATCCTATAAGATAAAAAAAAAAAATACTGGGAGAGACAGATGGCAACAAAGAGTTCAGTGTGGAAGTACATACTCACTCACTCTGTTTCTTATACACACACAACACACATGCAAAATATTTTTTCTCTAAAAATCAGTGTGGCTCTGACATCACATTTTTCAGCAAACTATCCCTGTACAAATTGATGTGTGTGCCTAGCATTACTTATATTTATATTTGGATTAGGTGTTTGGAGAGAAAATGGGGACGCTACTGAGCATATGAATAGAAAAATGAGGATTAATATATGAGTATATACTCTAGTTTTTAGGAAATAAATATCTATGCAATCTGTAGATGTAAGAATTTTAAAGACAAGAGTACTAAATCTGTGACATGACCTGGCTTACAGCCAACCATTAGATTTATTTTTATCTTCCTTAACTGACAAGTTGTAACTATCACCAAATTTCATCTCAATTTTGTTAAGACAGAGGAATCTTTTCCTTAAAATATAAGTCAACTTGAAAAGCTGGCAGATGTGCCAAATCATTTTGTATGTTTTAGATCCATCTCAGTTGATTAAAAGCCTCCAGGGATGGGGCATAGAAGGAGATCCATGTGGAGGGAAATATTCCTTAGAGACATTTGCTGAGCAAGATCCTACCCCAATGCCTGAAGGCTGTGGTGATCTGGATGGTGAACAACATGGTTTGGCTCAGTCCTACCAAATCTGAGCATTTGTGGATCCCCACAAATCTCAGAATGGAAAATTTTGCATCTTTGGTTTTGTTGAACTTTGGGTGTTGTTGAACTTTTCTGCCTGTGCTAAACACTGTGCTAAATTTGAGAGTCCTTCTGGACTTACAAGTGACAACTGTGGCCAGGAGGGCATCTATACAACTCTATCATGTGTACTTGCTAAACCTATTCCTGGATCAGAAGACCCTGCTTGTTCTAACTCATGCCTTATTCACATCTGTTAGACTATGCCCTCATGGTCTATGTATGAGGGCTATCCACAAAATAGATTACATTTTGCGATAGAAAAAAAAACAAAGTGTAGGAAAAATTTTTTATCATATACACTTGAAAGTGACACTTAAATACTTCTTTTCAACATATTCACTGAACAAATTGAGGCACTTATCATAGCGGTGAACAAGCTTTGTAATTCCATTGTCATAAAATTCAGCCGCCTGAGATTTGAGCCAGTCAGTCACGCACGCCTGCAGTTCCGCGTCATCGTCAAAGCGCTGTGTTCCAAGCCAGGTCTTCATCCTCGGAAACAAGTGGTAGTTGCTTGGTGCAAGATCGGGGCTGTAGGGCAGATGAGGAAAAATCTCCCACTTGAAAGCATTCAGGACTTCTCAAGTGCGATTTGCTGTGTGTGGTCGGGCATTGTCATGCAAAAACAAAATTTTTGAGCTTAACTTTCTTCTACGCTTGTTCTGAATTGTTTTTCTTAGTTTTTGCAACATTTCACAACACATCACAGAGTTTATTGTTGCACCAAGTTCCAGAAAATCGCTAAGAAGCACACTTTGCCTATCCCAAAAAACAGTCACCATAATCTTCCTTGCAGAGAACGCTTGCAAACATTTTCTTGGTTTTTTGGGGGAATTTGTGTGCCCCCACTCAATAGAGTGCAATTTGGTCTCTCTGTTCACATGTTTGACCCAAGTCTTATCTCCAGTTACGATTCGATCAAGAAATGAATCTCCATTTTTGTCGTAAGAGTACAGAAATGTCAATGATGCGACCATACGCTGACTCTTGTGGTTTTCTATCAGGATTTTTAGCACCCATCTTGCACAAAATTTGTGGTAGCCTAGCTTTTGTGAAACAATTTCATGCAACAAACTGCATGAAATTTGTGGAAAACTAAGTGAAAGTTCCGTTACTGTGAAATGGACTCTTGTCATTGACTTTTGTGACCAGTTCATCAGTCACAATGCTCAGACGTCCACTCCACTATCCATCATGAATGTTAGTTCGTCCATTTTTAAACTTAATGCACCATTGGCGCACTCCACCTTCAGTGATGATGTTGTACCCGTACACTTCACACAGTTGCCAAAAAATTTCAATCAGTTTATGTTTTTTTGCCAACAAAATCCTTATCACTGATTGCACCTCACAACTCGTGGGATTTTCAATTGCAGCACACATTTCAAGTGTTTGCTGTGAAATAACAGACAACGATATGAACCTCCCACTAGCACAACTAGAAGCAGACTAAAGGCCATGTCACACTGCCCAACGGATGCAAAAAGGACACAATTGAAGAGAAAAATGTTACATCCGTTGTATCCACGCTCAAAAGGGGCAAAAATTTGCATAATTGGAGCGGATAACACAGACGCGGGGAGGACGCAGGGCAGATGCAAAGCGGATGTGGAACGGAAGCACAGTGGATGGAAGCGGATGGTGCATCTGCTAGGTTTCCGGGGGGCCTCAGCGAAGCGGACGCAGAATGGATGAAGCGGATGCAGAGCGGATGCATAGCAGATGAAGCAGATGGAGAGCGGAAGCCGAGCGGATGCACAGTGGAAGCCTAACAGATGCCTGGCGTTAATTGCGAATGCGGGGGGGATGCATTGCGCAAGCCCCCCGGATATAAAGGGAAGCAGCTCGCACGTGGCCAGCATTCCGAGGAAAGACCTGCTGCTGGATACTTCAAGTTCTTGCCTGCATGTCTGCCTGCAAGCCTTGCTGCCAGCCTGCCTCCAAGCCTGCCTCCAAGCCTGCCTCCCAGCCTGCCTCCCAGCCTCCTGGGCAGCCTCCCTGCCATCCTTGCTGCCAGCCTGCCTTCCAGCCTCCCTCCCAGGCTTGCTGGCAGCCTGCCTTCCAGCTTCCCTGCCAGCCTCCCTGCCAGCCAGTCTGTCTGCCAGCCTTGGTGCCTGCCTTCCTGCCAGCCTTCCTGCCAGGCTTCCTAACAGGCTTCCTGCCAGGCTTCATGCCAGCCTCCCTGCCAGCCAGCAACCCCACAACCATGGGGAAGAAGCAAAAGTCTCAGCAACCTGCCGCCATCCCTGGCAAGAGGGACAGGGCCACCCTCCCGCCCCATGTCCCTGACTCATCTTCTGCTGGGGCTTCTGCTGCTTGGGCTCGCTCTTCTGTTGCTGGAGCTTCTGCTGTAACTGCTCCTGGCGGTGGTGCTTTTGCTGCGTACTCTGCTGAAGCTGCTCCTGGTCCTGCTGGTCCTGCTGGCCCTGCTCATTCTGCTCGTGCTGCTGGTCTTGCTGACCCTGCTGCTGGTGCTTACTCTGCTGCTGCTGATCCTGATCTTGCTGCTGCTGCTGCTGCTGCTGCTGCTGATTATGATCCTGCTGGTGATTATGCTGCTGCTGCTGCTGCTGCTGCTGCTGATTATGATCCTGCTGGTGATGATGATGATGATGATGATGATGATGATGATGATGATGCTGTTGGTGTGGAGGATCAGCCCCTACAACTTGGAAACCCCTCTGATGAGGGCCCATCTGGTCCTACCAAAGGGAGGAAGAGGCGTATGCAACAACGGGAGAGGAGGCAGTACTACATTGAGGAAGCGCACGAGGATGAGGTGCTGGAGTGGCTGAGAGAGAACGACTATCTGTGGCGGAAGGGACACTGGCTGTACAGGGACACCAAGCGGAAGCAGGCTGCTTGGAGAGAGAGGGCGGAGAATATGGGCTACACTTTGGAGGTGCTCCTCGGCTGGTGGAAGCACATGCACACCTGGTACAGGAAGCTGCACCGCAAAAAATCTGGCCAGGCCACGGTTAAGCTGACGGACAGAGAGAACTATGTCATGGCTAAGTGCAGCTTCCTGGAGGGTGAGGTCCGCCACCGAGGAGCACCAGGAGCCCAAATCTCTACCCTCTCTCTCCGGCAGCCTGCTGGGAGCCAGTCCTCTGGTGACCAAGTGTCAGTCCCTGTCTCCATGCAGGTATCTGTGGAGCGTGCCACAGCGGAGAACCCCCGGGCAGGTGTTGAAAGCATGGTGGAGATTGAGGAGGACTCCCTGGTGCAGTGGGAGAAAGGAGACATCGAGTCCACCGCTGCCGAAGTCGCATCTACCCACACCTCCGCCTCCACAGTAAGGCAGAGAGCTGGACCGCAGGAGGGGCAGAGCCACAAGGTCCTGGTGGAGATCAGGGACACCATCCGCACCAGCATAGGTCTCCTCTCTCAGCTGGTCCCCATCGAATCCTCCTCCTCCAACCGCAAGCCCTTCCTCAATTATGTCAACCAGACCATCAAGGAGATGGCGGATCCCCAGTACCAGGTGGTGAAGGAGAGGATCACCACTCTGCTTAACAACCCTCCAGACCCAGAGGAACCTGCTCCCACCCAGTCCAGGTATGCTCCTCCACCCCAGGTGATGTCCCTCCCATACCAAGGCTTTCCACAGCCCCTCACCTACCAGGGCTACAGCTACCCGGAGGTCCAGCAGCACAGACAGCAGCCCTTCCCAGTCCAGGCACAGAGTCATCGGATGACACCATTGCCACCGGTTTCACTGATGCAACCGATGCCACCCACGACAAAGATGCCACCGATGACAGCGATGCCACCCATGCCAGTCCTCACCCAGCTGCAGACCAGACAGTCCCACTACACTACTCCTTCCTCCATCCCACAGCCAAGCCCGGCCTCAGTACATCTCTCATCAGTACTGGGGCTGACACCTCATGGCATGGAGGAAGGACCTCTCAGCATCACGGGACTGAGCCAGCTGTCCGCCACCTTCCTCAACACATCGTCCCCTGTTGGCCTCTCGGGGCTAGGCACTCCAATAACACCTCAGACCAGCACTGCAGCAGCACCCACCTCCACAGCACCTGCTCCCTAAAACCTTAGACTGGGCACACACCTCCGAGTGACCAAGAGGAGTGCAAGAGACTGGCTGCCTCGATATTTGTGGACTTTATTTGGACACTTGACTTGGGTCATGTTTATTTTACAGCTTGTTATTAATAAAGTTTATCTTTGTTTCACAAACTTGCTTCATTAAATTTTTTCTATGAACTCTGGGTGGAAACTTTTAGAAATGGTTTAGCCTTTGGATGCTTGTGGGATGGGTTAAGATAGCAGTGGGATGGGCAGGGATACTTTTGGGATGGGTTAAGATAGCTGTGGGATGGGAAGTGATACCTATGGGATGGGAAGGGATACCTGTGGGATGGGCAGGGATACCTATGGGATGGGTAATAGTTGTGGGATAGATAAACCTCCAGTGCAAGCATAGTGGGACTGTATGGTCCACCATCCCAGGTGCCACCCCTATGGCCCTTCATTATCAATTACAATGTAAGCATTGATCCACACATGTCAACATAAACACAACTCTTTATTAAACGCCCTGTTCACTGTAGGCCAACCAAAAAGACATGGCCCAATCTCATCCGTGTCATGAGACAGGCTGAAGGAAGCATCCATTAAACATCTACCATCCTGTCTTGCCACTCCACCGCTCCAGCTGGGGAGTTGCACCAGTGTTTCAGGAGGTTGCGCTTCTTCTTCGCCTCAGAGCCTTCTTCGTGAGGCTCTGTTGGGCCCTTGCACATCCTCAGTGTTGATCAGGTTTTGCCCTTGCCTCCATTCCCCAGGGTCCATGTCCCCATTGCCTTGCTGGAGGTCCACGAGCCTGTTCTACAAGACTGGGTAGCGGGTGCGCATGAGATTGTGCAGGATGCAGAAAGCTTCCACGATCCTTCTCATGGTCTCTGGGCGATGCTGCATGTTGGTGAGAAGTACCTGGAACCTGTTGGCCAGGATGCCAAAGGCATTCTCCACCACCCGCCTTGCCCTGGACAGCCTGTTGTTGAAGATCCTCTCTTCACTGGTGAGGTATTTGGAGGTGTAGGGCTTCATGAGGTAGGTTGTGAGGGAGAAGGCGTCATCCCCCACGATGAAGTAGGGCACATCTTGCGTGTCATTGGGCAATGGATCTGGATCTGGGAAGCCCACCGTGAGGTTGTTTTCCAGCCCCTCCTTGAGGTGACTGTCGTTGTATACCTGGGCATCTGAAGATGAGCCGTTGCCTGAAACATCAATGTACATGAACTTGTAGTCAGCATCGACCATGGTGAAGAGGATGATGCTGAAGAAGCCCTTGGAGTTGAAATAAGTCGACCCCGACTTGGCTGGAGCTTTGCAGGCCACATGCTTGCAATCGATGGCTCCAACGGTGTGGGGGAAGTTCCACTTCTGATACCACTGCTCTGCAACTTTCTTCCATCCTTCTTCAGTGGAGGGGCACTGGAGGAGCTCCTCCTTGTATTCTTCGATGATGGCCTGCACCACTTCTCTGACAACAAAGCTGATGGTGCTGGGTGGCACCCTCCAGCCGTACTGCATGCTCCTGTAGGTGGTCCCTGAGGCCAGGTGGCGCAGAGTGAGTGTCACCTTGAGCCCAGGTTCCAGGCTGGGCGGGAAGTTGGTGTTTGCGTTGGTCAACCTGGGTGTCAGGCGCTGCACAACTTCGTCAAACATGGCTGGAGGCATCCTCTTGAAGTTCTGGAATGCCCGAGGGTCTTCGCTCCTGAGCTCCACCATCAGCTTGTCATAAAGTACGTACTGTGCTCTTCTGGCGAACCATCTTCAGAGCCAGACTTTTTTTGGGTGCCTCCTTTTCTTCCCGTAGTACTGTTCACAGAGACTGTAGATGGTTTCGCACTGTTGCAGAAGGATGTTGGCTGCCGAAAGGATTTTGTCGCAATCCACGGTGGACATGACTGGATGCTGTGGAAGAGGAAGAGTCAGATGAAGGCTGCAGAGGTCTGAAAGTGAGATGCAGATGAGTTGCTCCCCCTTTTTATAGGCAGTATAGGTTTTCCACTAGGCATCCTCTAGGCATCCTCTAGACATCCTTAATATTCGAGATAGGTCCCCTCTGCGGACATTTTTTCCGTTTTAAATGCTTTGTTTCCATTCTGCATCCATTCTGCATCCGTTCTGCATCCGTTCTGCATCCGTTCTGCTTCCTCCCTGCGTCCGGGCGGATGCGAGTTGCGCGGATGCGTAGAGGATGCCTCGCGGATATAGCAGATGCGTAATGGATACAGAACGGATGCATAGTGGATGCGTAGTGGATGCAGAACGGACGAACTGGATACATTTTCCGCGCAAAAGTTTTAAGCAGCCTAAAACTTTTTGAGCAGATGAAACGTCCATAAATGGATGCTGGACGGATAGAGAGGAAGCAAAACGGAGGCAGTGAGTACATCGCGTTTTCGAACAGATGGCAAGGTTTTTTGTCTGTTTTACATCCTCTTTGCATCCGTTGGTGCAGTGTGACAGGGGCTTAAGCAGTGGACGCACAGACCAAAGATGGCTGTGCTAGCTCCACCCCTTCTTGCTACAGACGAAAATGTAATCTATTTTGTGGATAGCCCTCATAGTATTGTACTTCAACATCACCTGGAAGTTACAATTGGTCCAGAATGCAGCATAGTTACAGGTATACCTTATTATGCTCACATACCATCACTATTTCACAGGTGGAAGTGGCTTCCTATAGACTTCTGGTTGAAATGGAAGCTGCTGGTTATCACTTAACCCTAAACATTGCTGAAATGGGTTATTTGTGGCACTGCCTCTTCCTAGTTGTATCTGCCCACCTCATAAACTATAACAGGGTGGGTCGATTGCTTTCCAGCAGTTATGTTTGATGATTTGTCTGTTGACATTTAAATAGACACTCATCTCACATGAAATTACTCTGAGCAGCACACAGCTGTATTAAGCAGCAAACAGAAGAAAACAATTGTCTTTATCATTTGCTTATTGTCTCTTTTCTTCTTGATTGGTTTTTGCTTTATTGTAAGTTGCACAATGTCAAAGCATTTCAGGTGGGAAGTTATATAAATTTGTGAAACATTTTTTTTAAAATGTCATTGTAACCATTACAAGTGACCTTTAACTCTGCACCAACTCCAACCCATCAGTTGAAGCCAACATAGTTTATTTCTGAATATAATTCAGGCCTTATTATTGCAAATCTATTGCTCTCCAGAGGCCTGGGTTTTCAGGATGTGTGCTGCTTGCATTGTCACCTGAGTTATCACTCTTCAAATCAAGCTGTGTTATAAACGTCCCCTATATAGGATTATATTGCTAAGTATTCTTCTACAAACACTCTGTAGAAAAAAGAATTGAGAAGTGTGTCAGAACAAAACAACTCTTTTTCTGTTAAAACCTGGAAACTATGACTACTATCAGAAAGAACATTGAAACCATTGGTGGGATTCAAAAATATTTACTACTGGTTCTGTGGGCATGGCTTGGTGGGAGTGGCAGAGGAAGGATACTGAAAAACCCACTCCCTCCCCACCCCACTCACCTGCTTTCTGGCTCTGTTCTCCTGTGCAGGGCAACAAAAGGGTACCCAGCCAATCAGCTGGGACTCGGGAGGCCGAGAATAGATGGGGGCGAGCCAGTCAGAGGATAGTATTTGCTGGATCTCCAAACTACTCAAAATTTCCACTACTGGTTCTCCAGAATCTGCCAGAACCTGCTGAATACCATCTCTGATTGAAACTAAATGAACTCAATTCCTTTGTTCCCTCATGAGTTTGTGTCAGAATCACTAAACTTTGTTTTGGTAGCCCTTGACTTATGACTACAACTGAGCCCAACATTTCCCTTCCCACACAAGGTGTTGTTAAGTTTTGCCTCACTTTATAGTTTTTCTTGTCACAGTTGCTAAATGAATCACTGCAGTTGTTCAGTTAGTAACACGGTTGTTAAGTGAAACTGGTTTCTCCATTGACTTTGCTTGTCAGAAGATCACAAAAGGTGACCACATGACCTGGGACACTGCAAACCATCATAAATATGGCCCAGTTGCTAAGAGTCTGAATTTTGATCATGTGCCCATGGGGATGCTGCAACAATTGTAGGGGTGAAAAATAGTCATAAGTCACCTTTTTCAGTGCTGTTGTAACTTCAAATGGTTATCAGTCGAGGAATATCTGTAGCTAGAAATCCCTACATTTCCAAATGCCAGCAACCTATTTTCCTCTTGGTATAATGCTATAATTTAACAAACTCGACATTGTTGCCTTCTACTTTAAAATATCAAAACTCATGTTGGGAGCATCATAGTGTTATTGTACATAATTTAGGATTTATAATTCAGAATCTGGACCAGGAAGCTCCAGAACAAACTATTTAAAGTTATAATTTGATTTCAGCCCTGGCGTCACCATCGAGCAAGCACCATGGCTGCTCTCATCAAATGGTTCATGTAGCCTAGGCTAGGACAATACAACTATCTATTACAGGGATCTGCAAACTTGACAACTTTAAGACTTGTAGACTTCAGCTCCCAGAATTCTCCAGCCAGTATGACTGGCTGAGGAATCCTGGGAGTTGAAGTCCACAAGTCTTAAAATTGCCAAGTTTGTTGACCTCTGATCTATAATATTGTAAGCTGGTAAAGTTGGCTCCCATCAATCAAACTCCTACTTGCACTGGTTGAATCACAACTTCACTGAAGGCCTGAACAGGTTCAGTGAAACCAGGTCCTATGCAGGATTATGGGAGATGATAGCCACCATTTTGCCTTTATAAGATTCACCTGTTTGTACAGCCTTGAGTTGTTCTTTCTGTATATCCTTGTTGAATGTATGTTTACAACACAGCCACCTGGGAAAATGTGAGAGATTACAAATCAAGGTTGATTTGAGATATTATTCATTTTAATACATTATTTCTGTTAGTATGCCAGCAAGAATTTGACAGCTCCCAGTACAAAGAGTATAGTATGTATCTGATTATAAAACCATTGATGTTAAGTAGGTAAGGTTTTTTTCCTTAAAAAAAGAAATAAACTACAAAATGGCTTTTATGTTTCCTCCTGCTCACCCCCATGTCACCCTCACATTTCGTACTTTATTTTAAAATATCTCTTCCCAGAAAGCCAGTTAAAATGAGCCTTCCAAATCAGCTTTAGTGTATCACTGTGTTGACCATATCGGTTCAGGATATAAGGAATAAATATTTTCAGGTCTACCTTTGTTTAATATCTATTCTTCATTCCTGTCTCTTCTCTCACCTATCAAAACAATTATCTACATTCAGAATTAAAATAAAGACAAGTTGTGACATTAGTTGCTAATTTAATTCTCTTTCCCTGTGTCCTGGAAACTTCTAACCAAAACCTGCAATTGCTCAGGATGACTTAATGCACAAAGTATCAAAACACAGAGAGATTTCAATAGTTTCTCAAAATTAAATAGGCATTGATTTTGATCTATTCTTCTGTTTCTTTTATTAACATTTTCCTCTTTATATGAATGGAATTTTGATGCAAGGCAAACGTCTGACCGGGATGCTTGTGGTTAAATAGTTGTCATTGTTTTTATACATTTGAAGAGGACAGAACTCTGTTGTGGTACACTGTTTATACAAAAGATTAATAATATATTAGGTAATTTACTCTCCTTTTGGATAGAAAAAAACAGTTTAACTTTCTTTGCATGTTGAAATATGTAGCTCAGCCTCAATAAATGAAGCATTTAGTATTTCTCAACAAAATTAAAATTCTTGAATTTCTCCCTCCAATTTTCATGATATCTGCCCTTGGTTTGTGCACAGGAAACATTAATTTGCCTGCTTAAGCTATGTGGGTCACAGACTTAGTTCAAAATAGTTGCTTCTCTTCTTTCCTTCTGGCTGCCTAATTTGAGAATGGGGATCCAGGTTGGGATGCATAAGGTTATAAAACCCAATTTCCTGCTTCTCTCTTCTGTTTTTTATCCATCATTTTCTTTATTTCATATTTAGTGGAGATGGAATAAAATTATGACAGTTTGCCTAGTACTAATCACACCAGTTTCATAGGGTGGCTAGCCAGGGATGTCATTCAACCAGTATAATAACCAGTTCACTTTACACTATACTGGAATTTACTTCACTTTTTATATCAAAACATTCTCTCTCTCTCTCTCTCTCTCTCTCTCTCTCTCTCTCTCTCTCTCTCTCTCTCTCTCTCCCTCTCCCCCCCCCCCCCCCCCCCCCCCTCCCCCCCCCCCCTCTCTCTCCCCCTCCCTCCCTCGTTCCCTCCTTCCTTCTCGATTCTGGCTGAGGAATTCTGGGAGTTGAAGCCCACATCTTAGATTTGCTGATATTAAGAAAGATTGGACTGTGAACTGAGGTCCATTTGAAATGCTGACTGTGAACAGTTATGCATTCTGAAATGGCTTGTTATTGGGGCTTGATACTTCATGTTTAGCTTTGCTTCAGTTTGTAATCAAACATGGAAAGGGAGAGATATTTTTTTTCCTGTTTTCCTCCGTAGCAACATTCATCTTCAGGAAAATAAAAGCATAGCCTGAGGTGGCCGTAGCTTTTCTCAGGTGAGAGGTTGGTTGAAGTGTGAGGAAAAAGCAGACTTCTGATATTAGTCAGAAGAACATTGCTTGCCACATGTGACTATAAATGTTAATCTCAAATAAGAAAGTTGAAAGCAGGTTCATTGGCAAGCATTTATTTCAAGGAGCACACAAATCTACTCTGAAGACTGAAAATGAATGGAGGCAGCAGAGATCCTTTTATGGGGGTAAAGAGGTTTTACATTGTAAGTCTTGCATAGCTCCTGATTGTTTTTCTTTTTTCTTTATCTCATTGCCATTACAATAGCCCATCAAGAATGGAGGAAGGAACATTTTCTTGCTATTGTAGAACAGTGCCCGTGCTATTATAAGACATATTCCAGGGAAAACAAAGATCACCCTAGTTTAAATGTGTTGTTATTGTACTTGGCATGAGGGCTTTTATGCATAGATATTCAGCTATGTCCAAGTATGATTTCCAATATTGTTAAAATGGAATGATCTCTCAATTTCTCATCTGCTACCAGTTGTAGATTAAGACCACAATCTAGTAGAAGTATTTTGACATGCTTACCTTTCAATTGGTTTTCTATAGGCTAAAAAAACATGTTTGTTTGGCAGATTATAGAGAGCTGTAAGTAGCTGTGTTTCTTCTTACTTCTGAACCTTTTTGGAAGGAAACTTAAGGGTTTCCTAGGGAAATTTGATAAATCTTGTGGAATCAAACTGTTACATATGTTTTACTGGAGCATGAGACACTGACTTCTAAGCAGCCCTTCTGTACTGCATAAATTTCAGTGGCAGCCTTCAGAGATTGCCAAATCTTACCAAATGGTGACAAAGAGGCAGGAAGTTCTTAAAAATAGAACTAGTGGCAATTAATTAGTTATAACATAACAAATCAAATTTAGCTTTTCTCCTACCACTATCTGCTGCAGAGTACAGTCTCTGGCAATGTAACAATGGAGCCACAATCAGCACAACATTTCTGCTTTGGGGGGGCTTCTGCCTTTGGAAAGCTGCTGAATCTCCTTGAGAAATGTTTCTAATCATATTCATGCCCACTTTGTGTGTACATATTTGAATCTTCCTTTAAATATTTCCAGTCTTATCAGGACAGGGATTTTAATATTTGTGATGAAATTTGCTGTAGATGCCACTGAAAACTCTATGTGTCAATGCAGATAAAGATCAAACAAACCCTGACACACTCCAACCTCCTCTAATTATGGCTGATGATGATTTAAGGTGAATTCCTGAGCTACTTAACTAAGTGCTGTCAATATCAATAGTGTTATAAAAGAACAAGAGGGCTCATATTTAAGATGAGAGGTTCCCCTCCTCCCACATTTCATAATTACAGTGTGGCAGCATTTTAATGCTTAACTGATACAAGTAGTCCTTGTTTAATGACCATTCATTCAGCAATTGTTTGAAGTTACAATGCTGAACAAGAAGGTCCTAATGTTACTTCCAGTTTGAGCTTCTTTGGCGATAGACAGAAATCCACAATAGTGCATGGTTTTGGTCTGGGCTCACCGCTGGAGTGCCCCGAGTCGGCTGGTTTCGGGGCTAAGCCACCCTGTAGAGGTGATGAAGAGGGGGGAGATTGCCAACAGGGTTGAGGAGAGCCACATCTCTTCTCCTCAGCTGGCCATTACTCCCTTTCCCGAAGGTGGTTGCAGCGGTGGTCAGAAATGGCCACCTCAAAGAAGAACTCGACTGGAAAATTGCAAAAGCAACAACTAAGGTACCCTGGAATTTAAACGAAAAAAAATAACATAGTTCCCAAAGAAGATTCTGAAGTAGTGAAGGAAAGTGAAAAGGGAAAGGTTTGGTTTTTTTTTCTTCTCTCCTTTTCCCTGTACTGACAACTAAGAGACTTAAATAAGAAATTGGAAAAAAAATCTGCTTTGACATCAAGAGGCAATTAAGCTGAAAATAAAATAAAATGTCAAAGGGATAATAAAGATTTCTGGACACTAAAAAAAAATTTATAAGCAGGAAAGGAGAGAAAAAGAATAAAAGGGCAGGATCTGGAAAAAAGGGAGGAGACTACCTGGAATTAAAAAGAATCTACAGTAAAACTTTAACAAGAGTTCTAAAAGAAACATTTTAACTGAAACTTGGCAACTAAATAGTAGAACCCCAGGAAGAGAAAATGAAAAAAAAAAAGCAAAAAGAAACAGCTTGTGTGCATTTGGATTACTTGGTGATCTTTGGATTCTTGGTTATTGCACTTGAATGACTAAAATCAATCGGGTGGTTGTTTAAAAACGTTTACAATGGCACTACTTCTGGATGAATTGAAAATGGAACTTAAAAAGTACAAAGAAGATGCACAAGAAGGGAGAGGTTATTTTGGCTTCGTTTTTCAATTCTTTTTTTTTTTTAAAGAATTTTATCAATTTAAAAACAAACAAACATATATGAACAAAACACAAAACATAAAAACATAAAACATTTTTTTGGAAAGCAGTTTGATCCTGGGTTATATCTTTTTGTACAGAAATAAATTCAAGTTCGTGCTTACTTTTATATAGCATTTCATATCTTACCATTTCACATTTTCTATATAGCTTCTCCCCTCTTTTCACTCTCTTAATTCTATTTTATTTATTTCATCTCAATTTAAATCATTATACTTATACCCTTTGTCCTGTTTCAGCTATCTATTATCTTTTCTCATTAACACAAAATTTCTTCTGGCATCACTGATTGGAATATGATGCCTTTATCTTTCCCCTAAGTTTAACACTTAAAATAATACATAATTTTCATACAGATTCTGTGTAGTACATTCTAAAGCTACACTCAATATTTTAAAATAGGAAAAATTAAAACAACAATCCATAGCAATTGAAATTATATTGTTAAAATTGATATTCATTTAAGTCTTAAACATTTTACCCATTCCTTTCCAAATAAGTATCATGCTTCTATGGGAACACTTATAGATTTTGCTAAGTTACTTCCTCCCCATTTCACTTATATTTTAAAATATTATGTAATGACAATGTTGCCATTCCTTTTTAGTTCAATTCTCTCATATTTCATTTCATTTATTTATTTAAAAAAAAATCACTAAATTACATTAAATATTTTATAATCATATGTTGTTCCAATTTTCTAACATTTTTTCAAATACAAATACAACAATACAGTCTTATGTACCTTTGCAGAATCTCTTTTTCAGTTATATTTTTACCCATTATCTCCAAATAAATTCTGTTTCTTTACATCTTGTTTCAAACCTTTGTAGCTTCTCTTCCCTTCCTTCCTCCCTTGTTTCTCCACTCTACCCTTTTTACCTCCTTGCCTCTTCATCTTCATTTCCCTCTTCTGTATTCCTCTTTTCTGTTGCTTTCTAACATTATATCTACTTTTCACCTTATTTTCCCCTTTTTTGGTTGTTTTTTTAAGTCTTAAATTCTCCATTCTCTTTCCCCCCCTTTCCCCTTTCTTCCCCAGATAAAGTTGCTTGTTCATTAAAGATGGCTTCTTCTTCATCCCAATCTTCTTGTTCTTGTAGTTTCTCAAACGTAGAAATAGCCATTTCTAAAAAATGAAAAATGGAGCCAAAAGAGCCCTTCCCTTCTTGTTCCTCTTCTTTATATTTTATAAATTCCATTTTCAGTTCATCCACAAGTAATGCCTTTGTAAAAAAAATTGTAAACAACCCAAATGATTTTAATCATTCAAGTAAGAATTTCCAAAACTCCCAAAGTCACAAGCAATCCAAATACACACAGTCTATTTCATTTAACACTTTCTTCTTTTTTTCACTTTCTCTTCCTGGGGTTGCAATTCATTTACAAAGTTCCAATTAAAATGTATCTTTGAGAAGTCTTGTTGTGATTTTGTTCTCGTCTTTTAAATTCCAACAATCTCCTCCAGCCAAATCTTAATCTTAATTCTTATCGTCTCCCTTCCCACTTACAGCATAAAAATTTTTTTTCTAGTGTTCAGAAATCTTTATTGTCCCCTTGGCTTTAATTTTCCAGTGTGATTACCTGCTGATGCCAAAGCGAGTTTTTCCAATTTCTCATTCATCTGCTGTCACCATAAGGAAGGAGAGTGAGAAAAAACAAACTTTCCCTTTTCACTTTCATTCGCTGCTTCCAGATCTTCTTAGGGAGCGATGTATCTTTTTCCAAAATTTAAATTCCAGGATATCTTGGATGTTGCTTCTCATCCCGGTCAGCCAAAACTTTCACTTCTCAGCTTCCTCCTGTACATTCTTTTCCGGATGAAAGCTTTATGGCGGCCATTTCTGACCACCGCTCTGCCGCTTTCGGAAAAGGGAGCTGAGGAGGGGGGTATGACTCCCCCCAACCCCTGCTAGGTCTCCCTTATCTTCAGCTACCTCTATGGGGTAGCTATAGCCCCGAAGCCAGTTGGCTCAGGGCACTCCAGCAACGAGCGCAGCAGAAACTGCGCACAATCACGGATTCCTACCGCCACCATGCCTTGCAAAACCGGAAGTCCTGGCTTCATTTTTCAATTCTTAGAAATGGAGATTTGGAACTATGAGAAACAACAAGAAACGTCTGCAAAACAAGAAGACTGGGACAAAGAAGAAGCCACCTTTAATGGACAAGTAATTCTATGTGGGGAAGAAAAAGGAAAGGGGGGAAAGAGAATGAAGAATTTAAGACTTAAAAAAACAACCAAAGAAAAGAAAAATAGTTCAAAAAATAAGTAGAATATTGGAAAGCAACAGAAGAGGGGAATACAGAAGAAAAAAATAGAGGTAGAGAGACAAGGGGGTAAAAAGGGGAGAGAGGAGGAAAGGGAAGAAGGAAAGGAAAAGAAGTTACAAAGGATAGAAACAAGATATAAAGAAACAGGGCCTATTTAGAGATAATAGGTGAAAATTTAACTGAAAAGGGATTCTGTAAAGGTACATAAGATTGTATTGTTATATTAGTAATAGAAATAATTTTAGAAAATTGGAAACAATGTATGATTAAAATGAGGGATGAAATAGTTACTGTAATCTAGTAAAATGTTTGTTAATAAAATAAATGAAATAAAATAAATGAGAGAATTGAATTAGGAAAGGACGGGAACATTTTAATTAGTTAATGTTTCATAAAATATAAGTGAAGAGCAGGAGGGATTAATTATGGAAAGCTTATAACTGTTCCCATAGAAGTATGATATTTAATTGAAAAGTAATGTTAAAGAATTTAAGATTTTAATGAATATTAACATTAAAGATAGAATTGAATTGGAATGGACTGTGTTGTTTTAACTATATATATTTATCATCTTTTTTTTTTTTTAGAATATAGTGTGTATTTTAAGAATGTACAAGCAGAATCTGAATGGAAGTTATGTATTATATTGAATGTTATAACTTTAAGGTATATATTGAAGCTTAAATAAAAGTTAAATGGATAAAATTAAAAGATATAAAGGTGTCATACTCCAATCAACAGCTACAGGAGAAACTTTGTTTAATGAGAAAATATAATATGAAATTGAAACAGGACAGACAAAAAGTATAAGCATAATGATTTGAATTGAGATGAGATAATTAAAATAAAATTGAGAAAATTAAAAGAGGGGAGAAACTATGTAGAAAATGTAAAACAGTAATAAGATATGGAATAGAACATAAAAATGAGCATGAAATTGAATTTGTGTCTCTTTGAAGAAATGTAACCTGGGATTACGCTACTTTCAAAAAATATGTTTTATTTGTATTTCTTTGTGAAAACTCAAATAAAATTTACAAAAAAAAAAAAAAGGTCCAAATGTTGCAGCATCTCCACAGTCATGTGATCACAATTGGGGCATTCAGCAACTGGCTCACAATTACAACAGTCATAGAAGATGGCTTTCAACAAGAAAAGTCAATGAGGAAGCCAGCAGAAGATTGCAAATGGCAATCCCATAATGCCATGCCTAACAGGTGTACAGAGTCCACCAAACTGCAGCTGGAATTGCTGGAATTGTTCTTCTAAGTTGGTACTGTCACATAACCTCATGCTTTACAGTGCTTCATGATTGAGTTTGCAGTCCCACTTAATGGGACTGTCATTAATGGAGGACTTGCCTCTATTTAATGAACTTTTATTTCTTAAAACAATGTCTTTTATCACTATGTAACTAAGTGCCTACCTATTACAAGTAGTGGATGAAAGTGAAACTGAGTTCTAATATACTAAGATAATATTCTGACCAAAAATGATGAAAAAAATGATGGTGTGGCACATATGGTAAGACTTGGAAAATTAGATGTATAGTGTTAATGGGTACTCCTTGACTTATGATTGGTCCCTTAGTGACTGTTCAAAAGTACAGTGGATTCCCAACAAGTACTTAAAAGCTGGTTCCAAAGTTCTGATGACCACTTCCCCCCTTTCTTCCTGTGGTCACATGAACACATTTCAGACACTTGGCAATCAACCCACATGTATGGTCATTTGCAGTATCCCTGCAGTCATGTGACCATAATTTACAACATTTTTGCCAAAAAACAGTGTTTAGTTCTAGTTGTTGGCAAAAATGGCCCACATTGAACAATGAATTTGCTTAACAATTTTGATGTTCATTTCATGACTGCTGCAAAAAAAAAGGGGGTCATAAAATCAAGTTGCTCACAAGGATGACCCACTTTATGATGGTTATGTCCAGTGGTGGGATTCAAAATTTTTTACTACCGGTTGTGTGGGCATGGCTTGGTGGGCATGGCTTGGTGGGTGTGGCTTGGTGGGCGTGGCTTGGTGGGCATGGCAGGGGAAGGATACTGCAAAATCTCCCACCCCACTCCATGGGAAGGTTACTGTAAAATCTCCATTCTCTCCCTACTCCTGGGGGAAAGTTACTGCAAAATTCTTATTCCCTCCCACCCACTAACCTGCTTTCCAGCTCTGTTCTTCTGTGCAGGGCAACAAAAGAAGACCCAGCTGATCAGCTAAGACTCAGGAGGCAGAGAATAGATGAGGGCAGAAGTGATATTCTGAACTACTCAAAATTTCCACTACTGGTTCTCCAGAACTGGTCAGAACTTGCTGAATACCACCTCTGATTATGACATATGAATGTAATGGCCAGAGTTAATTACAGCTATAAGCTGAGGTTCTACCTAAACAGATTTTAGCTTTCTTATTTGCTTTTTTTATGGTAGCTTTCTTTCAAGGTTTTGTTCTTCTGCTCATTGCTTCAGCTCCTTCTTTATAAATCAATTTATATTTATGAATGTATGTAATTTATATCCATTCATTATGTACATAATTTCCCATCCATGTCAAAGTTGGTACAGTTTCTTGTTCCTTTTTCCTTATTTTTTAAATGGTTTATCATTAACAGTATGCATGATGTGTAAATACTTAGAGCTCATGTAGTAAACATTATAGATATAGAGAAGAGAAGAAGAAACAGGACTAATTTATCACCAAACTCCAGGAAACTATCTACAATGTTATGTCTTTATTTAACCTTATCAAAAAGAAGCATACATTCAATGAGTTTGGAACCATAAAATGCTGCAGGCAGAATCAAAAGGGAAGAATCTGAATTTGTGGCATAAGCCAAAACAAAAGACCTTTCCAAATGAGACCTCAGATTTACCTGAGAATACTTAATACACCATAGACATTCACTCTGCTTTTACTAATCAACTTGATTGGGCAAGTCATAACCTCTTTCTTGTTCCAGGTTCAGTTTTTTTGTTTATATATCTATTTTGCAAATAGGATAAGTTCATTTAGAAGTAGTGACTGCTGCAGCAGAAGAGTTTCTATTTTGCTTTGATCTTAGGTGTTGGACAATAATTAAGGAAGGATTGGTTGGGATACCTCAAGCAAAGGCATCGGCTATTGGTTCCATATAATCACTGCACTTTAGCAGTATAGAAAATTACCTATAGAATCTTGGTCACTTTAACAGTTAAATAGCTTTCTCAAAGTCTTGCTCAATTTCAGGGGTGAAATTAGGAAATGTGGGTGATGGAAAGCCTTGTCACTTCAACAGTTCTTACCCATCTGGAACAGCAGAGCCTGAAGGTGACTTTATTTCAGTTGATTATTTGGGGAAAGCATTAGTAGCCTCCCCAACCTACCTATTCCCACAAGTCCAATTTGTGTATGCTTGCCAGATGACCATATGACATGATAGTCACAACACAGATGGTCATGTAGAAGACCAAAGGCCTGTGGTACACACCATTCTCAATGTGGAGGTACTGTGTAATACATTTGGACATTAAAAATCAAATTATTCCAATTATAATAATTGAGTACCTTTTATTTGAATGCTTCAGTAAATACCTGCTCTGGATGATGTTGTCTTATAGGTTGTGAAGCAAGTGATTAAATCTACAAGGGGTGGGGGGGAACTGGAGGCCCAATTCCTACTCATTAAGAAACATTTGAGTCTTCAGATACTTGTTTTCCTTCCTGCATTGAGATAGCAGTTTAGTGGTTCCTGCTGTCAATAGCAAATTTTACAAGGTTTACTCACTTGGCAATATTCCAATGTTTGTGAGACCTAGAACTCTTATACCTGGTGCTACCTTTCTGGGGATTAAAAGCAGAGGTGGTGTTCATCAGGTTCTGACCAGTTCTGGAGAACCGGTAGAGGAAATTTTGAGTAGTTCAGAGAACCGGCAAATACCACCTCTGACTGGATATTTTACAGTATCCTTCCCCTATCACACCCATCAAGCCATGCACACAGAATTGGTAGTAAAAATGTTTGAATCACATAGCTAATTAAAAGATAAAAATACAAGAATTTTTCTAATGCCATTTTCTGTCTACCCAAAATGAAAGAATATTTAATCTTTCTTTCCCCAGTTAAGGAGGTAACCCAATCTCCACAGCAGTACCCATAAATAAATATTTTTTTTAAAAAAAGAAGGCATAGAATGTGAAAATACCTTTTGACTTTGAATACAGCATTCTTTATACATTCATCTACTTTGTAAAAGTTAACTGGTGCTTGGCTCTGCCCAGAGCTTCCTAGTTAATTAGTTAAGCAAGAAAAATATTTTTTTTTAAAAAAAACAAACAAAACAAAAAACAATATTCTGGACAAACATGAGCTTTGATTTGTTTTGATTTGTTACAAACAGAACACTCTCGGTCAGAATCTGTTTCAAACTATGTTTCAAACTATGACAGATCCCCAGAAGAAACATTATAACTTTCTGTCTATAACCTGAATGATGAATAAAGGCTGAAACTGCGCCCAGTTCCTCAAAACTGTTCAGAGAAATAAGATAGGGTACAGAATTTGTGTGAGGTTTAGGAAATAGTAGGAATTGAGAGGTTTATTGGGCATACGGTTGGTCTTTTTGAGGCTGCTTTGTTTTGTTTTGTAATGAAACAGACAGGATCTCTGGAGCAGTGAGGTCTGCTGCATCATGGTTGGAGGCTGTTTGATGCAAAGATGATCTTGGGTCCTTGCCACAAGTTCACTTTGCCACTTTGGATCAGTTTGTCCTACTTGGGATTAGGCAGTCCTTTTTGTGAGAGATGTAAGTCCCTGATGTATTGGTTAATATCTTCATCAACATTCCCTTAAGCTACTGCCACACATTTTCCATGAGTCTGTCTGCCTTTAAAAACTGCCCAAATGCTCCAACTGGTGCCAAATGCAGTACTCCAAGTGCTCACCAGCATTAATTAATAGTTATCAATGATAAATCAGTAATATTAACCATTTAGGAGCCATGGTGGCACAGTGGTTAGAATGCAGTATTGCAGACTAATTTTGTTGACTGTCGACTGCCAGCAGCTCTGCAGTTTAAATGCCACCGGCTCAAGGTTGACTCAAGGTTCAATTCTTCTGAGGTTGGTAAAATGAGGATCCAGATTGTTGGGAGCAATATGCTGACTCTGTAAACCTCTTAGAGAGGGCTGAAAAGCACTCTCTATATATGTAAAGGAGTATATGTAAAGGAGTATATAAATCTAAATGCCATTGCTATATTGCACTTATATCCTAGACCCTGTTTGTCTCCCTAAGTGCAAGTTTACAGGCTGGATTCAACCTTTGATGATATTTTCAGGATCACATCTCTCCATAGGAATCAAACTGATCAATTTGATCTTTGAAGGGGGGGGGACAGGTTGTTTCCCCCCCTGTTCAGAAGCTCAGATATATTGTTTTCCATAGAGTGGTGGCACTCTGGAATGGCTTTCTGTTGGCAGTTTGTTTAGTTCTGATCTTGTTTCCTTCTAGAAGAAGCCAAAGATGGAATTTTTCCAGAGGGTGTTTGAGATATGATAGTGCTTAGGTGTTTATTTAGCTTTTTATGTGCATTTTTTGTTGTTGTTCTAAGCTGCTGAAGTCTGCTTAGATTGCCCCAGGATAGAAATTTTGACAGATAAATAAACAAACAAATAAATTGCATGAGATTTAACCTGAAACATAAAAGAAAAATAGAAAGCTTAGAGCAAAGTCCTGGGTATATGTTTCAACTATTTCTACAGAAATGGAAGCTTCTTAAAATGATGTTCCTCTGTTTTAATTGCTTGGATGTTTTCAGCTTCTGGTAAATTCCAAATTATTAATCAGGGGCAGACTGGGAGGTAGAAAATCTTGATTTTTATCAGCCTCTCTCTCCGAAGTGTTTTGTTTGAAAAGCTTACGTTCTTTCTCTTTTCAGCATTTCAAAGGGCTGGGAGGTCATCTGACTTTGTACATGACCAGGAGCCATTATTCATTCATGGGGATGTGGCAATGTATATGAAGACTGACATGCAGACTATATTCACAACAACTTAAGATGATCTCTATTGCAAAACCTGGAGCAATCTGACCCTCGCAAAGGTACTTTTCTTGAATAACAAGGGTAATTAATAATTGATTTTTTTATTGTAGCTTTCAGTTTGTCTGTATAATTTCAGACTTTAATCTGTTATTTACTTCCAGTAGCTGATGATAGGTATGAAATATGTAACTGAAATGTATAACTTGCCAAATTGTTTTATTTGCTCTCTTCAATTTTTAAAACAAATCAACAGATGTGCTGTTTCACTGACTTGGAGTAAACAAAACTGATTTATGCCATCTGCACGTAACATGATATCCTCTCATTCCTCCTGCTTCTCTCATTTATGTAATCTCATTTATACAGTAAGGCAAATATATTGATTTAATAAAAGAAGTAACTTTAATCTACAGATTAAAAAAAACATTAGGAGAAATTGAAGTAAAATGACTTTTCCTGAACCTACTGTATTTATCATTCAGCTAATAATTATATTTTTAAAAATCAAAATAGCAATACAGCCCAGATTCTGTTGGTTGGCTATAAGAAACAAATAAATAATTAAAAAAAAAAACCCTCAATGGCCATATGCCTCCTTGTGGATGATGGTCAGTGAGATTTTAAATTGCTACACAGGTATATGTATACAAACCCATCAAAGTCCTTATTGGATTGAATCCCAACATTATGCATTGCTACATAAATCAGCAAAACTTTGAGAAATGTAGTACAATAAGTAGCTTCTCCTTGCAAATTCTAATAGGTTGGGCTGGTGCTAGTTGGAGTATGAAGTCCTGTAGGTATCCATGTGTTACACCATAAAGGGTTTTATGGGTAAAAACCATCATCTTAAATTGTTCTCAAAAACCAATCAACAACTAACAGACTTTGCAAACATCTGTTTTATGTGCTCTAAGAATCAAGGGCTGGTAAATACATGAACCACTGCATTCCAGACCAGATGCCATTTCCAAATAATCTTTCAAAATAGTCTCATGTAAGACTCATTGCAGAAATCTTTCTTCTTCTTCTGATCAATTGTTTCTGAGTCTTAGAGACTGTCTGGAGAACTCCCTAGAATTTTCTTGACAAAGTTTTTTTTTTTTTTTGGGTGGGGGGAAGTTTTTTGCTTTTGCCTTCTTCCTAGAGCTGAGAGAAAATGACTCATTCAAAATCACCTAGCTGGTTTGGTGCCCAAGGTAGGACTGGACAATGAAACTCCCGATGCCTTAACCACTACCATATGGGTCTCCAGTAATCTAATCTAATCTAATCTAATCTAATCTCCAGATTACTAATCTAGTAATCTAAGACATGAGTAGGCAGATTAGTATACCACTCAGGGCTGGACATGGCTTCCACCTGCTATTCAAGCATAAGCTGTGAGTCCAAAGAACCTCCCAAGTCCTGAATCTGCTCCTTCACATGAAGTGCCCATTAAGAGGCAACATGGTCACAACAGAGAATTATTTCTAAGTTGGGTTAAATTTAAGTCTAATGAAGGAGAATATGTGCAGCTCAGGTTTGACATGAGGAATTCTTGGTGTTTTCTGAGCTTTCTTGCTTTCTTGAAGATTTTTCATTAGCCAAACTAGGTAACATCATCATTGCTCTTGATGCTAGCATTTATAATGTTCCCTAATTTGAGTAAGGAAATGTCTGCAAGAAAGCAAGCAAGATCAGAGAGAACCAAGGACTCCTCAGATTTCAGTTTGTCATCTCCCTCTAATCCAGGAGTGTCAAATTCATGTCATCATGGTGGAGTCATGTGACATATTGGGACTTTTTCCCCCTTCACTAAACTGGGTGGGGGCAGCACGTGACACATCTGGTTCATGGACCGTGAGTTTGACACCCCAGTTCTAAGCAATGGAAAAGGCTCTTATTGGTATTTACCTCATACCTAAAGATAGCAATTATACCTCAATAAAAATAGCTCAAGAACCTCAAATGAAATACCTCAAGAAATATACCTCAAAAAAACAAACAAACCTCAAGATACCTCAAGATAAAAAATTGTGGACATCTACATACAGATGATTCTGTACCCCAATTCTTGGATTTCCTCAACCTGAGATTTCATATAGATTTTAAATAGCTGGGAGAGAAGATGGACCCCTGTGGCACCCTACAAATCAAAGTCCACCAGGTTGAATTTTCTTCCTCCATTACAACAGATCTGAACTTTGAAAGAGAAACAGAACCAATTCTATTTGTCAGCATCTCACACAGTGAGTTCATTCACACATGGTTTGATAAATACAGCACAGTGGATAAATTAAGTCATATATTAGTGTTAAGGAACCAAAATAGTTCATACGAAGTAAAATCCAAACAAACAACATTATGGTTCAGCTTGATGTAAATGCATTAAATTGATCTTGTTTCTTCTTCCAAAAACATCTTACCATACATCACATAATTTCTCTTAGTTTACATTTCAAGCTCCAACATGGTAAAGTATTTATATAAGATTAATTTCTGTCATGCTGCCAAAGGTAAATCATTTTTACTTGTGTGAAATTTTCCTGCCCCTACCCCTCATTTTCTGTAAGATTATTAGTGCAGTGATTGCTCTTTCGAATATTGCAAAAACACCTAGCATTTGACAATGAAATACTACCAATTCTGCTACCGATAGTAAGCAACAATGAATGGACTTGGAATGAAAGCTAAGGGTAGTCATTATCCTCATTGACATTAGTTGTTATAGCAGGGTGGAAAAGCAGTTCTTTGTACATATAAACTGAAAGAGCATAAGAAAGTAAATTTCTGCAAAGCCACAGAAGGACATGAAAGGATGCATTAATAATAATTACATCATTCCCTGATTCTTCAAATGCACTTGAAAATGTAAATTTGTGTAAAAGGTGAGGTCTTAAACCAGAAGTGAGCAATCTGTGGCTTTCAGGCCAATGAAATGTCTTCCTAATTTCATACAGTCCTCTGACTAATTTCAAATTTACTTTGAAAGCAATACATGAAGTCCTGTGGTAAAAAGTGACCTGCACTTTTCTTGGCAACTTGTTGTATATGAAAAAAACAGAGTAAGAGAAAGAGAGAAGGTGAGAGAGAAAGAGAAAGAGAGGGATGATGAACAAGAAAAGATATCAGAAAACAGAAAGTAATGGATGTCAGAAAGGAAGAAAATAGATTAGGGGTGTCAAACTCACAGCCCATGGGCTAGATGTGTGTCATGCTGGCCCCGCCCCATCTCCTTAGCAAAGGGGGAAGAGTCCTGATATGTCACGTGATGCTGGCATGACGACGTGAGTTTGACACCCCTAGAATAGATGGTCTTCTTTTGTTGGGTTCTTGTTCTACCTACAACTCAATTCAGTTCCATCTTGTAATTGACTGATGTCCTCATCACATGACAACTCATTAATTAGACCTTTTATAGAAAGAAAAGTTTACCTATCCCTGCCTAAAGCATTTATCTTTTTCCATAAAAAGACCACAAAAACATATCTAGTTCAACTTCTGATTCAAGGTAGCATCTTTTGTGTGGCATGCAAATGTAGAATATCTGACGGTGTCTATTTATGGATCTCCAACAAAGGGCAGCCCTCAACTTCCCAGTCTGTTACCATCTTGAATAACTTTTTCTGTTAAGAATCTATTTTCTTGAAATCTATGCATCCATTGGTTATAGATACAAAGATGTATTTTGAAAAAAAAAGATGATTGTAAATGCAAAGGTCTATCCTGAAAAAAATATAGACCAATCCTGACCCAAATGGGAGACATGTGTACAAGGTATTTGTGCCTCCTCTTATTCTTTTTCTTACCCAGGTTATAAATATTCAGGTTTTTCAACCATTCAGTTTAGGATTCAGTTCCAAGAAACATCATTACAATATATTAGCAATAGCACTTAGATTTATATTCTGCTTCACAGTGCTTTATAGCCTTCTCTAAGCAGTTTACAGAGTCAGCCAGAGGTGGTATTCAGCAGATTCTGACCAGTTCTGGACAACCGGTAGTGGAAATTTTGAGTATTTCAGAGAACCGGCAAATCCCACCTCGGACTGGAAATTTTGCAGTATCCTTCCCCTGCCACGCCCACCAAGCCACGCCCACAGAACTGGCAGTAAAAACATTTGAACACTGGAGTCAGCATATTGCCCCCAACAATCTGGGTCTTCATTTTACCAAACTCAGAAGGATGGAAGGCTAAGTCAACCTTGAGTCGATCAAGATTGAACTCCTGGAGCAAGCAGTGAGTTAGCCCTACAGGACTGCATTCTAATCACTGGGACACCATGGCTTTGGTTTATCAATGATTTCCTTAAATTATATCACCAACAGCAGATTCCATATTGTAACCAGGGGTGGGATTCAATTTTTTTAACAACTGGTTCTGTGGGCATGGCTTAGTTGGTGGGCGTGGTCAACTCAACATCATTTACATGGAAGCACATATCTCCTCGCCTGGCCTCTCATGACTGTGGGGATGCTGCAACAGTCATAAGTGTGAAAAATAGTCATAAGTCACTTTTTTCAGTACCATTGTAACTTTGAATGGTCACTCCACACAAACAAAGTACCAGCAAAGGAGGAAAAAACCTCCAGAGAAGTTCCAGAGACAGGAAGTCTAGTCCTGCCAAAATGTAATAAGCGTTAATGGAGAGGCAGTTTCTGTAAGCAACAACAGAATGTTTCCTAGTTGCATCCTGTAAGTAAGATACCTTAATCTTTTTTTATAGGCATAGCTGCCAAGCTAAGAATACCTCCTCTTCCCATTCTTAACTTTATGCCAATACCATTGATTTTTCTCTACCTAACTGCAGAACTTAAGCGACCTGTTACATCTTTTTTTCAGGATACAATTTACCATCATCCAAGACCATGCCTTTCCTGACTTGTACTTCAAAGCAAAGGGTTCATCAGTTTCCTCCCAGGTTATATTTATCTTTTTTCCTGCTCATCATCTTTTCCTAAGCCAAAAGTGAGGCACATTTAGTTGTACAATTTTAAGGAAATATTACCCTCTTATTTCAGTATCATGCAAAGGGAGCCTCACGGTAAGTATAAAATTAATTTGGGTTTGTATAAAATTAATATCTTCCTGATTTGGGGATGAATGCAGAAGTGGATGTGTTAGGCTGATGTGAATATGCCTCTTCCATTCTTGTGCATTGTTAGCTTTCCCTGTTGTCATTGTGTTAATCAGTCCTGAAAGACCATATGCACACACACACATGCACATACATACAATTTTAAATGGACGACAAAGCCACAGAGAGAATGCAGTCCTTTTTTTTTTTTTTATCTTTTCACCCTTACAACAAGAAAATATATTTTATATATTTAAGCTTATGGGAAGAAGCTTCTTATTTTTCCTTCCAAGTTTGCTTAAGTTGAATGTATTGCAATAAGGAACCAGGAAATGCAAATTTCCTCTTATTATCAAGGAACATATTAAGGGCCTTATTCTCCGAGACTATTCATTATTGGTTTATATTTCTTTCCTTTCCTTTCTCCTCCTCTTCCTCTTTTTTCTTCCAAGCCTGGATAGCCTAATTTTGTCAATTTTACTCTGATTAATGTTAAGTTCACCTCCTTCATTTTCAAGAAAAGAAATCTGTGGATGCAGTGTATAGAATGAAATGGATCTCTTTTGTCTGATGTCAAAGGAAGAAGGCAGTTCAATAGAAAAGCAGGTTTTTAATCCTTTTCTTTGCTACCCTTATGTCTCCAATCTTTTTCTGTATATTTGGGAGAAAATAGGATCAAAGAGGCTCAGTTGCAATGGTTTTATTAAGGTCCTTGTATCTTTGACTTAACTGATAGTTGGGACATTGATACCATCTATGAGATCTTTGTGGTACAGACAATCACTCTGTCCCCATACAAAGAGACTCATCTTTATTTCTAACTTGCCTGATTTTATCCTTCCAGAATTGGTGCAAGATGATGAAGTGTAGAGTCAGGAATTAAATATGCAAGCTAACTGCCTAACCAGAATGTAGCTATATCAAAATATTTGGTTCCTCTGTCTGTTTGGTTCTCCTACCATCTTCTGAGTATGGAAAATATTATTGGAAAATTCCAGATGAAACTCCTTTGATTTCTTTACCAAATATAGAGAATATATATAAGAATACCTACCCCCCCCCCCAGTACATATACATCTACACTAACAGATGCATCTTTTTCCCTGTATGTGTTCTGTCTGTTTCTATCTATCTATCTATCTATCTATCTATCTATCTATCTATCTATCTATCTATCTATCTATC
>BLBF01000007.1:33596440-33608082 GCA_015471245.1 Laticauda colubrina | reverse complement strand
ATCTATCTATCTATCTATCTATCTATCTATCTATCTATCTATCTATCATCTTTTTAAATAATTATTTGGAACAAGCACTTTGAATTCATACTTCTCTGCTATTCACAATTTATTTCATTTCTTTCAGCCTGTTATGGAAACCATATTGTATAACAATTTGAATACTTTCCCTATGATCTGGAATTTTTACATTCCTGACAAAAAAAAATCCACATATTTTCCACCTGTATTACCAACTTTGCTGTCATGATTTATTTTTCTCTTGTATTCTCTGTGTTGGTCCAGAAGCTCTACATGGATTCTGATAGCTGTTTTGTCTCACAGAACATGTATCTTCTGACATGTCTTAGAATACTCCTGCTTGGAGTTACTTTTTTTTTTTTTTGCTAATATGCAACAGTAACATGATTTAGGTGCCATCCACCTAGCCTCCATTCAATTCAGCCAATCATAATTGTGCCAGACTGTTTTAGCCAGTCAAGCTGACTGGTGGATATTTTCTGTACTAGTAAGGGGAAGTGAAGTCATAGGACTCAACCAATCACTTTGTCTGCAGTGTAGTATTCATGCATACTTCCAAAACAGTTTAGCATTGACCCATAATGGAATGGGATAATGACTAGCAAATGGGCACAACAGTTTTCACCTTGCAAACTCAAGGATAGGTGAATAGCACTACATCTCAGTCGTGGGGAAAGGCCCATAGCAAAAAGTCTAGTGATCTGAATTTATTGGTTCATTATTCAGCAGTAATGACACTTGTAATATATAATCCTAATATTTTTAAATACAAAAATCAGATCAATAAAATGAATGCTGCCAAAAGTGTAATCTTAACAAAACAATCAACACAAAAGCCCTTTTGGAGGCATCTGTACTATTACTTTAATGTGTTAAAATAATTATTCCTTATTAGTTCATTTTATTGACCCTGAAGCCATGAAATGTTCTGTGCCAATCATATACTTCACTGTGCTTAGTAGTACTATTTTCATTTTGAAGTTTTTTGAAAGGATACTATTCAACATTTTGCAATGTTACATGAGAAGTTGTATTCATGCAAGCTAGATCTATATAAGACATAAGAGCAATGTTGTAACTGGCACAATGATTTATACTGTTGGACAATAATTCACCAGTTCCATAGAAGTACTACAAGAGCTAAAAAAGCAGACCAGAGAAGAGACTCTTATAATGGTAAACTATCCCACAACTGCTGAGTAGATCATTTTTGAAACCTTGGCTGACACATGACTGTTGAAAGGGAATCAAAAGTCTGAGACTTTCATATTGGGAAAAGTTTTGAAGCTATATGAAGTTTCTTTCTTCTCCTTTATTTAATAAGTGAGGGTGACAAAGAAGCATGTTAGCTCAGAATGAGTCTAGACTTCTAGACCTTTCTTAATATGAAGGGAAAATCAAAATATGTTACTGAAGTCCTCAAAATAACAATGGTCCTCTGCATAGCTACTACACAGCGTCCTGTGTCTGACCCATTTTTCTTTTTCTTTTCTTTTCTTTTGGCCCTCTGGCAGGGCAGAAAGGTAAACAAAACTATTTCTTCCTGAGCTGCTTTTTTTTTCTTCACAGCATAGGACATTCTTAAAAAGTGCTAACTGCAAGTTAACAAGCTCAACTCTATGACCTTAATTAGTGATTAAAACTCTCCTGCCAGCTCACACTGCTTCCTGAAAGTGATCAGGTCTTAATCAGCTTCATACTGAAGGTTTTGTTGAAATTTGGTCATAAATGTGCTCATTGGTCCAAAAATGAATTTTAAATTACCATTTATTGCCATTATATTTCTGAATGGTCACCAACCAAGGTAATCACTGTATGAAGAGTGGCTGTACTTTAGAAGTCAGTTTGGTAGAACAAGCAATAACATCAAGAATGAATGGATACTGAATAAAATGTATACTGAATATAAAAACAAGTGACCAGTATAAAGGAAGTACATAGAGGAAGTACATAGTGGAAGGCTATAGAAGTCATAATTAGTTGGAGTTGATGAGGTGCTCAAAAAAGAGATGTGAGAAATATAAAGAACAAAAGGCAATGGAATCAAGGGTAATTTGCATGGGTAGAAAGGTATGGAGAGGTATGTTGAATGATTATGTTTGTGTATGTGTTTATCCATTCATATAAATGTTTTCCTGTATTGCAGCTCATTGCAATTGGACTGGCTGATTAATCTGATTTGAGTGGCATGTTGTACACAGAATCCAAGAGCAGTATTCCTCTTGTTCTTTCTCCTTAACAAGCACTGTCCTTACTCGGGACAGTGACATAAGCAATATATTATATCTATACATCTCTGTCTCTGTCTCTGTCTCTGTCTCTGTCTCTGTCTCTGTCTCTGTCTCTGTCTCTGTCTCTGTCTCTATCTCTTCTGTCTGTCTGTGTCTGTCTGTCTGTCTGTCTGTCTGTCTGTCTGTCTGTCTCTCTCTCTCTCTGCTTGACCAAGAGCCAATGCTTTTATACTTTTTCTTCCTACTTTCCATCTCATTAAGCAACCTAGGGCACTGAGTTTCCAAGACATCTTAGAAACCCATCCAAACCATCCCGAGTTTCCATGATGGAAAAAAAAAGGTGCAATATAAATCTATTAGGTAGTAAATGCAGATTTTAATCTTTGTACAGTGCTTGGATGAAATCATAGCAACAAATCATGCTTTGAAAAGTTTAGATTAGATTGGGAGTATGTTCCAGTAGCATAGAAGTAATTCTGTTGAAATAGAAGAAGGAAAGAACATTCAGTCCAATTCCAACTGCTATATTTTATACCTTTTCTAGGTTTCTGTGTTCTTTCCACCATTGCTTCTTAGAAATGTGCATCACCCATCCATTTATACTCTCTTTTAAGGACAATTGAGACACAAGCGAGGGCATGCCGTCACAAATATAACATGGTAATTATGGAGTGAACCCTTGAATTATTTATTTTGAAAGCAAACAGTGTGTGGTTAGTTTTGCTATGAAAACCAAAAAGTAAATAATGTTTATATGAATAGCTAGCACTCATTAGTTATGGTACATGAACAGTAATTATACCTTTAGTGAAGCTTTCTCTGCAGGCTTAGGAAATCAGACAGATTCCTTGGGTGCTGTTTTCACCCACACTGTCCATTTTACATATTCTTAAATGTTGAAAATGCTTTTTACTTAAACAGTTCTACTGATCTGGAGAAAACTGCAGTATCACTTATGGAATGTAGTAATATGAAACTTTTTAATCTTTTATAGTAATTTTTTTTAGCATACTTTCCCCCCTAAATATATCTATAGGTCAATGGTTGATTTATTTGGGGGGGAGGCATCCTCCTTCTCATTTGTTCATGGGAGTCACTATCCAGATCTGTATGTTTCTTCTTACGCTCATCCCAGGAATTAAGTTGCCTTTTCAAGTCAGTTTAAACAATAGAGTGATTTGCTGCCAATGTGCTTACTGACCTTAGTTGACTAGTAAAATTGTCTTGTCTATTATGAACTTCACTTTTTTTAAAAAAAGAAGCACACCCATTATGAGAAGCAAAACTCAATAAACCAAGGAAATCAAAGAACAATGAATTATAAGACTTGTAAATCTGTTGGCTGTGTCTTGAAACTCTTATACCTCTGGGAGAAACTAACATTCACTTTCATTTCCATACAATCCTGAGAGTATGGTATTATCTGAGTATATTTTTATATTTTCAAATTCCAGTACACTTTCCAACACAGAGCAACTATTTATCCTCCATATATACCAAGGTGATCTTTAAGTTCTCTCTTTGCAAGTACTGTGTATGATCTTTTCCTTTTAAAGAGAATCAAGATTGGAATCAAGAATCAACTGGGAATTAAGGAAAAGCAAACTATGGACTAATTAAGAAACTACAACTACTGATTATTGCAATGGACCTAATTCATGGTAAAGGCCATTGGTGTAATGCAGGTGTCTCCAAACTTGGCAACTTTAAGACTTGTGGACTTCAACTCCCAGAAATTCCAAAACATTCCACATGGTCCACAAGTTCTAAAGTTGCCAAGTTTGGAGAGTACTAAAGTTGCCAACCTGGACCAATGGTTTGCAAAGTGTTTCAGCTATTGCTTGAAAAGCTTAGACTTCAATCTGATCATATTTTAAATATATGATATTTTCTCCCATATGAATATCAAACAATAGATAAAAGAGTGGTCCAAAGTCTTGCTTCTTTTAGACAGGAACTTGTCATGTTTTGTGTGTAATGATTCACCAAAGTCAAAGAGCAGAATATAAATGAAATAAATAAACAGCCAAGTTAATTGGAAATCTAGTGCATTGCTCCCCTCTTTTCCTTGTTTCCCTTATTTCTGTCATCAAAGTTGTAATCTAATGATTAAGAGGCTTTCTTATTTTATTAGTTTTATATTCTATCTTTTCAGAGGGGCTCATGGAAGTATGCATAGTATCTGCTTCTCCATTTAGGTAGAATTAAGAGACTGTGATTGGCCCAAAATCACCCAATGAGTTTCTATGATTGATGGTGAATTTCAATCTAGAATGTCCATAATAAGGTGCTGGATAGTGTGTACTGAGCATATATGGAATTGTTGTATATATTATTGGTATACTTGGAAGAGAATATGGAACCTCTTCTGTTTATGTATGTCTTGCATTATCTGGTTTTGTTTAGAAGTTAATTGCGGGGAAAAGAGTTTGATTTATTTCAGTGTACTTATAAGATCATCTTGTGTGTTATACATTCAATACCCCAGAATGTTTTCAAGCAGACTGTTGGCTTTGTTAATAATCTTTCAGGGTTTTTTTGTTGCAGTAAATAGCAAAGGCTTTTTATGAGAATAGTATTTTTAACCTAAATGTTTGTCTTATTATCTATAGCTCCCATGACTCCTTGAGTTCTTCCAGTACAATTGGACCATAAATAGCTTTCTTTTGTGGTAATGAAATACACACTTAAAATGTTATTACATCCCAAGAGTCAATTATCTATACACAGAAATCAGCACATGTAAATGAAAAGTGAGTAAACAGCAAACCCGCAGACGCTTGTCTAATATTCCTAAAACCTGGTTTGAGAGAATTTGATCCCCTTCAAAAGAAATGGCAAAGTTTATCTGTCCCTGTTACAAATAAAGAAGAATATATGTTCAATTTGCTAGTCTTTGGGTACATCTATCCCCCCCCCAATTCATTGGCCATTAATAAAGGAGAATATTTGTAGATCAGGGTTGACATTAAGGGGTCCTTGGTGCTTTCTGAGCTTGTTTGTTTTCTTGCAAGCATTTAATTACCCAAATCAGGAAACTGATGGCACTGATGATGTTACCTGATCTGGGAAATGAAATAACTGCAAGAAAATAAGCAAACTCAGAGAGCACCAAGGACCCCTCATTGGTCATTGCTTAATTGTAACACACTAGCTACATACCACTGCTGGAGTTTGATGTTAATATCTGTCTTGTTGCAAAGACTCATGTGAGTGGACTACCACAATTGATTTCCAATACAATTTATGGAATTGAATTTTATTTATCTGAGTCCCTGGAACCAACAGGTTCCAGGTACTTCTCACCACCATGAAGCATCGCCCAGAGACCGTGAGGAGGATCGTGGAAGCTTGCTGCATCCTGCACAATCTCATGCGCACCCACTACCCAGTCTTGCAGAACAGGCTCGTGGACCTCCAACAAGGCAATGGGGACATGGACCCTGGGGAATGGAGGCAAGAGCAAAACCTGATAGACACTGAGGATGTGCAAGGCCCTAACAGAGCCTCACGTGAAGGGAAGAAGCAGCACAACCTCCTGAAACACTGGTGCAACTCCCCAGCTGAAGCAGTGGAGTGGCAAGACAGGATGGTAGATGATTAATGGATGCTTCCTTCAGCCTGTCTCATCACACGGATGAGATCGGGCCATGTATGTTGGGTGGGCGTACAATGAACAGGGCATTTAATAAAGAGTTCTGTTTATGTTGACATGTGTGGATCAATGATTACATTAGTATTGATAATGAAGGGCCATAGGTGTGGCACCTGGGAGGGTGGACCATACAGTCCCACTATGCTTGCACTGGAGGTTTATCTATCCCACAGCTATTCCCCATCCCAAAGGTATCGCTGCCCATCCCACAGGTATCCCTGCCCATCCCACAGCTATTACCCATCCCAAAGGTATCCTTGCCCATCCCACAGCTATTACCCATCCCAAAGGTATCCCTGCCCACCCCACTGCTATCCTTACCCATCCCACAAGCATGCAAAGGCTTAAACCATTTCTAAAATTTCCACCAAGACTTTATTTAATAAAATAAATGAGGCAAGTGTGTGAAGCAAAGATAATCTTTATTAATAACAAGCTGTAAAAGAAAAATGACCCAAGTCAAATGTCCAAATAAAGTCTACACGTAGCCACCCAGTCTCTGACACTCTTATCGGTCACTCAGAGGTGTGCCCAGTCTCAGGGGTGAAGGGTCCAGGTGCTGTGGAGGTGGCTGCTGCTGGAGTGCTGGTCTGAAGTCCCACTGGGGTGCCTGGCCCTGAGAGGACAACAGGTGACGGTGTGTTGAGGAAGCTCTGAGACAGCTGGCTCAGCCCCATGATGTTGAGAGCTCCTTCCTCCATGCCATGAGGTGTCAGTCCCAATACCGACAACAGATGTACTGAGGCCGGGCTTGGCTGTGGGTGGAGGAAGGAGCAGTGTAGTGGGGCTGTCTGGTCTGCAGCTCTGTGAGGACTGGCATGGTTGGCATCATTGACGTGGGTGGCATCGGTGGCATCGGTGGCATCGGTGGCATCGGTGGCATCGGTGGCATCAGTGGCATCAGTGGCATCAATTTCATGGGTGGCATTGATGGAATCAGTGGAACAGGTGGCAACTGTGGCGTCCAATGAGCCTGTGCCTGGACTGGGAAGGACTGCTGCCTGTGCTGCTGGATCTCCTGGTAGCCGTAGCCCTGGTAGGTGAGGGCCTGTGGAAAGCCTTGGAATGGGAGTGACATCACCTGGGTGGAGGAGCAGACCTGGACTGGGTGGGAGCAAGTTCCTCTGGATCTGGAGGGTTGTGAAGCAGCTCGGTGATCCGGTCCTTCACCACCTGGTACCGGGGTTCCGCCATGTCCGGGAGGGTCTGGTTGACATTGGTAAGGAAGGGCTTGCGGTTGGAGGATGAGGAGTCGGTATGGACCAGCTGAGAGAAGAGATCTATGCTGCTCCGGACGGTGTCCCTGATCTCCAGCAGGACAGTGTGGCTCTGCCCTTCCTGCTGTCTGGCTCTCTGCCTTTCTGTGGAGGTGGAGCTGGGGGTGGATGTGGGTAGGACTGTGGTGGAAGTGCCATCTCCTTTCTCCCACTGCGCCAGGGAGTCCACCACACGCTCCGCCACAGTTAAAACAACTGTCCGTGGGTTTTCCGCCATGGGATGCTCCACAGATACCTGCCTGGAGACAGGTGCTGACACTCGGCCGGAAGAGGACTGGCTCTCAGCAGGCTGCCGGAGAGAGAGGGTTGTGAGAGGAGATGCTACTCGGTGGCGGATCTCACCCTCCAGGAAGGTGCACCTGGCCATGACGTAAGTCTCTCTGTCTGTCAGCTTGACCGTGGCCTGGCCAGATTTCTTGAGGTGCAGCTTCCCGTACCAGGTGTGCATATGTTTCCACCAGCCGAGGAGCACCTCTGAAGTGTAGCCCAGACTCTCCGCCTTCTCTCTCCAAGCAGCCTGCTTCCTACCTTTGGCAGGACCAGATGGCCCCTCATTAGAGGGGCTTCCGGGTTGTAGGGGCTGCTCCTCCACACCAGCAGCAGCAGCAGGATCATCATCATCATCATCAGCAGCAGCAGCAGGATCATCATCAGCAGCAGCAGCAGCAGCAGCACCAGCAGGACCAGGATCAGCAGCATCAGAGTAAGCACCAGCAGTGCCAGCAGGACCAGGAGAACGAGCAGGATCAGGAGCATGAGCAGGACCAGCAGGACGAGCAGGATGAGCAAGACCAGGAGCACGAGCAGGACCAGCAGGATGAGCAAGACCAGGAGCACGAGCAGGACGAGCAGGACCAGCAGGACTAGCAGGACCAGCAGGACGAGGAGCAGCTACAGCAGAGGAAGCACCAGCAGAAGCACCACCACTAGAAGCAGCATCATCAGCTCCTCCAGAAGCAGCATGAGCGGAAGCCCCAGCACCAGGAGCAGTGCTAGCAGAGTAAGCACCAGTAGAAGCCCCACCGCCAGAAGCATCATCAGCAGAGTTAGCATGAGCAGAAGCACCACCACCAGAAGCAGCATCAGCAGAGTAAGCACGAGCAGAAGCACCACCGCCATAAGCAGCATCATCAGCTCCTCCAGAAGCAGAAGCAGCAGAAGCCCCAGCCCCAGAAGAGCGAACCCATGCTGTAGAAGCCCCAGCAGAAGCAGAGTGAGGGCCAGGGGGTGGGAGGGTGGCCCTGTCCCTCTTGCCAGGGCTGGCAGAAGATGGCTGAAGTTTTCTCTTCTTCCCCATGGTTGTGGGGTTGCTGGCTGGCAGCAAGGCTGGCAGGAAGGCTGGCAGGAAGGCAGGCACCAAGGCTGGCAGGAAGGCAGGCAGGCAGGCAGGCAGGCAGGCAGGGAGACTGGAAGGCAGGCTTGCAGGGAGGCTGGCAGGATGGAAGGCAGCAAGGCTGGCAGCAAGGCTGGCAGCAAGGCTGACAGGCAGGCATGCAGGGCAGGCTGGCAAGGCACTCAATGTGTCTGGAAGCAGGTCTTTCCTCTGAATGGTGACCTGCTTGGGAGCTGCCTCCCTTTATATCCGCGGGGCTGACACAATGCATCCTCGCCGCATGCGCAGTGAACGCTAGGCATCTGCTAGGCTTCCGCTCTGCATCCGCTTCATCCGCTAGGCATCCCCTGTGCATCCGCTTCATCCGCTCTGCATCTGCTCTGCATCCGCTGTATCCGTTCCGCGTCTGCTTTGCTGCGCTCCCCCGGAAGCCTTGAGGATGTGCCATCTGCTCCCATCCGCTTCCATCCGCTAGGCTTCTGTTCCGCATCTGCTTTCCATCCACCCTGTGTCCTCCCCCCGTCCATTCCTTTTCGTGTTATCCGCTCTGGTTATGCAAATTTTTGCCCCTTTTGAGAGCAGATAACAATGGATGGAACATTTTTCTCGTCCGCTGTGTCCTTTTTACTAACGTTTTGCATCCATCAGCCAGTGTGACAAGGCCTTAAGAAGTTTTATTGTGTAGTAATAATAGATTATATAGTAGATGTGGATGATGAAATGCAGTCAAAGCACTGAGGATGATAACCAACTGAACCAGAGGTGCTACTCAGCAGGTTCTGTCCAGTTCTGGAGAACCGGTAGCAGAAATTTTGAGTAGTTGAGTAGAAATTTTGAATAGTTCAGAGAATCAGCAAATACCACCTCTGACTGGAGATTTTATCCTTCTCCTGCCATGCCCACCGAGCCACACCCACAGAACCAGTAATTTAAAAAAAATGGATCCCACCCCTGGACTGAATGATGAAACTTCTACAAGCAAACAGCAAAGCTAGGAGAGGACCAAGTTCTCTATCACTCTTTTGTATCCTATAGCCAGCTACAAATAGTGATTTGTTGAATCAAAGGTTGCACATGTGTGAAATACCACCAGATCAGCTGTGGTGGGATTCAAATTTTTTTACTACTGGTTCTGTGGGTGTGGCTTGGTGGGTGTGGCATGGCTTGGTGGGCATAGCTTGGTGGGTGTGGCATGGCTTGGTGGGTGTGGCAGGGGAAGGATAATATAAAATCTTCATTCCCACCCTACTTCAGGGGGAAGGTTACTGCAAAATCCCATTCCCTCCCCACCCCACTAACCTGCTTTCCAGCTCCATTCTCCTGTGCAGGGCAACAAAAGAAGACCCAGCTAATTAGCTGGGACTCAGGAGGCAGAGAATAGATGGGGGTAGAGAGTCAGAGGTGGTATTTGCTGGTTCTCCAGTCTACTCAAAATTTCTGCTCCCAGTTCTACAGAACTGGTCAAAATCTGCTGAATACCACGTCTGCAGCTCAGCATTAACAATGAAAGAGGACTCCACAGCATTTGTTTCTCTGTATTTCTGACATTCTATTGCATCTTCGTTGGGCACAATGAGCATAAGGTACTTGAATTGGTGGGCTATTGGCCGGATTCTAAAATTAATGTATTTATCTACAATATCAAACAGGTTCATGCACCTGGTCCCACATTACAAATTAATCATTGTAATGGAGCTAAATATAAACTATATGTTAAACATACATTATATTTCAAACGGTTATGGGTACTTTCTCCATCTTGCATGTTTTCTCTTTTCAAGGTAAAAAAAAATCTTTCTTATGCTGAGTTTAATTAATATAAAGCAATATATATTAAAGTCTAAGATGAGTGTGTATGCATGCATGAAAAATTTCAGAAAATATGTGCTACATTATATATAGGATTAGTGGAGTAAACAGAGAACATTGCAAATTTAAGTAAATTATATTGCACATTTATTGAAGTTATATAGCCACCCATCTTGCTCCCATGACTCTACCCTGATATTTAGCTTTCTTAATTGTCCCCATGTGGTGGCTCTAGGCCTCTCCATTTGAAATAGTAAATTTCCAGTGATATTTTAAATAATGTTTAAGTCTAAACACTGGTTACTTTCAGCCTAGTTCTGTCAAACATTTTAAATAAGATATCAATCATTTCTCTATGTTTGTCTTGGTATATCTTTCACCACTGAGCATAGCTGATTGAAACATGTTTGCCAAAAGGATATGACTTTATTTTTAGTATTGCTCTTCTCGGAAAGTGTAAATGGGTTGTACTGATGCATTGGTACAATTGTCTTTCCCAATTTGAAGAAAATTAAGTTCTATTCTGCAGAAAGAAACTCTTTAGATTATGGGGTACCGTGGGGACTTCCAGTTTGAGCTCCTTTGGCAACAGACCAAAATCCATGACTGTGCATGGTTTCGATCCGTGCTCACCGTTGGAGCACCCTGAGCCGTCTGGTTTCAGGGCTAAGCCACCATGTAGAGGTGGTGAAGAGGGGGGAGATCACCAACATCTCTCCTCCCCAGCTGCATCTCTCCTTCCCAGCTGGCCATTACTCCCTTTTCCAAAAGCAGTTGCACTGAATGAAAGAATGAAATTAGGAAACGATGGGAACATTTTAATTATTATTAATGATTTATAAAAATATTAGTGAAGAAATATGGGGGAAAAAAAGAATTAATGGTTGGAAAGTTTATAAGTATTCACAAGGAAGTATGATATTCAAGTGAAAAGAAAAAGATGTTGAGACTTTAATGAATATTAACAATAGAATTGAACTGGAATGGAATGAGTGTTTTATATATATATACCCGAATACCCGAAGAAATATATATATATTCTGTATTGAGTTTGTCGACGAACTCAATACAGAAACCTGATGATGGCAGATGAGATTCTGCTGCTACAATTTTAAAAAGCGCAACTACAATGATGTGGGAAAATACCCGAAGAAAGCTGAACAGCATACATGTAAGTAACCACGAAAACTTAAAAAAAAACACACAAATATATATATATATGTGTATATATATATATATATATATATATATGTATATGTATATGTATGTATATATATATATATATATATATATATATATATATATATATATATATA
>BLBF01000007.1:33569046-33581440 GCA_015471245.1 Laticauda colubrina | reverse complement strand
ATAACCAAAGATCCACATACAAATACCCGCGAAAACCTCAGAAAACATATATATATATATATATATATATATATATATATATATAGCAATAAACCGTCATTTATAATATTGGATATAAGAAATATTGTAGCATTATTGAAATCAGTCCTATTTATTCAACCATGTTTTTGAATCTGGGCAAGGAGGAAACCAAGTGTGTAGTGATTTGAGTAATTCAGGAGGGTGAAAAATCAAACAGAAAGTTTGTACTAATTGGAACCTGATGAACCTGCCAACATTACATATGAATTCAGAGAAAGGGAAAAATGTATGCAAAGGTTTAATAGGAGTGGAATTTAATAAAGTTCTGATACAGATGCATCAGTGTATATTCATGATTGAAACCCTGGGCATAGTCAGAGTTGCTCCATCTGTAAACCAATATTGTGATGCCAAAAAAAGTTCAGAACACAGTAATCAAATTAATAAGTGGAAACACATTCTAACAAAAAGAAAAACTATGAATGATCAGCATCCAAAGGGAATATTTTAATGCTTTATATAACTCTCATGAATAGAATGACAATGAATGATCAGATCCCACAGAAGATACTTTAATGGTTCATACCATTATTCATTACAATTATATATTACAATTACAATTAATGGTTTATTCAATTTTTGCACAAAGCATGCAGCAGTTAGATGTGAAACAATCAGTTCTTCTTGCTGCAAAATAGGGGAGTACATTATATTATATATTCATGGGAAACTGTGGAACAACTCTTAGATGACTGTATCATCTGGTTTAAAGTAAAACATTATATGCTGCTAGATATATGTTGAACAACCAAAATGAATCAACTTCGATAAGCAATGTTCTTTATTAGCAACTTTGATTTACAGATTTTCAGAACAAGTTTTGAAACAATAGGAAAAAAAAATCCTGGCCAGCAATCGTTATGGCAAACAACTCCATAAATATTGACTTTATACTTTACATGGGGCTAAATGAAGCTGCTTGGGTAGGACAAACACAGGGTTGAGTTATACCTATAATAATATCTGTCTATTTATTCTAAATTTATGATTGCAGTGTTTTTGTTTTGCAGCTCTCAGCTTTTTGTATGTTATCTTTTGTGCATTGCAAATCTTTCATGATTGAGCAAAACATCATATTGAGAGTTATTTGAGAGTGGTTTCATTAAATAGTCCTGTCATCTTCTTATTTTGTACATTTAAGAACCATTTGTGTTTCACCAACTGCCACTACTAATTTTCATTAAGGGCTATCTTGTTAGTTTTAATAAAAAGAAATGAAAGCAAATCATTTTAATGCAGCTATAATAAAATTACAGAAAACTCCAATATATCAAGGGAAGTTGCTTAAAGTGCAGATAGGTTGGCTTTAAGAAGCTATTATGACTACTATATACATGTACACATATACATATCCATGTATACATATGCAAGTTTGAGTCTGTGCATCTTGTCATGTATTCAGATCTCTTTATTTTTAGAAGTGGAATTTCAACCACATTATACCATACATGCTTAGAATTTACAGTCTTTTACAAGTAACCAGAGGTGCAGTTTTGTTAAAATTTGGGCTTGCTTACACCTACTGTTATAAGTGTAGTGTATGTTTGTTCAGGGGAATATCCTATCCTAAAACTTTCATGCATGCAAATAAGACCAAATATTTGTATACAACTATGTACATTTTGATTGTTATATTATATATGTCTCCATTGAAGAGAATTTCCAATATGGAAATTTTTAAACTTTATTTAAAAATTACTTATTTATTCATTTTAAAAATAGAGTTTCCCACACTGAGAAACATATATCAGAGTAGGGAATAAAAAAATAAATGCAAGTTTACATATTTTAATTTGCTTAGCAATGATGTTGGGATTCTAGCATCTGAGGACTTTCAACAACATTTTGCTAAAATAAATAAGGTCCTAATAATATTTGTTCGGTACATAGATTAAGTGCTGACCCCGTTGGTGCGGGTGGGTGGACCAATGAAAATTATTTTAATATTCCTTTGTCCAGAACATTCCAGAGAAGGTCAGAAAAAAAAGAGATTATACTGTATTTTTTCAGAGAGGTCACCCAAATTGCCCCAGAAGCCAATCTCCAAGCTATTTTTTTGAGATGTTCTCCAGATGAACACAAGAAATTAACAGGTTTTTGGTTTTAAATTTCATCTCTTTAAATTTGAGAAGAAAGCTAGAAACCATCTTTTCTATCTGCATATTTCTTTAATAACCTTAAATTTGACATTGCAAAGTTTGGAAAAAAAGCAGTATCCCAAAGTCAATTGAATTCTACTTTTCAGAGGTATAAAACATTTATACTAAAATTCTGCTGCTAAAATGCAAGTCTATGAAACTACATTATCTGTACACAAAGTTTTTAAATGAAGAGAATTCAAGCTTGCCACCCTGCATGGACATATTGGATGAAATTCCAAAAACAGTCGGTAAGATTGAATTTTGCATTCCTGTGCTGACAAAAAGAATTTCCCATTACTGCAGAAAACATTATTCATTCCTCACAAGGTAAATAAATGTCCTTTTGCAACCATTTTATTTTTATTAATAGACACAAGCCAAATTTAACACTCTTTGATGATTTATGGTGACTTAAGAATATAACCTAATTTTCTCTGAAATGAAATCACTGAATTTGTATTCTTGTCCAGACTCATAAAATAATTCAATAGTTACATTTTTTTGTTATTTTCTATTTTTCTATTTTTTTATTAACACATCAGCAAAGGGAAATTAATTCTTCAAGACCATTGTCTCTTACTGTTGAATTACTGCCTTCCATCTAAAAACTAAATCATTTATTTTTATTTTGTGTCACTTATCATAAATTTGGACCAGTTTAAATAGTAACAACATAAGCTAATGCAGCTGGAAGTCATATAGCTTATGTCCCTAAATAAGTGGCTAAGTGAGTGAAAGACAAGAGATTGAGGCAAAATAATAAAAGATAGAAAGTCTAAGGTGTGTTAAAAAGAAACTTCAGGAAGTTTTGGGGCTGTTTGATCAATTTAAACTTGGTTGGGTTTTTTTTTAAAGTCATGATACAGAGAAGAGAGCACAAAATTTAACCTATCATGAGAACTAACTAGCTGTTCTAAACTGCTTTTCCACCAAAGATTCTGGATTGTCAACTCACATCCATTATAATGGATGAGTTTGGCACATCAGATAATGGTTTGGCTATATGTTTTGGCTAGGAGTTTGTAAATCCAGTAAGAACTAGTTTGAATTTGAGTTTTAGGATTCAAAGCTGAAAACATCTTGAACTGATGCAAGAGCAGATAAAAATTTCAGTGTAGTATTAGGACAAAACACTATCTCCTTCTACTTTTCCTTCTCTGTTCTCTTCTTCCCCTTCAACAGGAAACCTAAATCCCATGTCACACTGCACCAACGGATGCAAAGAGGATATAAAATGGACAGAAAAGCTTGCCATCCGTTGGTTAACGCGATGTACTCACTGCCTCCGTTTTGCTTCCTCTCTATCCGTCCAGCATCCATTTATTGACGTTTCATCCGTTCAGAAAGTTTTGAGCTGCCCAAAACTTTTGAGCGGAAAATGCATCCGTTCTGCATCCTCTAGGCATACAGGGGACATCCGTTCTGCATCCATTACGCATCTGCTATATCTGCTAGGCATCCGCTGTGCATCCGCACAACTCAAATCCGTTCCAGCGGTAAACGGACACAGGGAGGAAGCAGAACGGACGTGCAGCGTTAGTAGCACGGATGGAGAAAGGATGAAAGCGGATGGAGAAAGGATGAAAGCGGATGCAGCTTATCTGCTCTGCATCCGCTCTGCATCCGCTCTGCATCCTCTACGCATCCACTCTGCATCCTCTACGCATCCTCTACGCATTAGCTCTGCATCCGCTCTGCATCCTCTACACATTCTCTCTGCATCCTCTACGCATCCTCTACGCATCCTTTACGCATCCTCTATACATCCGCTCTGCATCCTCTACGCATCCTCTACGCATCCTCTACGCATCCTCTACGCATCCTCTATACATCTGCTCTGCATCCTCTATACATCCGCTCTGCGTCCTCCCCACGTCCGTTCCTTTCTGTGTTATCCGCTCTACTTATGCAAATTTTTGCCCCTTTTGAGAGTGGATAACAACGGATGGAACATTTTGCTCGTCTGTTTTGTCCTTTTTGCATCCGTTGGGCAGTGTGACATGGCCTTTTAAGATATAGGTTTCCGAGATTTCACTACAATTCATTTTTAAAATATGTTCCATGTTGTGCGACAGTTGTGCCTGTTCCTGGATTGAGAGGCCTTACTCATCAACACTGCAGATTGGACTATTGTAATATGTTCTGTTTGGGGCTGTTCTGGAAGAACATTTGAAAGATTCATCTGGTGCAGAATGTGGCAGCATAGACAATTACCAGTTTACGTTTCTTGGTACATATGGTACTACTGCTATGATAGTTGCATTGGCTACTGGTATTGCTTCTGGGTGCAGGTGTCAAGATACTCATAGTCGTCTTTAAAGCTCTCCATGGTTCAAGAACAGATAATTTTCAGGACAATCTCTCCCGAGTTCTTTTTTTAAAAAAATAATATTTTTTTTTGTACATTTTCACCACATTTCCAATCTTTATAACACTTCACTCTATCGGTATCACTCATACTAGTATCTTCACTTTTCTTTCTGTCTTCTTATATACTATTCTTATAATAATGTTCTTACATACATGTATACATATATACATATATGTGTGTGTGTGTGTATACATATATACGTACAGTATATACATATATATATATATATATATATATATATATATATATATATATGTGTGTGTGTGTGTGTGTGTGTGTGTGTGTGTGTGTGTGTGTGTGTGTGTGTGTACACATTTTTAAGGATATAGTATTTATTTTAAGAATGTACCAAGCAGAATTTGATTGGAAGTTATGTATTATATTGAATGTTATAATCTTAAAGGTATAAATTGAAGTTTAAATAAGAATTGAATGGACAAAATCAAAAGATATAAAGGTGTCATACTCCAATTAGTAACTACAGGGAAAAAGATAATATGAAATTGAAACAGGACAGACAAAAGTACAAATATAATTATTTGAAGTGAAATATGGGATAATTAAAAATAAAGTTGAGAAAATCAAAGGAGGGGAAAAACTGTGGAAAATGTTAAACAGTAATAAGACATGGAATAGAACACAAAGATGAATTTCAAATTGAGTTTGTGTCTATAGGATCATGCTATTCTCAAAAAAAGATGTTTTATTTGTATTATGGATTTTTTTTGTGAAAACCCAAATAAAATTTATATTTTAAAAAAAAGATTATGGGGTACTGTGTTATCATCTTGAAAACTATTTCTAGAGAAATTCAAATCTCAGTACTATTGGGAGTGCAAAGAGTGATTTGAGGATGCACATTGTTGTGCTAATACACAAAGTGACCCTGGACAAATCAAGATTAATAGCTCCATATTCAAGAGACTCAAGGAATAAGGAAGAGATAAATAAAAAAAGAAACTATGCTCTTTAATAATATTTAATTATCCAATTAACTGACATTTAAACAATTTCACTTGTCCCTTTTTTCTTGCTTACTTGAATTACTTTTCCTTATGACCTCTTTGTTTACATAAGCTGCAATCTTATGCAAAAAACCAAGAAGCTCACTTAGATATAAAGTCACAAGCAGAGGTTGAAGAAAGTTGATCCTTAAAAATCAACCACTATAGATTGGAGAATAGTCAGGTTCCTGGAAAGGTTTTTGTTGTAAGAGCTGCTAATTCCAGGTTTTTTTAATTAAAAAACTTCCTCCAATGGTTCTCTTCTGAAGGCCAGAGTTAATGTTTTTCTCTCATGTGAATCCTAAATGCCCCCTCAACTTCTGAGACCCATAAAAGAGTTTGTGCAAGAAAACATAATTAAATGGTGTGGAAGAAAGCACGTCTACCCATCCTTTAAAAAAGCCAAATGTGCCATTTTAAGACCATGAGGGTATTCCTCACACTAGACAAAAGCCATGTTCAATGATCTTTAGGCTCTCTTTCTTTTTGCAGTTAGCAAACTGTGACTGACATACACAGAAAAAAAGAATGACAAAGGAAACATTGCTATTCAACGGATTACTGATTATATGTCTTCATGATAGCAGTTTTTTTAACACAATGCTTGTCTCTAACCTGGGTATTTCAATGTTGCATGCATTATCAATGTAATTAAATCTATTTGGTTATCATTCTTTTGGTTATCAATGAGCCAGTGGTGGGATTCAATTCTTTTTTTAATAAATTTTATTGGTTTTTAAAAAACAAACATGAACAAACAAAACATAAAAACATCAAACTATCTTTCATAGGTATACAAACAGTGTGCCGGTTGGTTTACAAATTATTTTGTGCATCCATTTCGTAGTCTTCAATTACAGTTACATTACATAGAAGCTCATATTATCAATCAAGAATTAAGTACCTAAAGGCCCTGTCACACTGCCCAACGGATGCAAAACGGACACAATGGATGAGCAAAATGTTCCATCCGTTGTTATCTGTTCTCAAAAGGGGCAAAATTTTGCATAACCAGAGCGGATAACATGGACGCGGGCAGGACGAAGAGCGGATGGAAAGCGGATGCGGAACGGAAGCCCAGCAGATGGAAGCGGATGGGAGCGGATGGCATATCCGCTAGGCTTCCGGGGGGCCTCAGCAAAGCGGACACGGAACAGATACAGCGGATACACAGCAGATGCACAGTGGATGAAGCGGATGCAGAGCGGAAGCCTAGCATATGCACAGCAGAAGCCTAACGGATGCCTGGCGTTAATTGCGCATGAGGGGGGGATGCATTGCATAAGCCACATGGATATAAAGGGAAGCAGCTCGCACGTGGCCAGCATTCGGAGGAAAGACCTGCTGCAGGATACATCGAGTCCTTGCCTGCCCTGCCTGCATGTCTGCCTGCAAGCCTTGCTGCCAGACTTTCTGCCAGCCTGCCTCCAAGCCTCCTGACCAGCCTCCCTGCCAGCCTTGCTCTCTGCCTGCCTGCCAGACTTGCTGCCAGCCTGCCTTTCAGCCTCTCTGCCAGCCAGTCTGCCTGCAAGCCTTGGTGCCTGACTAACTGCCTGCCTTCCTGCCAGGCATCCTGCCAGTCTGCCTGCCAGCCTTGGTGCCAGGCTTCCTGCCAGCCACCCTGCCAGCCTCCCTGCCAGCCTCCCTGCCAGCCAGCAACCCCACAACCATGGAGAAGAAGTGACAGTCTCAGACCTGCCGCCATCCCTGGCAAGAGGGACAGGGACACCCTCCCGCCCCCTGTCCCTGACTCTGCTTCTGCTGGGGCTTCTGCTGCTCGGGCTTGCTCTTCTGGTGCAGGAGCTTTTGCTGAAGCTGCTCCTGGCGGTGGTGCTTCTGCTGCTGTGTACTCTGCTGAAGCTGCTCCTGGTCCTGCTGGTCCTGCTGGTCCTGCTAGTTCTGCTGGTCCTGCTGGTCCTGCTGGTCCTGCTGGTCCTGCTCGTGCTCCTGGTCTTGCTCGTCCTGCTCATCCTACTTGTGCTACTGGTCCTGCTCGTGCTAATGGTCCTGCTGGGGCTGCTGCTGCTGGGGGTCCTGGTGCTTACTCTGCTGCTGCTGATCCTGCTGCTGCTGCTACTGCTGCTGCTGATGATGATGATCCTGCTGGTGATGATGATGATGATGATGATTCTGCTGGTGCTGCTGCTGGTGGTGGTGTGGAGGAGCAGCCCCAACCACCTGGGAGCCCCTCTGATGAGGGCCCATCTGGTCCTGCCAAAGGGAGGAAGAGGTGTATGCAGGGACGGAAGAGTAGGCAATACTTCATCGAGGAGGAACACGAGGATGAGGTGCTGGAGTGGCTGAGAGAGAATGACTATCTGTGGCGGAAGGGACACCGGCTGTACAGGGACACCAAAAGGAAGCAGGCTACTTGGAGAGAGAGGGCGGAGAGTATGGGTTACACTTCAGAGGTGCTCCTCGGCTGGTGGAAGCACATATACATCTGGTACGGGAAGCTGTACCTGAAGAAATCTGGCCAGGCCACAGTTAGGCTGACGGACAGAGAGACCTACGTCATGGCCAGGTTCAGCTTCCTGGAGGGTGAGATCCGCCACCGAGGAGCACCAGGAGCACCAGGAGCCCCTCTCACAACCCTCTCTCTCCGGCAGCCTGCTGAGAGCCAGTCCTCTTCCGGCCGAGAGTCAGTCCCTGTCTCCAGGCAGGTTTCTGTGGAGCATGCCACGGCGGAGAACCCGCGGACAGCTGTTGTCACCATGGTGGAGCGCGTGGAGGACTCCCTGGTGTGGTGGGAGAGAGGAGACATCGAGTCCACCACAGTCGTAGCCACATCCACCCCCCCCAGCTCCACCCCCACAGAAAGGCAGAGAGCCAGACAGCAGGAGGGGCAGAGCCACACTGTCCTGCTGGAGATCAGGGACACCATCCACACCAGTATAGATCTTCTCTCTCAGCTGGTCAGCACTGACTCCTCATCCTCCAACCACAAGCCCTTCCTCACCTATGTCAACCAGACCCTCAAGAACATGGAGGAACCCCAGTACCAGGTGGTGAAGGACCGGATCACCGAGCTGCTTCATAACCCTCCTGATCCAGAGGAACCTGCTCCCACCCAGCCCAGGTCTGCTCCTCCACCTTCACCACAGGTGATGTCCCTCCCATTCCAAGGCTTCCCACCTACCAGGGCTATGGCTACCAGGAGGTCCAGCAGCACAGGCAGCAGCCCTTCCCAGTCCAGGCACAGAGTCATCGGACGACACCGTTGCCACCGGTTCCACTGATGCCACCGATGCCACCCACGACAGTGATGCCACCAACAATAGCGATGCCACCCATGCCAGTCCTCACCCAGCTGCAGACCAGACAGCCCCACTACACTACTCCTTCCTCCACCCCAGAGCCAAGCCTGGCCTCAGTACATCTGTCATCAGTACTGGGGCTGACACCCCATGGCATGGAGGAAGGGCCTCTCAGCATTTCAGGTCTGAGCCAGCTGTCTGAGAGCTTCCTCAACACACCGTCCCCTGTTGTCCTCTCGGGGCCAGGCACCCCAATGATGATACAGACCAGCACTCCAGCACCACCCATCTCCACAGCACCTGGACCCTTCACCCCTGAGACAGGGCACACCTCCGAGTGACCAATAAGAGTGCCAGAGACTGGGGAGCTAGCTACCTGTGGACTTTATTTGGACACTTGACTTGGGTCATTTTTCTTTTACAGCTTGTTGTTCAATAAAGTTTATCTTTGATTCACACACTTGCTTCATTTCTTTTTTTGTAATAAAGTCTTGGTGGAAGCTTTTAGAATTGGTTTAAGCCTTTGCATGCTTGTAGGATGGGTTAAGATAGCAGTGGGGTGGGCAGGGATACCTTTGGGATGGGTTAAGATAGCTGTGAGACAGATAAACCTCCAGTGTAAGCATAATGGGACTGTATGGTCCACCCTCCCAGGTGCAACACCTTTGGCCCTTTATTATCAATAACAATGTAAGCATTGATCCACACATTTGAACATAAACACAACTCTTCATTAAATACCCTGTTCATTGTAGGCCCACCCAACATACATGGCCCAATCTCATCCGTGTGATTAGACAGGCTGAAGGAAGCACCCATTAATCATCTATCATCCTGTCTTGCCACTCCACTGCTCCAGCTGGGGAGTTACACCAGTGATTCAGGAGGTTGCGCTGCTTCTTCCCTTCAGGTTAGGCTCTGTTGGGGCCTTGCACATCCTCAGTGTCTATCAGGTTTCGCCCTTGCCTCCATTCCCCAGGCTCCATATCCCCATTGCATTGCTGGAGGTCCACGAGCCTGTTCTGCAAGACTGGGTAGCGGGTGCGCATGAGATTGTGCAGGATGCAGCAAGCTTCCAAGATCCTCCTCACGGTCTCTGGGCGATGCTTCATGATGGTGAGAAGTACCTGGAACCTGTTGGCCAGGATGCCAAAGGCATTCTCCACCACCCGCTTGCCCTGGACAGTCTGTAGTTGAAGATCCTCTCTTCACGGGTGAGGAGTCTGGAAGTGTAGGGCTTCATGAGGTAGGTTCTGAGGGAGAAGGTGTCATCCCCCATGATGAAGTAGGGCACATCTTGCGTGTTGTTGGGCAGGGGGTCAGGATCTGGGAAACCCATGATGAGGTTGCCTTCTTTCCCCTCCTTGAGGTCACTGGCGTTGTATACCTGGGCATCTGAACATGAGCCACTGCCTGAAGCATCGATGTACATGAACTTGTAATCGACCATGGCAAAGAGGACGATGCTGAAGAAGCCCTTATAGTTGAAATAAGTGGAGCCCGACTTGGGTGGTGCTTTGCAGGCCACGTGCTTGCCATCTATGGCTCCAACGGTGTGTGGGAAGTTCCACCTCTGATTCCACTGCTCTGCAATTTTCTTCCATCCTTCATCAGTGGAGGGGCACTGGAGGAGCTCCTGCAGGTATTCTTCAATGATGGCCTGCACCACTTCTCTGACCACAATGCTGGTGGTGTTGTGTGGCACCCTCCAGCCGTACTGCATGCTCCTGTAGGTGGTCCCTGAGGCCAGGTGGCACAGAGTGAGTGCCACCTTGAGTCCAGGTTCCAGGCTGGGCTGGAAGTTGGTGTTTGCCTTGGTCAACCTGGGTGTCAGGCGCTACACAACTTCGTCAAACATGGCTGGAGGCATCCTCATGAAGTTCTGGAATGCCCGAGTGTCTTTGTTCCTGAGCTCCACCATCAGCTTGTTGTACAGTCCGTACTCTGCTCTTCTCCCAATCCATCTTCGGACCCAGATACTTCTTGGCCGCCTCTTTTTCTTCCCGTAGTAGAGTTCACAGAGCCTGTAGATGGCTTCGCACTGTTGCAGAAGGATGGTGGCTGCCAAAAGGACTGTGTTACGATCCACAGTGGACATAACCGGATGCTGTGGAAGAGCAAGAGTCAGATGAAGGCTGCAGAGGTCTGCACAGCTGGGCTGCTGGTCTGAAAGTGAGATGCAGGTGAGTTACTCCCCCTTTTTATAGGCAGTATAGGTGTCCCTTTGAATCCTCTAGGCATCCTCTAGGCATCTTTAATATCCGAGATAGGTCCCCTCTGCGAACGTTTTTTCCATTTTAAATGCTTTGTTTCCATGCTTCATCTGCTAGGCATTCCTTCTTCATCCGTTCCGCGTCCGTTCCGCTTCCTCCCTGCATCCGAGCGGATGCGAGTTGCGCGGATGCAGAACGGATGCCAAGCGGATATAGCGGATGTGTAACGGATGCAGAAAGGATGCCTAGCGGATGGAGAATGGACGAATTGGATACATTTTCCGCACCAAAGTTTTGGTAGATCAAAACTTTCTGAGCAGATGAAACGTCAATAAACGGATGCTGGACGGATAAAGAGGAAGCAAAATGGAGGCAGTGAGTACATTGTATTTTCCAACGGATGGCAAGCTTTTTTGTCTGTTTTACATCCTCTTTGCATCCGTTGGTGCAGTGTGACAGGGGCTTTAGTATCATAATCAGTCATTTGACTATAATTTTATTCATTCGTATTTTCCAAGGTAACCATAATTTACTTAATTTATTTCATAACAGTTCATATTATCATCCCAAATCTATGCTAAAATCATTTTGTAAGTATAAAAGGAAGTACATCTTTACATGTTTGTTATTTTTCTAAAAATCTACATGTTACATTACTGTATTTTATTAACTAACCATTGATAAAAAAGACCCCAAATTTCATAAAATTGCTTATCCTCTTATTCTCTAATTTCAAATGTTAATCTACTCATTTCAGCACATTCCAATATTTTCTTAATAATTTCCTCCTGCGATGGTATTTTCTTATTTTTCCAATTTTTAACAAATACAATTCTAGCCGCTGTAAATCAAGTATTTCAAATCTTTGCTGTATATTTCAGGTAAAATTCCCAATAAAAATATTTCTGGTTTCAAATCTACATGGTTTTTTTTTTCATTTTTTCCGTCCACATGTGGATTTTAGTCCAGTATTTTTTAGCACCCACACAAGTCCACCACATATGGTAATATGAGCCAGGTGTCTGATGACATTTCCAACATTTTTTGGATTTTTTCTTGAACATTCTTGCTATTCTTGTTGGGGGGAAATGCCACCTGTAAAACATCTTATACAAATTTTCTTTATAAGCTGTTGATATTGTCATTTGAAGAATTTTTCCTTTGTGTGTGTGTGTGTGTGTGTGTGTTTTAAGTCCCTCTCTTTCCTGATTGGATTAAGGTATACAAGAACCTGAAGAAACCTTGTTTGCCTCTATTTATTATTATTATTATTATTATTATTATTATTATTATTATTATTATTATTATTATTATTATTATTATTATT
>BLBF01000007.1:33557173-33569036 GCA_015471245.1 Laticauda colubrina | reverse complement strand
TTATTATTATTATTATTATTATTATTATTATTATTATTATTATTATTTTCTGTTCAGCATTTTTATTATTTACTCTGAATCATAATTGGCTACTTCATAATTGGATTAAGGTTTAGAATCACCTGAAGATTTTGAATTGTTTAAAATGAGTAGGAAATTTGCAGCTTCTGGTTCTTCAACTTCTACTCCTTCCTCTCCACCATCTGGAGAACAACGTTCAATACAAACAATATTAAAACAAGCAAAGGAACAAGAAAAAATGACTCTGCAGATGATTATGCAAGGAATTCAAAATATTCAAACAAGATCAGAGAAAATTGAAAAGAGAATAGAGAACATTGAACAAAGAACAGAGAACATTGAACAGAGAACAGAGAACATTGAACAAGAACAGGGAAGACTGATGAAAAAGTGGAGAGCATCCAACAAATGATGTTGAAGTATGATGAGAGATTCCAAAAAATTGAAGAAGATAAACAAAGAGATAAGAAGATTGGAGATATTGATATTAGATTAACGGTGATTGAACAAGATAAAAGTGGTATGTTGGGATGGGAGATGGATAGATCAGAATTCTATCTCAGATTCCAAAATGTAGAGGAAGAAAAAGGACAAAATTTAGCTGAGATAATGAAAGAAATGCTGGCTGAAGCTTTGGAAATTAATCAAGAAAAGATGATGGATGGAATAGATGAGGTTTATTGAGTTTTCATATGCGATGAGAAATAACTTACCAAGAAAAGTCCACATCAGATTTACAAAGAAAGCTATTAAAACGCAAATATTGCAAGTGGCAAAAGAGAATATAAAGACAAGGAGATTGTGGTCTTAAAACAAATACCTAGAAGAGTGAGAGAAATTAGAAGAGAATACTGATTCTTGACTAAAATGCTACTTAAAAAAGAGGTGAATTATAGATGGCTGATTCCAGAAGGGTTAATAATGTTCACATGGCAAGAACAGAGACATAGAATTGATTCAATTGAGAAAGCGGAATTATTTTATGCAGAATTTTTTGGAAGGAAAGAGGAGGAGGCAGAAAAAGAGATCTCATTAATTGAATTTCAAGATGACTGTCAAATGGTGGCTGAAAAAGAAGAAGGCGCAGTAGGTGGAAAGGTGGAAGCCAAAGAACAACGTGAACTAAGATCCACAAGAGCTGCTAAACCCAATTATAAAATATAACCATGGAAGAGAAAAAATTGATTACAATTAATATAAATGGACTTAATTCAACCATTAAAAGAAGGAAAACTTTTCATAAATTAGAGAAATTAAAATTTGATGTAATTTATTTACAGGAAGTACATATCAAAAAAATAATATGAACAATTGTTGGTAAAGCCAAAATTAGGGAAAATATTTACTTCTTTGACTCAGTGTGACTCCAGCCGTTCTGCATGCTCCTATAGGTCGTCCCTGAGGCCAGGTGGCGCAGAGTGAGTGCCACCTTGAGCCCAGGTTCCAGGCTGGGCCGGAAGTTGGTGTTTGCCTTGGTCAACCTGGGTGTCAGGCGCTGCACAACTTCGTCAAACATGGCTGGAGGCATCCTCATGAAGTTCTGGAATGCCCGAGTGTCTTCGTTCCTGAGCTCCACCATCAGCTTGTTGTACAGTCCATACTCTGCTCTTCTCACAATCCATCTTTGGACCCAGACACTTCTTGGCCGCCTCTTTTTCTTCCTGTAGTAGAGTTCACAGAGCCTGTAGATGGCTTTGCACTGTTGCAGAAGGATGGTGGCTGTCAAAAGGACTGTGTTATGATCCACGGTTGACATGACTGGATGCTGTGGAAGAGGAAGAGTCAGATGAAGGCTGCAGAGGTCTGCACAGCTGGGCTGCTGGGCTGAAAGTGAGATGCAGACAAGTTGCTCCCCCTTTTTATAGGCAGTATAGGTGTCCCTTTGCATCCTCTAGGCATCCTCTAGGCATCCTCTAGGCATCCTCTAGACATCCTTAATATCCAAGATAGGTCCTCTCTGTGAACGTTTTTTCCATTTTAAGCCCATGTCACACTGCCCAACGGATGCAAAAAGGACACAACGGATGAGCAAAATGTTCCATCTGTTGTTATCCGCTCTCAAAAGGGGCAAAAATTTTCATAAGCAGAGCGGATAACACGGAAAGGAACGGACGTGGAGAGGACGCATAGCGGATGTATAGAGGATGCAGAGCGGATGTATAGAGGATGCGTAGAGGATGCGTAGAGGTTGAGTAGAGGATGCAGAGCAGATGCATAGAGGATGCAGAGCGGATGCAGAGCCGATGTGTAGAGGATGCGTAGAGGATGCAGAGCGGATGTGTAGAGGATGCAGAGTGCATGCAGAGCGCATGCAGAGCAGATGAGCTGCATCCGCTTTCATCCTTTCTCCATCCGTGCTACTAACGCTGCACGTCCGTTCTGCTTCCTCCCTGCGTCCATTTACCGCTGGAACGGATTTTAGTTGTGCGGATGCACAGCGGATGCCTAGCGGATATAGCAGATGTTTAATGGGTGCAGAACGGATGTCCCCCGTATGCCTAGAGGATGCAGAATGGATGCATTGGTTACATTTTCCGTGCAAAAGTTTTAGGCAGCCGAAAACTTTCTGAGCGGATGAAACGTCAATAAACGGATGCTGGATGGATAGAGAGGAAGCAAAACGGAGGCACTGAGTACATTGCGTTAACCAACGGATGGCAAGCTTTTTTGTCCGTTTTACATACTCTTTGCATCCATTGGTGCAGTGTGACATGGGCTTTAAACGCTTTGTTTCCGCTAGGCATCCGTTCTGCATCCGTTCTGCATCCGTTCCTCTTCCTCCCTGTGTCCGAGTGGATGTGAGTTGCGCAAATGCACAGCGGATGCCTAGCGGATATAGCGGATGCAGAACGGACGCAGAACAGACGCAGAATGGATGCCTAGTGGATGCAGAACGGACGCATTGGATACATTTTCCACACCAAAGTTTTGAGCAGTCCAAAACTTTCTGAGCGGATGAAACGTCTATAAACGGATGCTGGACGGATAGAGAGGAAGCAAAACGGAGGCAGTGAGTTTATTGTGTTTTGCAACGGATGGCAAGCTTTTTTGTCCATTTTACATCCTCTTTGCATCTGTTGGTGCAGTGTGACAGGGGCTTAACATCCAAGAAATAAATATTGAAACAAGCACTTGGGCAGACCACAACCCAATGACAATAAAATGGAAAGGACAAAAAAGAAGATTGAGATGGACATTAAATAATACTATTTTAAAGGAAAAAGGACTTCAATCAGTGGATGGAGAAAGAACTGGCCTTTTTCTTTAGAGAAAACAAAAAAGAAGATACTTCAATCCAGAATGTATGGGATACAATGAAGGCATATGCTAGAGGCTTGATAATAGATTATACAAGGAAAAGGAATACTGGGAAAAGGCTAGCCTCCAAGGCCTTGGAGGATGAGCATAAAAGACATGAAAAAGAGCCACAGAAAATGCCACAGAAAAAAGATATTGTTAAAAATCGACATAATTAAACACAAAATGGGTCAACTAGAAAAAGAAGAACTAGCACAGAAAATTAGAGGTACTAAACAGAGCTACTTTGAAGATGCAAACAAACCAGTAGATGGTTAGCATATAAACTGAGAAAGGAGAAAGATGCAAGGAAAATATTGCAGTTAATAGATGATCAAGGTGATATTTGCTATGGCAGTAAAGAGAAGGAAATATTTCGAGATTTTTTGGGAAATTATAAAAGCAAGAGAACATTGATGAGGAAAGAGTTAAGCAGTACTTACAGAATGCTAATCTACCCCAGATAGCTAAAGAGATTGAAACAATGTTAGAAAGCAATATAACCATGATGGAGCTAACTGAAGCACTCCAGAAGCCAAAAAATGGAAAGGCACCAGGTCCAGATGGACTTCCGGCAGAATTTTATAAAAGATTACAAGAATCGCTGAACCTTCCATTGTTAGAAGTTATGAATGAAGTTATGTTAAAGAAGAGGATACCTAAAACATGTTTAGAAGCTTATATTACACTTATTCCAAAAGAGGAGGCCGATCCATTACAAATTAAGAACTATAGACCTATTTCTTTACTAAATGCAGATTATAATTTTTTTTGCTTCAATCCTAGCAGAAAGACTTTAAAAATATTTAAATAACTTTATACATCCTGACCAAAATGGATTTCTGCCAAAGAGACAAATTAAAGATAATATGACAGTAATTTTGGATACCTTGGAATACTACGAGGCACATTCTGAAAAACAAATGGCTTTGATATTTTTAGATGCACAAAAGGCATTTGACAATGTGAATTGGCGATTCATGTTATTATTGTTGGAACAGATGGGTTTTGCCAGAAAATTTATTCAAGCAATAGAAGCTATATATTATAAGCAAACGGCAAAGGTAATGATAGAGGGAGAACTGATAGACTCTATTAAGATAAGAAAAGGAACAAGACAAGGGTGCCCAATATCACCTTTGCTATTTGTGTTAACTTTGGAAGTACGAAACAGAATTATAAGAGATGAAAAGAATGTGAAAGGAATGAAAATTAAAAAGAAAGAATTTAAGCTGCAAGCTTTTGTGGATGACTTGGTTTTTATTTTAGAAGACCCTTTAGAAATAGCACCAAAATTGTTGGAAAAGATCGAGACATATATATATGGCAAGGTGGCTGGCTTGAAAATAAATAAAGACAAGACAAAGATTTTGACAAAAAATATGTTATTAAGACAAAGGAAGAATTGGCAGATCTATTGAAAATTCAAGTCACGAATAAAATCAAGTGTCTGGGGATATATTTGACAGCAAGATGTAGTATATTAAAAGAGAATAATTATATCAAACTTAAACAGCAGATAGCATCAGATTTGGGAAATGGGAAATGGAATCATTTCCCATTCAGAAATGGGAAAATTTATAATTGTCACTAATAGGGAGAATCTCAACAATCAAGATGAATATAGTACCCAGAATTTTATATTTGTTTCAAACAATTCCATTTAGGCTTGGAAAATACTATTTTAACTGTTGCAAGATGCTAGAATTAGAGGAGGATTTGGCTTGCCTAATTGGGAGTTGTACTATCAAGCTACAAATTTGATGTGGGTCAAGGAATGGATAACACTAAGAAATTCTAGATTGTTGACATTAGGAGGACATGATTTGTTGTTGGGGTGGCATGCTTTTTTATGGTATAAAGGAACTAAAACACAGGGATATTTTAGAGGACATTACATACAGGAATCTCTGTGGTTAAATTGGGAGAAGATTAAAAGACAATGTTATTTGAAAATTCCAGTCCGGTTATAGACTATTGAGGCATTTTCTTACCCTATAATATATAAAAAGGAACAAACAGTTAGATATGGTGAAATACTGAATGAAAAGGGTGAACTTAAATCGATTCAAAAACTAGAGGAACAAGGTATAAAGATGAATTGGTTTTCATATGAGCAAATACACTCAAGGTATGTTGAAGATTCTAAAATAGAAGGCTTCTTTGATAAATTGACTTAGATAAGATTTTGACACATACTGATGAAAAGGTGATTAAAAAATTGTATGGATATTTACTAGAAATTAAACTAGAAGAAGAACAAGTTAAAGAAACTATGATTGCTTGGGGGAAGAATTTTGGATATGGGATTGAGTTAGAGAAATGGCAAAAACTATGGTCTCAAAAAGGGATTTAATCTTTTTTTACTTCTGGTTCTATGGGCATCACTTGATGGACGTAGTATGGATTGGTGGGTATGACTTGGTGGGCATGGAAGGGGAAGGAGACTGTAAAATCTCCATTCCCATTCCATTCCAGGGGAAGGATACTGTAAAATCTCCATTCCCACCCCACTCCTGGGGAAAGGATACTGCAAATTCCCTATTCCCTTCCCACTCCACTAACCTGCTTTCCAGCTCCATTCTCCTGTGCAGAGCAACAAGAGAAAACCCAGCCAATCAGCTAGGACTTAGGAGGCAGAGAATAGATGGGGTGGGGCCAGTCAGAGGTGGTATTTATCGGTTGTCCAAACTACTCAAAATTTCCACTTCCGGTTCTCCAGAACTGGTCAAAATCTGCTGAATACCACTTCTGCAGTGAACCTGAATAATATCATCTGCTGCCTGCAGAAACATGAAAATGGAGGAGGGGAAGCATATTATTGCCTACTTGGATGTTATAATTGAGGAGCACACCTCATGCCAACACTCATCCAGGTTGCCCTGAAATAACCAAATCCCTTAGTTTAAGAAATATTTCTCGATTTTATTTCTTTATTTGATTTAATATAATCATCAACCTTAGAATATGATCAGGGAAGTCCATACCTTTGAAAATTAATGGTTACAGAATTGTCTGCCAAAGTAAGTTGCCTGCTGAATCAGAATCAGAGTTTAAGGCTAGGTCACACTGGCCGATGGATGAAAAACATATGTAAAAAGGACACAGCGGATGAGCAAATTTTCCATCCGTTCTTATCTGTTCTCAAAAGTGCCCCAAATTTGCATAAACAGAGCGGACAACAACGGAAAGGAACGGATGTGGTGAGGATGTAGCGGGGATGTAAAGCGGATGTTTGTAGGAAGCCTAGCGGATGAAAGTGGATGGAAGCGGATGACACATCCACAGGGCTTCCGGGGGTGAACAGCGAAGTGGACATGTAGCGAAAGGAACGGATGCGTAGCAGATGATGCGGATGCATCACGGACACCTATAGGATGCATAGCGGATGCCTAGCAGATGCAAAACGTTTACAGTGCATGCGGGGAGGATGAATTGTGTAAGCTCCACGGATATAAAAGGATGCAGCTCGCAAGCAGTCACCATTCATAGGAAAGACCTGCTGCAAGAGACATCTTGAGAGAAAACCATGGGGAAGAAGAGGAAGCCTGTGCCCACTCCTGCCAGCCCTGGCAAGAAGGACAGAACCACCATCCCACCCCCTGACGCTGACTCTGAAGCTACTGGTGCTGCTGCTGCTGGTGCTCCTGATGCTCCTGGTGTTGCTGCTGCTGGTGCTTCTCCTGCTGGTGCTGCTACTGGTGTTGCTGGTGCTGCTGGTGCTGCTGGTGCTTCTCCTGCTGCTGCTGCTGCTGGTGCTTCTCCTGCTGCTGGTGGTTCTTCTCCTGCTGCTGCTGCTGCTTCTGTGGTGGAGCCCTGCTGCTGAAGGCCCTGAAGCCCCTGCCAGAGGGAGGAAGAGGCAAGGCAAGGAGAAGGGGGAGAGGAAACAGTACTCCATTTCCGAGGACCATGAGGAGGAGGTGCTGGAATGGCTGAGGGAGAACGAGGAAGGGCCACAGGCTCTATCATGACACCAAGCGGAAGCAGGCAGCATGGAGAGAGAAGGCAGAGAGCCTGGGCTACACTTCAGATGTCCTCCTGGGGGTGGTGGAAGCATATGCACCTGAAGAGATCCGGGCAGGCCGCTTTCAAGCTCACTGACTGGGAGACCTATGTCATGGCCAGGTGCAGCTTCCTGGAGGGAGGGATCCGCCACCGAGGAGCAGCCCCTCTGTCATCCTTCTCCCTCAGACAGCCCACAGAGAGCCACTCCTCTTCCAGCCAGGAGACAGCTACTGTGTCCAGGCAGGTGTCTTTGGAGGGCCCCATGACAGAGATCCCCCCGACAGCTGCATTCCCCATGCCAGAGGATGTGGAGGATCTCCTGTATCAGATGGAGCAAGAAGAGGCAACCACCAGAGACCAACCCACACCCACCCCCAGCTCCACCATCACAGAAAGCAGGCAGAGAGGCAGACCAGAGGGACAGAGCCACACTGTCCTCTTGGAGATCAGGGACACAATCAAAGCCAGCACAGATCTCCTCTCCCAGCTAGTCCACTTTGACATACCATCCTCCAACCGTAAGCCCTTCATCACGTACGTGAGCCAGACCCTCATGGACATGCCTGAGGGCCAGTACCAGGCGATGAAGGAGAGGATCACAGCTCTTCTGCACCACCCTCCAGGCCCAGCTGAACCTGCTCCTACCCACTCCAGGTCTGCTCCTCCACCCCAGGCGATGTCACAGCCCTTCCACGGATTTCAGCAGTCACTCACCTACCAAGCTCACTCACTCACTACCAGGACTTCCCACAGAGAGGCAGCCCTTCCCAGTCCACACTCAGGTTCCTCGGACGCCACAGATGCTACAGACGCCTCAGCTGACCCAGATGCAGACCAGACAGCCCCACTACATTCCTCCTTCCTCCACCCCACAGCCAAGCCCTTCCTCAGAACATCTGTCATCAGTGTTGGGCCTCACATCCCAGGTCCTGGAGGAAGTGCCTCTCAACCTCACGGGACTGAGTCAGCTCTCTGAGAGCTTCCTGCACATACCATCTCCTGTTGTACTCTCAGGGCCAGGCACCCAATGGTGCCTCAGACCAGCACTCCACCAACAACCACCTCCACAGTCCCTGTCCCTTTACATCTGAGACCATGGGCATGCCTCAGAGTGACTGAAAAGAGTGCCAGAGACTGAGTTGTTACCTGTTCACCTTATCTTTGCTTAAAGACACTTTACTTGGGTCATTTTGCTTTTTAATAAACTCATACAGTTTGTTATTAATAAAGGTTATCTTTGCTTCACACACTTGGTTCATTTTTTTAACTTAATAAAGTGTTGGGGGAAACTTTGAAAAAAGGGTTAAGCCTTTGTATGCTTGTGGGATTGGTAAGGATAGCTGTGGGGTGGATAGCTGTGGGATGGGTAATGATAGCTGTGGGATGGGTAAGGATAGCTGTTGGATAAGGATAGTTGTGGGATAGATAAACCTCCAGTGCAAGCATAGTGGGACTGTACGGTCCACCCTCCTAGCTGCCACACATATAGCCCTTTATTATCAATAACAATTTAATCATTGATCCACACATTTCAACATAAACAAAACTCTTTATTAATGCCCTATTCATTGTAAGGCCACTCAACATACATGGCACAATCTCATCAGTGTGATGAGACAGGCTGAAGGAAGCATCCATTAAGCATCTACCATCCTATCTTGCCGCTCCACTGCTCCAGCTGGGGAGTTGCACCAGTGTTTCAGGAGGTTGCGCTGCTTCTTCCCTCCATGTGAAGCTCTGTTGGGGCCTTGTATACCCACAGTGTCTATCAGGTTTAGTCCTTGCCTCCATTCCCCAGGCTCCATGTTCCCATTCCCTTGTTGACGGTCCACGAACCTGTTCTGCAACACTGGGTAGTGGGTACACATGACATTGTGCAGGATGCAGCAAGCTTCCACAATGCTCCTCACGGTCTGTGGGTGATGCTGCATGGTGGTGAGAAGTACCTGGAACCTGTTGGCCAGGATGCCAAAGGCGTTCTCCACCACCCGCCTTGCCCTGGACAGCCTGTAGTTGAAGATCCTCTCTTCACGGGTGAGGTACCTGGAAGTGTAGGGCTTCATGAGGTAGGTTCTGAGGGAGAAGGCGTCATCACCCATGATGAAGTAGGGCACATCTTGTGTGTCGTTGGGTAGGAGGTCTGGATCTGGGAAACCCATGATGAGGTTGCATTCTAACCCACCCTTGATGTCACTGGCATTGTATATCTGGGCATCTGAAGCTGACCCGTTGCCTGAAGCATCGATGTACATGAACTTGTAGTCAGCATAAACCATGGCAAAGAGGATGATGCTGAAGAAGCCCTTGTAGTTGAAATAATTGGACCCCGAGTTGGGTGGAGCTTTGCAGGCTACGTGCTTCCCATCTATAGCTCCAATGGTGTGGGGAAAATTTCACCTCTGATACCACTGCTCTGCAACTTTCCTCCAGCCTTCTTCAGTGGTGGAACACTGGAGGAGCTCCTCCACGTATTCTTCGATGATGGCCTGCACCACTTCTCTGACCACAATGCTGATGGTGTTGTCTGGCACCCTCCAGGCATACTTGCATGTTTCTGTACATGGTCCCAGAGGCCAGGTAGCACAGAGTCAGTGCCACCTTCAGTCCAGGGTCCAGGCTGGAATGGAAGTTGGTGCTTGCCTTGGTCAACCTGGGTCTCAGACGCTCCACAACTTCGTCAAACATGGCTGGTGGCATTCTCATGAAGTGCTGGAATGCACAAGGGTCTTCATTTCTCAACTCCATCATCAGCTTGTCATACAGTCTAAACTCCGCTCTTCTCCCGATCCATCATCGGACCCACACAGTTCTTGGATGTCTCCTTCTCCTTGCGTAGAAAAGGTGAAATAGTCTGAAGAGGGCTTGGTTCTGGTGTTGAATGATGGCGGCTACCAAAAGGAGTGTGCGATTATACATGGTGGAGATCAATGGATGATGTGGAAGACCAAGAGCAAGGGGTGAAGAGGTCTGCACACCAGGGCTGCTGGACTGAAAGTGAGATCCAGGTGGTTTCCTCCCCCTTTTCATAGGAAATGTCAGTTTACTGCTAGGTGTCCTTCCACATATTCTAGACATCCTCCAGACATCCTAAATATCTGAGATACGTCCCATATATGAACACTTTGTCCGTTTTAATGCTTTATATCCGAGCTGAATCCGCTTTCCTCCTTTCTATGTCTGTGCTACTGACGCTGTGTGGACGTTCCGCATACCTTTTGCTTCCTCCCTCTTTCCGCTTTCCGCTGGAGCAGATGTGAGTTGCACGGATTTCCAGAGGATGCCGAGACGATACATCGGACGTGTAACAGATGATAATGACATAGAACATTTGTTGCCCGTATGTGTCACGGATGTAGATTGTATGTGACGGAAAGTTCATCCGCTCAAAAAGTTTTGTGCAGCTCAAAACCTTTTGAGAGGATGAAATAGCAGTAGACGGATGTTGCACGGATAGAGCGTATGAAAGATGTACGCAGTGTGTACTCAACGGATGCATCGCGTTTTCCATTGGATTGCAAGCTTTTTTGTCCTTTTTACATCCTCTTTGCATCCGTTGGTTCAGTGGGACATGGGCTTTACTTTGTTAGCCATATGGCAAACTACATTCTTTAACTTATTCAGATAGAGTTGGACATATGCTTAGAAAATTTCTGCTTTCACAAAAGGCCACAAATTCATGAAATAGTTTGCTTAATTATGGCTTAGACTTTTGTGTGAATGCCTAGGTTTTTGAATCACATTTTTGATGCAAAGCAGAGCCTCTCCCACTATAGATCACTGGTGATTGTGTGGAAAGATTTCATAGTTTTAAATTTCTAGGAACTCATATTTCCGACAACCTTACTAGGTCGGTCCACACTATGGCCACTGCAAAGAAGGCCCAACAGTGCCTGCACTTTCTGAGGCTGCTAAAAAAGAGTGGTCTGGGTGAGAAGGTTCTAGTTACTTTTTACTGTTCTATCAAGAGCATTTTGGCATGCTGTTGTAACGGTGTGGTATGCTGGATCCTCTGTAGTGGATAAGAAGATGCTCCAGAGAGTTATAAACTGAGCACAAATAATCATTGGTCGCTCTCTTTCTTCTTTGGAAGAGATTGCGAAGTCCAGACTCCTCTCTAGAGCACAAAATATCTCCACAGACTGTTCTCATCCTGGTCATTCATATTTCAAATTGTTACCATCAGGGAGACGTTGTAAGTGTCTTCAAATGAGAACTAATAGACTGAAAAACAGTTTCTTTTCCAAGGGAATAATTGTTTTGACTCAAACTGTACATTTGTGATTTAGTTCTATGTATAAAGTGGCATTTTTAAATTATCTAACTTAATATATATTTTAAATAGACTAGATTTTTAATTATTATTATTTCTTTAATTATTTTAATTTTTAAATACTGTGTAGTGTGATTGTGATGTGGTGTTTGGGGCATTGTGCTGGAGTAGCTTTCAAATTTCATTGTGTTTTGAATGCAATGACAATAAAGGTATTCTATTCTATTCTATTCTATTCTATTCTATTCTATTCTATTCTATTCTATTCTA
>BLBF01000007.1:33541471-33557163 GCA_015471245.1 Laticauda colubrina | reverse complement strand
TATTCTATTCTATTCTATTCTATTCTATTCTATTCTATTCTATTCTAGGTTAGTGTTATATAAATCCATTCAGTAATGATTTTTACACCTTTAGATGTTCATAGCATTCAAGCAACTTAAAACTTATTCAACAAACCATGTTAAGTAAATAATAGCTTTGTATATTACATAAATAAACACTCTGAGTAGGAATCAAATCTAAATCATGGGAGCTTATGCTATTGATTGTTGAAGTGGTCACGTCACAGAGTATTTGTAGCAACCATGTTGTTTATGGGTGTGTGATAACAGTAATCAGGATAGTCGGATATTTCCAATGGGCTATTTTTTAGATGGAGTATTTTTTTTTTTTTGAAATTGCCTACTTGGCTTTAGCCTTGTCCTCTCTCTAAACAGAAGTGGCATCTTTGGGAAGCTGTGAGAAACTGTAGAGCAGGGTGGGAAAAGAATGCTGGAGAACACAGATACACACAATGAAGAGAGAACATTGGAAGAGTCAATGGACAATTTACTTTGTAAACAGCAAATTAGCCAAGCCAGCTATAAATCTGGGAAGGACTGTTTCAAATCACTCAAAGAGACTGCCTTAAGCAGCTATAGGCTGGTTATAAACTAGTTTCTGCAGTTTTCAGGATTCTGCATTTGCAACCAACTACAATTAAAAAGACTTTACTGAAAATTGTTTTAATCTTGTTTCATTGATCTTGTCCAGCTGCATGGGGATTTATTTATTAACTTTAGGTGTTGCATAGTTCCAGAATGACTCTGTGCAGTTCACAATATCAAGTAAACAAGATGAAAAATACAATAAATGGGAACAAGAGAAAAAAAAACAAGTCTGGACAGCAGACATTGCAGTGCTTGGAGACTGTAGAATAGAAGGAAAAAACTGAAGAAAATTACAAAATACAAACGTCTGCAAACAGAAGTGGACCAACCATGGCAGAAGAAAGCAAAGATAGTACCAATAGGAATAGGTACTTTGGGTACAAACCCAAAACATCTGGTGCACCAGTTGAACATGATCAGCATTGACAGAATTATTGTCAGTCAATTGTAAAAGGAAGCTTTACTTTACTTGGAACAGCTTACATACTGTGATCAAGGGTGGGATTCTACCAGTTTGCACCTATTTGCTAGAACTTAGAACATTCTAAGCAGTTCGGAGAACTGGTTGTTAGAAGAAATTACTGTAAGGAAGGCAAGAAGGAAACATTCTGATGTTGCTTACAGAAAATGCCTCTCTGTTAACCCTTATTACATTCTTGGGAGGACTAGACTTCCTGTCTCTGGAACTTCTCTGGAGTTTTTTTTTCCCATCCTTTGCTGGTATTTTGCTTGTGTGGAGTGACCATTCAAAGTTACAATAGCATTGAAAAAAATGACATGACCATTTTTCACACTTACAACTGTTGCAGCATCCCCACAGTCATGATAGGCCAGGCGAGGAGATGTGTGCCTCGATGTGAGTGATATTGAGTTGGCCACACCCAGACAATAACATAACCACCAAGCTGCGCTCACAGAAACAGTTATTAAAAAATTTGAATCCCACCCCTGCCTGTGATGATACCTTTACTATTATTAATAGCAACACCTGCTTATCCTAGGACCTTGTGAAGGACTTGATAGGTGGACAATAATGCCAAATTCAGTCTAAAACTCTGGCTGACTGTGTGTGGCCAACAGTAATAATCATAGTTTTCCATTGTTGGAATATTATTTGGGCTACAGTAAGACAAAATTTAAAAGAACATATAGAACCTGACCACACACACCAGAGAACAATCTTCTTTGAGTGTTAAGTAACTATAAAATATGTTCAGAATGATTGTGATTACATAACAAATGATCAACTTGATGGTAACGAATGCTAGACTAATCTGTTTGCAAACATGAATAATTTAAAAAAGGATACAATAATGAATAGAAAGACTTTCTGTCACAGACCAGCATGATGGCATTACATATGGGCACTGAATAGCAGGGAGGATATGAAAAATGTGACCTAGTAATCAGCAGCCAATTTTTGTGCAATCTGATGAATTGAAGATGGAAATACGTTCTCTGATAACATTGGGGAAACCAATTCTGTATTTGCCTTAAAATTAGCCAGTGTGTTAGTGTTGATATCCTCAACACAGCCCATGAGCTGGTCAGGATCAAAGTCCTGACTGAGGGCAGAGTCAGCCTGCAATCCTGCATTCTAACACTGTGCTGCCACCGTGCAACATATAGTAAACATGCAAACAAATAGTAAATGCATAAACAAACAAACCTACTGATAGTATGGATTTACAGTTCTACTATTAGTTGCAGTACTATTTAATATTTCAGTTTTTAAGACATTGAAGACAAGTTACATATTGTTATGTTGCAGGCAACATCATTTTTTTGAGTGAAAATTACTTTATGTTGCCTCAAGAGAGTAGAGTTAATAATCTAAAACTTAGTTACATAATTTCAACCATGGAATAATATCAGTGTAGTAAATTTAACAGAGAAGAATTACTTGTTCATTATCATTATGTCTGTATTTATACAAAATATATAACTTTAATAGTTGCTCTCGATGTCACATGTATAGCGGAAAAAGTGCAGTCATATTAAGTGTTGTGTAAATCCTTCAGGAGGAATAGTGAAATCCATCTTTTTGATAATGAGATGTGAAACCATCAGCTATGCCTCTGAATTCTGTAAATTGCATTGGAACTGCCATCATGAAGTTTTCAAGTGCTTTCTCACATGTATGGTTCATTTGCAGCCACATATCAATGAAAGAGAGAGAGAGAGAGAAATTTCACATATAGGATTTATCACTTCAGGCAGTGAGCATTAAATAGAAGGATTGGACACTTTTTGGACTGGTGGGCTGTATGTGAGTAGAACTCCCCACTGGACAGACATGCTTTGATTCAAATGTATTGCTTGCTTCTGTTTTGATTGTGGAAAAGCCTAGAAAATTCAACTTCAAATGAGTAGCAATATGCCAAACATCACTTACTGTGATGTCTCCACATCGTCTAATTACTACTGTGTTTTCCCAAAGATAAGACCCTGTCTTGTATTTTTTTGCCACCAAAAAAGGCACCAGGTCTTATTTTCAGGGGATGCCATCCACTGATTAACCTTACTTGCACGCGTCACCCCCAGCCTCCTTTTCGCTGTCAGAGGCCTTCAAGAACTTCTTTTTCTGCATCCAGCAAGGCTTTCCTGAAGGCCTCTGCAGCCCATAACAGAGCTCCAGATCGATCTAGAGCTTTGTTATCAGCTACAGAGGCCTTCATGAAGTCTTGCAGGCTGCAGAAGAAATGGGCCGGCAAGGCAGGTGTCGGGGTATTCAAGGCCTGGCTACAACTATCCAAAGGTAAATAGTAGGGCAGCTCTACCCTCCACATCCCCACCATAGCTTAATCTTTACCCGTGCACTCTGGAGTGAGCAGGGTCTTAATTAGAGCTTATTTTGGGGGTAGGGCTTATATTGGGTGCATGCATAAAAATCGAGCTAATCCTTACTTTCAGGTTGTATTTTTGAGGAAACAGGGTAAGTACTTGGTACAATAGATAAACCCAACCTAGCAGTCAGCAATGGAACTGTTTGACTAATCAATAGGCCTGGGCATAATGAATTTTGCTAATACAAGTAGCCTCTTGACTTACAACTATTTGTTTAGCAACTGTTTGAAGGTACAATAGCACTGAAAAAGTGACTCATGACCAGTTTTCACCCTTCAGACCCTTGCATCATCCCCATGATCACACAATTAAAATTCTGACAGTTGGCAACTGACATGCATTTATGACAGTTGCATTGTCTCGGGGTCATGTGATCACCTTTTGCGAACTTCTGACAAGCAAAGCCAATGGGGAAGCCAGTTTCACTTTACAACCGTGTTACTAACTTTACAAGTTAAGTGATTCACTGAACAACTGGCAAGAAAGATCATAAAAAGGGGCAAAACTCAATAACTGCCTTGTTTATCAATGGGAATTAGAGACTTAGTTGTGGCCGTAAATTGAGGACTGCCTGTAAAATAATCCTGTAAAAGTCATCTATTTCCAAAATGTTATATGGGTTTTTTTTCTTTCAGCTTCTTCCTTCCACTTTTCCTCCCTCCTCCCTCCTTCCTGGCCTTTATAAACAGGAGAATTCCTTATTTTCTTTTATGGAATTGAGTCAGATTAAACTTTAATCCATTGGTCTTTGTGTGGAGAATGTTTCTCACAGATGCATGCAACTTTATTCTTTAGCTTTGTGCATCTCTGAGGGATTTTGTTTTTAAAGCACTCCTTCTCTTTTGTTTTCTTCAGTTTCTCTCCTATGGGCAGTTAGCTTAGTGGCTGATTTCATCTGCTTTCTTGCAATTGATTGCAAAGTATGCCTCGCTCATATGCTGGGTTTTCTGTTAATACTCCCCTTCATTATAAGTTATATAAATGACCATACTGGGATAATCTGTAGCTTTTCTTTACCTTCTGTAATACAGCAGCCTCTGAGATTGGACAGTTAGCAGCATGATTTCTTTATCTGAGTTTTAACTATTGTTCAATACACAAATGCCATTTGCTTATTGGCACTTATCTATGGAAAGAAAAGGCATATGCCATCCCTTATTTTTCCAGGCCAATGGTTGATCAGCCAAGGTAGTCTATCTCAAAGCATAGATGGGCATATAATTGAAGTGATTTATGGATTTCAGCCTCAGAATATTATTAATAACTGGGTGCAAAGATGCGTAGGAAAGCAACATATATTAAATAGGTAGGAAAATTATACCTTGAGGGGGTTATGTAAATAAAAGCAGGGTAATCATAATAATAATATATTAAGCGAGGTTGCTTGGAAAAGAATTATGTTTAGCCTTTTTATTAAAGTCCCTATTCTCTCATCATTTAGAAAATGTTTGTCCAGGTTTTTAATTTTTACATTATTTTCATGTCCGTTTTAGTGTTATTTTTAATTTAAGTTTTTATTTATTTTTTAATGAAAAAATATTTAATATTTTTTGGGGGATGGTGCTCCCTGAGATTGATTGCTTTCCTGCAGATGTTTCATTATCCAATTAGATAACTCCATCAGTGTGAGGTTTGCCTGCTATTTATATAAAGTAGCTTGCCCTGCCAGTTTATGTGTGGGTGCAATTTTCTTCTTGGAGGTTTCTTAGTTAAGATATTATTTTGCCAGATGATAAGCCTGCTTATCTGGAAGTTGACTTTAATAGATGATGTGTTCTTCTTATTTGATTTCTGACTGATAACTGGTGTTCATGGATGTGCTCTGCTAGTCTTCTGTCTGTCTGTCTTACAAAGTTGCTGTCTATGGAGATTCTCAGTCATCCAGGTCAAAGAAAAACCAGAAAGTCCAGTTGCCTCTTGAAAAAGCACCTTTGGTACAAAGTGCCTAATTTGTCTGTATGTTTTTTCATTGTATGTTGTAGATGACTCCTGTTTTTTTCTTCTAGGGATGTTGGATCTTTTGGTTTACTTAAGATGTTTTGAAGTTGGTTTTGTAGTTGGTTTGGTGGTATAGTGATGCCATATTTTGTTGGTTGTTTCTGAGATGCTTTTGATGCATGATAATGTTATTCTTTTCATAGCTTGCATGGATTGTGGTGTGGTGGATTGAGGCGTCAGACACTTTTTGATAAAGTTATGTGGGTATCCATTTTATTGAAAGATGTTTCCTTTTTACTTTTTTGTCATGCTCTGGATTGCTTGCATTGCATTTGTACCTGTCTCTGCTTTTTGTTCTCTGCTTTTTTTTTGTTCAAGTCTTTTTGAGAATTCTTCCAAAGTAGAAAAGTTGGATACAAATTTACTGGATAATAAAGCTGGACAACAGCATTTCAATATCCCTAATAGGAAAACCAATACATGTCTATGTGAAGAAATCCAAAATTCAGATCAATGGGATCACTTCCCAGGTGGACATAGATTTTTTTTTTTAAAAAAAAGACATCAGTATAGGCAAATAGCTTTCCAGAGGGACCCAAGTTCTAACTAAATATGTAAGTATCTCTGAGGAAATTGCAAAAAAAGAAAAATAGAATTGGCATATTAACATCCCACATTTAAGTGTATGTGTGTATGTATGCATGTATGTGTGTAGAGGTAATTTGTCTGAAAAATTTGCCACAGCATCAATACAGAATCATGGTAGCTCAGTGGTTAGAATGCAGTATTGCAGGATAATTCTGTCAACTGTCACCAGTTTCATTCTGACTGGCTCTAGGATGATTCAGCCTTCCATCCTTCCAAGGTCAGTAAAACAAAGTTCCAGATTGTTTGGGGCAATATGCTGACTCTGTAATTCACTTAAATAGAATTGTAAAGCACTGTGAATCATAGTCTAAGGGTTATTGCTTGTGCTTCAAACTATTTGCCATTTTCAAAGGTAGGAATCCAGGGTAGATTATATTGAAACAAATATACTCTATCTGCATCCAGCCCACTGAAAGACAATCTTTTTCTGTCTTTATATGACAAAAGTAATGTATTTTGACTTTGCTAGTTTAAGCAGCATACTCTGGTTCACGTTTACTTGAAATAAATATTTATACTCCAATAGGCCTCTGTGCACTGTGGTAGAAATATTAATTTCTCTCTGGTCCCAGTCCTCATTCACCAAAATTAGTCTTGGCCAACAAATCTTCTTCCAGGAGAAGCTGACCAGAGTTATACTACTTACCCCTCCAAGATCAAATGACACAAAAACTGGTAAAACCATTATTTTGTTTATTTGTTTAAAGAAACAGGCAAATATGTAAAGAAGCAGCTAACCATAAATATGATCCAGACATAAGATCAGATCATCACCAAACCCAATGCAGAACAATCAGTTGAAATCTAAAAAGGAATTAAATTAAACCAACCCAACCACAATAAATAAAACCTCACAGACTTCAGTATTAAAGCCCGTGTCACACTGCACCAACGGATAGAAAGAGGATGTAAAATGGAGAGAAGCACTTGCCATCCGTTGATTAACGCGATGCTTCCGTTCTGTACTCACTGCCTCCATTTTTCATCCTCTATAACCGCCCAGCATCTGTCGACTGAGATTCCATCCGCTCAAAAAGTTTTGAGCTGCTCAAAACTTTTTGAGCGGAAAATGTATCCAATGTGTCCGTTCTGCATCCGCAACGCATACGGGGAACATCCGTTCTACATCTGTCATCATCCGTTACGCGTCTGCTAAGTCCGCTAGGCATCCGCTGCGCATCCGCGCAACTCGCATCCACTCCAGCGGAAAACAGACACAGGGAGGAAGCAAAACAGATGCGGAATGGACACAAAGTGTTAGTAGCACAGACAGAGAAAGGATGAAAGCGGATGCAGCTCGCATACAAAGCATTAAAATGGAAAAAACGTTCACAGAGGGGACGTATCTCGGATATTTAGGATGTGTGCAGGATGCCTAGAGGATGCAAAGGGACACCGAGCGGAAAACCTATCTTTCCTATAAAAAGGGGGAGGAACTCACCTGGATTTCACTTTCAGTCCAGTAGCCCTGCTGTGCAGACCTTTTCGCCTTCATCTGGCTCTTGCTCTTCCACAGCATCCAGTCACATCCACCATGGATCGTAACACAGTCCTTTTGGTAGCCACCATCATTCTGCAACAATGTGAAGCCATCTACAGGCTCTTTCACCTGTTCTATGGGAAGAAAAGGAGGTGGCCAAGAAGTGTCTGGGTCCAAAGATGGATTGGGAGAAGAATAGAGTACGGACTGTACAACAAGCTGATGGTGGAGCTGAGGAACGAAGACACTCGTGCATTCCAGAACTTCATGAGGATGCCTCCAGCCATGTTTGACGAAGTTGTGCAGCGGCTGAGATACAGGTTGACCAAGTAGAGCACCAACTTCCGGCCCAGCCTGGAACCTGGGCTCAAGGTGGCACTGACTCTGTGCCACCTGGCCTCAGGGACCACGTACAGGAGCATGCAGTACGGCTAGAGGGTACCACACAGCACCATCAGCATTGTGGTCAGAGAAGTGGTGTAGGCCATCATCGAAGAGTACCTGGAGGAGCTCCTCCAGTGCCCTTCCACTGAAGAAGGCTGGAAGAAAGTTGCAGAGCAGTGGTATCAGAAGTGGAACTTCCCCCACACCTTTGGAGCCATAGAAGGGAAGCACCTGGCCTGCAAAGCTCCAGCCAAGCCAGGGTCCACTTATTTCAACTACAAGGGCTTCTTCAGCATCATCCTCTTCACCATGGTCGATGCTGACTACAAGTACATGTACATCGATGCTTCAGGCAATGGGTCAGCTTCAGATAGCCAGGTATACAACACCAGTGACCTCAAGGAGGGGCTGGAATGCAACCTCATCATGTGCTTCCCATATCCAGACCCCCTGCCCAACGACACACAAGATGTGCCCTAATTCATCATGGGAGATGACACCTTCTCCCTCAGAATCTACCTCATGAAGCCCTACACTTCCAGATGCCTCACCCGTGAAGAGAGGATCTTCAACTACAGGCTGTCCAGGGCAAGGCAGGTGGTGGAGAACACCTTTGGCATCCTGGCCAACAGGTTCCAGATACTTCTCACCACCATGCAGCATCGCCCAGAGACCGTGAGGAGGATCGTGGAAGCTTGCTGCATTCTGAACAATCTCATGCGCACCTGCTACCCAGTCTTGCAGAACAGGCTTGTGTACCTCCAACAAGGCAATGGGGACATGGAGCCTGGTGAATGGTGAATGGAGGCAAGGGCAAAACCTGATAGACACTTTGGATGTGCAAGGTCCCAACCGAGCTTCATGTGAAGGGAAGAAACAGCGCAACCTCCTGAGACACTGGTGCAACTCCCCAGCTGGAGCAGTGGAGTGGCAAGACAGGATTATAGATGCTTAATGGATGCTTCCTTGAGGCTGTCGCATGACACTGATGAGATTGTGCCATGTATGTTGGGTGGGCCTACAATGAACAGGGCGTTTAATAAAGAGTTGTGTTTATGTTGAAATGTGTGGATCAATGATTACATTGTTATTGATAATAAAGGGCCAAATGTGTGCCACCTGGGAGGGTGGACCATACAGTCCCACTATGCATGCACTGGAGGTTTATCTATCCCACAGCTATCCTTACCTATCCCAAAGGTATCCCTGCCCATCCCCCAGCTATTACCCATCCCAAAGGTATCCCTGCCCATCCCACAGCTATTACCCATCCCAAAGGTATTCCTGCCCTTCACACAGCTATTACCCATTCCAAAGGTATCCTTGCCCATCCCACAGCTATCTTAACCCATCCCCAAGGTATAGCTGCCCATCCTACTGCTATCTTAACCCATCCCACAAGCATGCAAAGGCTTAAATCATTTCTAAAAGTTTCCACCAAGACTTTATTTACTAAAATAAATGAAGCAAGTTTGTGAAGCAAAGATAAACTTTATCAATAACAAGCTGTAAAAGAAAAATGACCCAAGTCAAGTGTTCAAAGCAAAAATAAAGTCAACAGGTAGCCACCCAGTCTCTGGCAATCTTCGTGGTCACCCTGAGGCATGCCCAGTCTCAGGGGTGAAGGGTCCAGGTGCTGTGGAGGTGGCTGCTGCTGGAGTGCTGGTCTGAGGCGTCATTGGGGTGCCTGGCCCCGAGAGGACAACAGGGGATGATGTGTGGAGGAAGCTCTCAGAGAGCTGGCTCAGCCCCATGATGTTGAGAGCCCCTTCCTCCATGCCATGGGGTGTCAGCCCCAATACCGATGACAGATGTTCTGAGGCCGGACTTGGCTGTGGGGTGGAGGAAGGAGCAGTGTAGTGGGGCTGTCTGGTGTGCAGGTGAGCGAGGTAAGGCATCGGTGACATCTGTGGCATGGGTGGCATCTGTGGCGTGGGTGGCATCTGTGGTGTGGGTGGCATTGGTGGCATGGGTGGCATCTGTGGCATCGGTGGCACCGGTGGCGTTCGATGTACCTGTGCCTGGACTGGGAAGGGCTGTCTGTGCTGCTGGAGCTCCTGGTAGCCGTAGCCTTGGTAGGTGAGGGCCTGTGGAAAGCCTTGGAAGGGCAGTGACATCACCTGGGGTGAAGAAGCAGACCTGGACTGGGTGGGAGCAGGTTCAGCTTGGTCTGGAGGGTTGTGAAAAAGATCGGTGATCCTGTCCTTCACCACCTGGTACTGTGGTTCTGACATGTCCATGAGGGTCTGGTTGACGTAGGTGAGGAAGGGCTTGTGGTTGGAGGATGGGACGTCGGTGTGTACCAGCTGAGAGAGGAGATCTACGCTGCTTCTGATGGTATCCCTGATCTCCAGCAGGACAGTGTGGCTCTGCCCCTCCTGTCTGCCTCTCTGCCTTTCTGTGGAGGTGGAGCTGGGGGTGGATGCGGGTTGGCCTATGGTGGAAGTGCCCTCTCCTTGCTCCCACTGTATCAGGGGTCCTCCACATGCTCCGCCACGGTTAGTACAGCTGTCAGGGGGGGGGGTCTCCGTTGTGGCACGCTCCACAGATATCTGCCTGTACACAGGAGCTGACTCTTGGCCAGAAGAGGACTGGCTCTCAGTAGACTGCCTGAGAGAGAGGGTTGTGAGAGGGGCTGCTCCTCGGTGGCGGATCTCATCCTCCAAGAAGCTGCACTTGGCCATCACGTAGGTCTCTCTGTCTGTCAGCTTGACTGTGGCCTGGCCAGATTTCTTGAGGTGCAGCTTCCTGTACCAGGTGTGCATGTGCTTCCACCAGCTGAGGAGCACCTCCAAAGTGTAGCCCAGGCTCTCTGCCTTCTCTCTCCAAGCAGCCTGCTTCCTTTTGGTGTCTCGATAAGCCTGTGTCCCTTCTGCCATAGATACTCATTCTCCCTCAGCCATTCCAGCACCTCATCCTCATGTTCCTCTTCGATTTAGTATTGCCTCCTCTCCCGTTCACGTGTCTGCCTCTTCCTCCCTCTGGCAGAGCCATATGGGCCCTCATCAGAGGGGCTTCGAGGTTTTAAGGGCTGCTCCTCCACACCATCACCACCAGAAGCAGCAGCAACAACAACAGTAGCAGCAAAAGCAGGACCAGCAGCACCAGCAGCACCAGCAGCACCAGGATCAGCAGCAGCAGAGTAAGCACCAGCAGTGCCAGCAGCACCAGCAGCACCAGGAGCACCAGCAGGATCAGGAGCACCAGCAGCACCAGCAGGACCAGGAGCACCTGGAACACCAGCAGGACCAGCAGGACCAGGAGCAGCGCCAGCAGAGTAAGCCCCAGCAGAAGCCCCAGCACCAGGAGCAGTGCCAGCAGAGTAAGCACCAGCAGAAGCACCAGCACCAGAAGAGCGAGTCCGAGTAGCAGAAGTCCCAGCAGAAGCAGAGTCAGGGCCAGGGGGTGGGATGGTGGCCCTGTCCCTCTTGCCAGGGCTGGTAGCAGATGGCTGAGGCTTTCTCTTCTTCCCCATGGGTGTTGGGTTGTTGGCTTGCTGGCTGGCTGGAGCTGTGTCTGGCAGCAGGTCTTTCCTCTGAATGGTGACCTGCTTCCCTTTATAATCGTGGGGATGATGCAATGCATCCTCCCCGCATGCACAGTGAACACTGTGTATCCACTAGGCATCCGCTAGGCTTCTGCTCTGCATCCGCTTCATCTGCTCTGCATCCGCTCTGCATCCGCTCTTTCCGCTGCGCGTCCGCTTTGCTGTGCTCCCCCAGATGTGCCATCTGCTCCCATCCACTTCCATCTGCTAGGCTTCTGTGGAGCATCTGCTTTCCATCCCCTCTACATCCTCCCCCCGTCCGTTCCTTTCCGTTGTTGTCCGCTCTGCTTATACAAATTTGGGGCACTTTTGAGAGTGGATAACAACAGATGGAACATTTTCTCGTCCGCTGTGTCCTTTTTACAAATTTTTTGCATCCATCAGCCAATGTGACAGGGCCTTAACTTGTTAAATTTTGCTTTGGCAGGGATTCATGAGGTCTTTCTTTCACTTAGCCTAAAGAACTTCTTTCCATTTTAATTCCCAAGTCAGCATCTTGGAAAGAAGCTGCAATTGGAATCTCGTAATTTTGTATATTTTTTAATAAAGTGTGTTATACCCGCTGTTTTGTCAAAGATGACAATATGTTCTCAAAATAATAACATTCACAAAATCTAAATGAAATTTAATAGAATAGAATACTTTATTGGCCAAGTGTGATTGGACACACAAGGAATTTGTCTTGGTGTAAATACTCTCAGTATACATAAAGAAAAGGTACATTCATTATGAATCAAGAATCATAATGTACAACACTTAATGATAGTCATAGGGTACAATCAACAATCAAATCATATTAGGAAACAGTCAGTATAAATCGTAAGGATACAAGCAACAAAATTACAGTCCTACAATCACAAGTGGGAGGGGATGGCTAATAAAGAATGATGAGAAGATGAACAGTAATAGTAGTGGACACTTTGTAAATAGTTGAACAGTGTTGAGGGAATTATTTGTTTAGCAGAGTGATGGCAATTGGATAAAAACTGTTCTTGTGTTCAGTTGTTCTGGTGTGCAGTGCTCTATAGCATCATTTTGAGGGAAGGAGTTTATGTCCGGGATATGAAGGGTCTGTAAACATTTTCACAGCCCTCTTTTTGACTTGTGCAGTATACAGGTCCTCAATTGAAGGCAGGTGGGTAGTAATTGTTTTTTTTGCAGTCCTAATTATCCTCTGAAGTCTATGCCTGTCCTGTTGGGTTGCAGAACCAAACCAGACAGTTATAGAGGTGCAGATGATTGATTCAATAATTCATCTGTAGAACTGTATCAGCAGCTCCTTGGGCAGTTTGAGCTTTCTGAGTTGCTGCAGAAAGAATATTTGTTGTGCTTTTTTAATGATGTTTTTGATGTTAGGTGTCCATTTTAGGTCATGTGATATAGTAGAACCTTGAAATTTGAAAGTCTCTACTGTTGATACTGTGTTGTTTAGTATTGTAAGAGGTGGTAGTATGGGAAGGTTTTTTCTAAAGTGTACCACCATTTCTATGGTTTTGGGTGTGTTCAGTTCCAGATTGTTCTGGTTACACCACGAGGCAAGTTGTATAACCTCCTGTCTGTATGCAGATTCATTGTTGTCTCGAATGAGACCAATCACTATTGTGTCATCATCAAACTTCAGTATTTTAACAGATGGATCGTTTGAGATGCAGTCATTGGTATATAGGGAGAAAAGAAGTGGAGAAAGCACACAGCCTTGGGGGGGGTCCTGTGCTGATTGTACAGGTATCAGATATGATTCCGCCTAGCTTCACCTGCTGCTTCCTGTCTGTTAGGAAGCTTATGAGCCACTTACAAGTGTGTTCAGATACCACTAGTTGGTTTAATTTAATTAAAAGAGTGTCTGGAATGATGGTATTGAATGCTGAACTGAAGTCTACAAAGAGGACCCTTGCGTAGGTATTTGAAGATTCAAGATGTTGTAGGATGTAATGCAGAGCCTTGTTAACAGCATCATCTGTCAATCTATTTGCTCAGTATGCAAACTGCATGAGATCTAACTGCGGATCTCATAACTACACATGTTAGAGCAACTGGTCTGTACTCATTCAGTTCCTTGATGGAGAGCTTCTTTGGTACTGGGATGATGGTAGAACGTTTGAAGCAGGAAGGAACATAGCACATCTCTAGTGATCTTCTGAAGATTCGGGTGAAGATGGGGGCCAATTGGTCAGCACAGACTTTTAAGCAAGAAGGAGTTATCTTGTCTGGCCTTGGTGCTTTTCCTGGCTTCTGTCTGTGTAATAGATCTTGCACATCTTTTTTTGTGATCACCAGAGGTTGTGAGCCCAATGGATTGGGGCCAGTTGTAGGAGGCTTGGCTGTTGTTGGTGTGTTTGAGAAGTGGGTTGTGGAGATAGGTAGCTGTAGTTTCTTTTCAAACCTGCAGTAAAACACATTCAGGTCATCTGCTAGTTGTTGATTTCCTTCTGCCTGGGAAGGAGGTTTGCTGAAGCCAGTGATGTCTTTAAAAGTTTTCCACATGTTTACTGGTTCATTTGTTGAGAATTGATTCTTTTAACTTTTCAGAGTAGCTTCTTTTTGCTGCTCTGATCTCTCTTGTTAATATGTTTCTGGCCTGGTTGTACAGCATTCTGTCACCTTTCCTGTAGGCTTCTTCTTTGGAACAATGTAGCTGCTTAAGTTTAGCTGTGAACCAAGGTTTATTGTTTTTTATACTAGCAGGTTCTTTGTTGGTACACATAATTCTTTGCAGTAGCTAACATATGATGTTACAATATCTGTGAACTCATCTAGGTCTGCAGAGGCATCTTCAAAAACAGTCCAATCAGTGCAATCAAAGCAGGCCTGGAGTTTCACCTTTGCCTCATTAGACCAAGTCTTTACTGATTTAATTGTTGGTTTAATGGTTTTAAGTCTTTGTCTGTAGGCAGGTACAAGGTGAATCATACAGTGGTCAGAGTGTCCCACAGCTGCTTGTGATAAAGACCTACAAGGATCTTTTACTATTGTGTAGCAGTGGTCTAAAGTATTTTTGCCTCTGATGGGACAATTTACATGCTGGAAATATTTTGGGAGCTCTTTCCTTAAATTTACTTGATTGAAATATCCTAAAATGTTTGGCTTCAGCCTCCATAATTTGATCAGCAAGAGTTCGTAATGCTTTGTTTACACAGGCTTGTAGAGGAACATACACAGCTGTTAGGAGAAATGAGGAGAACTCATGTGGAGAGTAAAATGGCTTGCATTTGATGTGTAAAGACTCTAAGTTTTCATCACAAAACTTATATATTATAGTAACATCCTGAGACAAGCTGTTGTTGATATATAAACATAATCCTCCATCCTTTGTTTTACCTGATGTCTCTTCAATTCTGTCTGATCTAAATATCTGAAATACTAGGATGTATATGGTGTTGTCACCATGAATTTGTGGATTAAGCCAGGTTTCAGTAAAACAAAGAACAGCTGAATTATGAAAATCAGAATTCCATCTATTTGAGAGATGAATTTCATCCAACTTGTTAGCCAGTGAGTGTAAATTAGTCAGAAGGATTGAAGGGAGAGGGTTTTTTTCCTCCTTATTCCTTAGTCTGTTTAAAATTTAAAATAATGTAAGTAATGACAAAGTAATGACATTGCGCTGGCTACTCACCCATTTGGACATATTTCTCATCAAGTGTACATCTATGTTTAACAAAGCATCTTCAGTTTTTGTATTTTACTTAAACTTTTTTGAATGGAGATTAGTTTGGTCACAGTCTAGAGTGAATCTCACTAAAGATATAACAATAGCAATAATAATAACAATAGCAATAATAATAGCAACAGCAACCATTAAAAGGCCATATGGAGTCCCAGTTTCTCAAAGCATTTCCTCAGCATCCATCTCCACAAATTTGATTTTGCATTATTGAAATATCTACTCTAATCTTTTAAAAGGACATGGCAAATGATTATTCAGCCTGCCTGTTTTGTCTTATTCCTTTATATGGCTTCGAAAGTGACATTAATAAATGTATCAGTAATCTGCCCTGGCATAAGTATTCACTTTCAGCATCACAGTCATGATCCAAGTGACAGTTCAGCTAAAAGGAGAGCTGGAAATGTTTTCCCTTTAAGGTTTCGGAGGCAAGCATCTCCATTTTTTCAAATCTGCTTAAGCACGTTCTTATTGAATGCTTGATTTTTTTTTCAAACTGAAATTCTGAACAGAACAGAATAGAATAGAATAGAATAGAATAGAATAGAATAGAATAGAATAGAATAGAATAGAAT
>BLBF01000007.1:33509232-33541461 GCA_015471245.1 Laticauda colubrina | reverse complement strand
ATAGAATAGAATAGAATAGAATAGAATAGAATAGAATAGAATAGAATTATTTATTGGCCAAGTGTGACTGGACACACAAGGAATTTGTGTTTGGTGCATAAGCTCTCAGTGTACATAAAAGAAAAAAACAGTCATCAAGAATCATAAGATGCAACACTTATTGATAGTTATAGGTTACTAATAAGTGATCAAATCACATTAGGAAACAAATAAAACAATATAAATTGTAAAGATACAGTCAACACGGTTATAGTCATAAGCAGAAAGAGATAGGTACTAGGAAGTGTTATTATAATCAAGTAGAAGAGGAATAATAGTAATACAGTCTTAGTAAATAAGTTGACAGTGTTGTGGGAATAAGTTCTTTAGCAGACTGATGGCATTCCAGAATGCTTCTGGCTGATTTCAGTAGTGGTAATTTAAGAGACAAAAAACAACAACCATGATCTTTGTGTAGTTCTAGAAAGATTAAAGATAATACTTCAAAAATAGTGTAATTTTTAATGTCAATGTAAAGGCCCTGTCACATTGCCCAAAGGATGCAAAACGGACGAGCAAAATGTTCCTTCCGTTGTTATCCGCTCTCAAAAGGGGTAAAAATTTGCGTAACCAGAGCGGATAACACGGACGGGGGAAGGACGCAGGGCAGATGGAAAGCGGATGCGGAATGGAAGCCCAGTGGATGGAAGCGGATGGGAGCGGATGGCACATCCGCTGGGCTTCCGGGGGGCCTCAGCAAATCGGACGCAGAACGGAAAGAGCGGATGCAGAGCAGACGCTGAGCAGATGAAGCGGATGCACAGCGGAAGCCTAGCGGATGTGTAGTGGAAGCCTAACGGATGCCTGCCGTTAATTGCACATGTGGGGGGGATGCATTGCGTAAGCCACGCGGATATAAAGGGAAGCAGCTCGCACGTGGCCAGCATTCAGAGGAAAGACCTGCTGCTGGATACATCGAGTTCTTGCCTGCCCTGCCTGCATGCTTGCCTCCAAGCCTCCTGGCCAGCCTCCCTGCCAGCCTTGCTCTCTGCCGGCCTCCCAGCCTCCCTGCCAGCCTGCCTTCCAGCCTCCCTGCAGCCAATCTGCCTGCCAACTTTGGTGCCTGCCTGCCTGCCAGCCTTGGTGTCTGCCTGCATGCATGCCTTCCTGCCAGGCTTCCTGCCAGCCTTGCTGCCAGCTTTCTTGCCAGCCTTGGTGCCTGCCAGCCTCCCTGCCAGCCAGCAACCCCACAACCATGAGGAAGAAGTGAAAGTCTCAGCAACCTGCCGCCATCCCTGGCAAGAGGGACAGGGCCACCCTCCCGCCCCCTGTCCCTGACTCTGCTTCTGCTGGGGCTTCTGCTGCTCGGGCTCGCTCTTCTGGTGCTGGAGCTTCAGCTGAAGCTGCTCCTGGCAGTGGTGCTTCAGCTGCTGCATACTCTGCTGAAGCTGCTCCTGGCGGTGGTGCTTCTCCTGCTGCATACTCTGCTGAAGCTGCTCCTGGTCCTGCTGGTCCTGCTGGTCCTGCTCATCCTGCTCATCCTGCTTGTGCTCCTGGACTTGCTCGTACTGCTCATACTGCTCGTGCTCCTGGTCTTGCTTGTTCTGCTCGTCCAGCTCGTGCTCCTGGTCCTGCTGGTGCTGGTGCTGCTGCTGCTGCTGCTGCTGGTGCTACTGGGGCTACTGGTGCTTACTCGACTGCTGCTGATCCTGGTCCTGCTGATCCTGCTGCTGCTGCTGCTGATGATGATGAAGATGATGATGATGATCCTGCTGCTGCTGCTGCTGATGATGATTATGATCCTGCTGGTGATGATGATGATGATGATGATGATGATGATCCTGCTGCTGCTGCTACTGGTGTAGAGGAGCAGCCCCTACCACTTGGGAGCCCCTGTGATGAGGGCCCATCTGCTCCTGCCAAAGGGAGGAAGAGGCATATGCGGGGACGGGAGAGGAGGCAATACTTCATCGAGGAGGAACACGAGGATGAGGTGCTGGAGTGGCTGAGAGAGAATGACTATTTGTGGCGGAAGGGACACCAAAAGGAAGCAGGCTGCTTGGAGAGAGAGGGCGGAGAGTTGGGTTAAACTTCGGAGGTGCTCCTCGGCTGGTGGAAGCACATGCACACCTGGTACAGGAAGCTGCACCTCAAGAAATCTGGCCAGGCCACGGTTAAGCTGATGGACAGAGAGACCTATGTCATGGCCAGGTGCAGCTTCCTGGAGGGTGAGATCCGCCACCGAGGAGCACCAGAAGCCCCTCTCACAACCCTCTCTCTCCGGCAGCCTGCTGAGAGCCAGTCCTCTTCCGGCCGAGAGTCAGTCCCTGTCTTCAGGCAGGTTTCTGTGGAGCGTGCCATGGCGGAGAACCCGCGGACAGCTGTTGTAACCGTGGTGGAGCACGTGGAGGACTCCCTGGTGCGGTGGGAGAAAGGAGACGGCGCGTCCACCGCAGCCGTAGTCACATCCCCCCCCCAGCTCCACCTCCACAGAAAGGCAGAGAGCCAGACAGCAGGAGGGGAAGAGCCACACTGTCCTGCTGGAGATCAGGGACACCATCCGGACCAGCATAGATCTCCTCTCTCAGCTGGTCCCCTGTTGTCCTCTCGGGGCCAGGCACCCCAATGATGATACAGACCAGCACTCCAGCAACACCCACCTCCACAGCACCTGGACCCTTCACCCCTGAGACTGGGCACACCTCCGAGTGACCAATAAGAGTGCCAGAGACTGGGTAGCTGGCTACCTGTGGACTTTATTTGGACACTTGACTTGGGTCATTTTTCTTTTACAGCTTGTTGTTCAATAAAGTTTATCTTTGATTCACACACTTGCTTCGTTGCTTTTTTTCAATAAAGTCTTGGTGGAAACTTTTAGAAATGGTTTAAGCCTTTGCATGCTTGTGGGATGGGTTAAGATAGCAGTGGGTTGGGCAGGGATACCTGTGGGATGGGAAATAGCTGTGGGATGGGTAAGGATAGCTGTGGGATAGATAAGCCTCCAGTGTAAGCATAGTGGGACTGTATGGTCCACCCTCCCTGGTGCCACACCTATGGCCCTTTATTATCAATAATAATGTAATAATCATCCACACATGTCAACACAAACACAACTCTTTATTAAACGCCCTGTTCATTGTAGGCCCACCCAAAATCCATGGCCCAATCTCATCCATGTGATGAGACAGGCTGAAGGAAGCACCCATTAATCATCTATCATCCTGTCTTGCCACTCCACTGCTCCAGCTGGGGAGTTGCACCAGTGTCTCAGGAGGTTGCGCTGCTTCTTCCCTTCACGTGAGGCTCTGTTTGGGCCTTGCACATCCTGAGTGTCTATCAGCTTTCGCCCTTGCCTCCATTTCCCAGGCTCCATGTCCCCATTGCCTTGCTGGAGGTCCACGAGCCTGTTCTGCAAGACTGGGTAGCGGGTGCGCATGAGATTGTGCAGGATGCAGGAAGCTTCCAAGATCCTCCTCACGGTCTCTGGGCGATGCTGCATGGTGGTGAGAAGTACCTGGAACCTGTTGGCCAGGATGCCAAAGGCGTTCTCCACCACCCGCCTTGCCCTGGACAGCCTGTAGTTGAAGATCCTCTCTTCATGGGTAAGGAGTCTGGAAGAGTACCTCTTCATGAGGTAGGTTCTGAGGGAGAAGGCGTCATCCCCCACGATGAAGTAGGGCACATCTTGCGTGTTGTTGGGAAGGGGGTTTGGATCTGGAAAGCTCACAATGAGGTTGCCTTCCAGCCCCTCCTTGAGGTCACTGGCATTGTATACCTGGGCATCTGAACATGAGGTGCTGCCTGAAGCATCGATGTACATGAACTTGTAGTCAGCATTGACCATGGCAAAGAGGACGATGCTGAAGAAGCCCTTGTAGTTGAAATAAGTGGTGCCCGACTTGGGTGGTGCTTTGTAGGCCACATGCTTGCCATCTATGGCTCCAACGGTGTGTGGGAAGTTCCACCTCTGATACCATTGCTCTGCAACTTTCTTCCATCCTTCTTCAGTGGAGGGGTACTAGAGGAGCTCCTGCAGGTATTCTTCGATGATGGCCTGCACCACTTCTCTGACCACAATGCTGATGGTGTTGTGTGGTACCCTCCAGCCGTACTGCATGCTCCTGTAGGTGGTCCGTGAGGCCAGGTGGCGCAGAGTGAGTGCCACCTTGAGCCCAGGTTCCAGGCTGGGCCAGAAGTTGGTGTTTGCCTTGGTCAACCTGGGTGTCAGGCGCTGCACAACTTTGTCAAACATGGCTGGAGGCATCCTCATGAAGTTCTGGAATGCCCGAGTGTCTTCGTTCCTGAGCTCCACCATCAGCTTGTTGTACAGTCTGTACTCTGCTCTTCTCTCGATCCATCTTCGGACCCAGATGCTTCTTGGCCACCTCCTTTTCTTCCTGTAGTAGAGTTCACAGAGCCTGTAGATGGCTTTGCACTGTTGCAGAAGGATGGTGGCTGCCAAAAGGACTGTGTTACGATCCACGGTTGACATGACTGGATGCTGTGGAAGAGCAAAAGTCAGATGAAGGCTGCAGAGGTCTGCACAGCTGGTCTGCTGGTCTGAAAGTGAGATGCAGACGAGTTGCTCCCCCTTTTTATAGGCAGTATAGGTGTCCCTTTGCATCCTCTAGGCATCCTCTAGGCATCCTCTAGGCATCCTCTAGACATCCTTAATATCCGAGATAGGTCCCCTCTGCGAACTTTTTTTCCGTTTTAAATGCTTTGTTTCTGAGCTGCATCCGTTCTGCATCTGTTCTGCATCCGTTCTACATCCGTTCCGCTTCCTCCCTGCGTCCGAGCAGATGCGAGTTGCGTGGATGTGGAGCGGATGCCTAGCGGATATAGCGGATGCGTAATGGATGCAGAATGGATGCGTAGCGGATGCAGAACAGATGAATTGGATACATTTTCCATGCAAAAGTTTTGAGCAGCTCAAAACTTTCTGAGCGGATGAAACGTCAATAAACGGATGCTGGATGGATAGAGAGGAAGCAAAACGGAGGCAGTGAGTACATCGCGTTAACCAACGGATGGCAAGCTTTTTCGTCCGTTTTACATCGTCTTTGCATCTTTTGATGCAGTGTGACAGGGGCTTAATTACCATAAACTTTCTACACCAGCTTATTCTTCCTTTCTTGGGCTAGCAAAGTGGTAAAAAAACCCCTCCTATCTATCAAATTAAAATCCTTCAAACTTCCTGTGGTTATCTGGTCTCTTAACCAAATTTGTTGTTTGGTAATTCATAAATAAAACCTTCTTTAGACTGACTAATTCGGGCAGTTCTAAGATACCAATACTATTCAAATGGCTAGAAGAAAAAGACAAATTTTGGACAAATAAACAGCAAAAGCAGCTATATTGTTTCTGACAGAAAAAAAATCCAAATTTTACATCAAGCCAAATTGTTATAAGGCTATCTGAAAATTTACAGAGTCATTATAAACTTTAGAATTTTTGTTCAAAATTAAATATAAAAGATGGTTAAATTTGAGGGGGAAAGAAGTAGAGGAAGCCAAAAGAAACACAATTGATGTTCAGGCAATAACTTTACTAAGATATATTATTGGATAGATATTGTGAGAATTTGAAGCTGTGTGAATTAAGGACTGTTGGAAATGAAAAATGTGATGGTTAACGAAAACAAAAACTAATGAAATATTTCTTTTTTCCTAGAAAGACATAGAATCTAACTGGTAAAAAAATGGAATTGTAGCTGTCTTCTCTCATCAAGGAAGAAAGCAATTCAAGCAGAAATAAACCAAAGTGAAAATAATCTACAGTACACTGTTATCATACAAAAGCAACAAAATCAAACAAATAACTAAGATAATAAAGAAACTTAACTTGTACTTTAATATAAAGAAATCCATTTATTTTACAAGACCTTTGTTTAACATAAAACATTTCTTTATTATGAAGAAATTGAGCAGATCACTAACAGAAGAAATTTATACCTCTTCAAAGAACATAAGCACAGTGAAGACGTTTCAAATGCTCTCTGTCCTGTATACAAACTAATTGTTAAACTGCTAAATTGCAACCTATCATCAGTTTTCTAACTATAGTACATTTCACTTTGCTTCTTTCTGTCTGTGCCCCTCGTCACCTCTTCTTTGCATCTTTAAAACTTTCTTGATGAAATATTCTTGGAAATGCAATTTTTCTTTTTCTTTCCATTTCATATATTTCTGTTGACCTAATGAAGTTATGCCTCAATGAAAAACAAATCTCTCTTTCTTCAAAATGGTGATTCAGCATTTCAAATAATTCTGCAATTTTTACTAGCAAAAGAAATAAATGCAATAAAATGTCCCTGATATAAAATTACAAGAATTGTAAAAGCCTAATTAGGAATCCTTCAATCTTTAAATAACAGCAGTAGATATTTGTTAAATTAAACATCTTAACAATAGTGTATTTATTTATGTATTTATTAAACTAACATGTCATCCTCTTGTTGCAGTATATCAACTTTAAAAATTATATTTGTACATGTTTTCTACTTCGTGATTATTATTATTTTTATTCCAACAGGCCAGCTTTAATAAGAGGAAGATAGGCAACTCTGAAATGCATTGCCAATGTACAAAATTACTAATTGTAAGAAAATGTCCACATGCTCATTATCCCCAAGTGCTGTCAAATATATTGTAACTTCAGAATTGACTCTTGTCACTGGAGTTGACAAGTAGTAGCAGCTAGTTATTTTAGAACGTAAAAACAATGATTTTATTTTCTGATAAATGTTAAGATGCACTAAATTGCCATTCATTAGCCAGAAAGCAGCATTAAAACAATCTATTCTGAGAAGGAAAAAATAGAGAGGAAGGAAAGGATAGACACCAGAGTTGTTAACAATGATCTGTGTCTCCTTGCTAAGACTGTATGTGTGCTATTGAATGTAGGTAAACAAATATTTTTAAGAAACTCTTACTGTTGTGTATGGAAATTGGAAGACTCCAAATAGCTAAAACTGATTGGCCGAAAAGGCTGCTCTCGGATTGGGCAATTACGCACCAATCTGATTGGCCCGCCGGATGGCGGGAGTTCTAAAGAACTGTCATTGGCCTCAAGCTGTGAGCAGCCGCTATAAGAAGGGCTGCCTCAGGTTCGGCAAACGGTTCCACTAAAAGTCACTATACTGTTTAATAAAGAATTGTTTGTTGAGATACCGGTCTCGCGTACCTTATTGTCCAAATGGAACACTGGCGACCAGGATGGGATCATCCTAGAAGAGTGAGACCAAAGCACGTGGCAACCAGAACCGAGCAACCAAGATGGCCGGTAACAATGCGCCACCCGCACTGTTCAACCCAGCCGAAGAAGATTGGGAGTCATACATTGACCGTTTTCTGATGTTCTTGGAAAGCAACAAGCTACAAGAAATAACCGACCAGAGGAAGAGAGCTGTATTCCTCACGCACGGTGGCCCTGCCGTTTTCAAAATGGCAAAGGCGTTAGCCAAACCTCAGGACGTGAAACAGATAGCATGGCCAGAATTAAACCGCATGCTACAAGCCCATTATGTGCCTGTGGTCTCCAATTTGATCAAAAGGCACGAATTTTATAAACAAGACCAATGGGAAGACGAGAGCATCGGAGATTTCATAGCAGCCCTAAGAAATATTGGGGGAGCCTGTGAATTTCAGAACATGGACGAAGGCATGAGAGACCGCATAGTCCTGGGATTGAAGGATGCTACACTGCAAAGCAAGCTGTTAAACAGACTGAACATCACACTGGCTGAGGCCATCGCAGAAGCCACCGCCACCGAAGCAGCCAAGAAATCCGCAGCCACCATGCGCCAGATGAATTCAACAAATGCAGAACCACCAAACCAAACCCAAGAAAAGAAGACAGAAGGAAACCAAAAACAGCCCACAATGACTGCCCACCATGAAGACTTAGACTCCCCGAGTGACACCGATGATGACAACGAAGACATACATAGGCTTCAGTCAGAAAGAAAATGGTGGGAAAAAAGAGGAAGGAGGTGAGAATTCCAGTGTGCTGGATGTGGAGACAATCACCCACACTCCGAATGCAGATTCCTGGATGCCTTTTGCATATTCTGTGAGAAACGGGGGCACATTGCTAGGCACATTGCCGAAACAAAAAGTGCTATAGTCCAAAGAGACAGGGCAGCACCCCCCTCCCCCCCCCAGAAACAGAGAGAGACAAGCCAAAAGCCGATGGAGCCGAGAGAACAGAAACCGGTGAATGAATGACAGAGAAGAAACACATCAAACAATAATCATCGGAAATGCCAAGGCAGCAAATGCAAAAAAGGTCCAAATAAATGTGAAAATCGAAGGAAAGCCCTGTGAGATGGAAGTAGACTCCAGATCATACCTGTCAATGGTATCCTGGAACACTATCAGAAACCTGATACCAGACATCAAGCAAAGAGAACTGGAACAGAAAAAGCTAATACTTAAAGATTACCAGGGAAACCGAATCCCAGTACTGGTCTTGGACATTTCTTAACAGAGTTCAAAAACCATGCTGAGGTACTTCCTCTGACAATCGTCAACCAGGATTGCCCTAGCCTGCTGGGAATTGAATGGTTCGAGCCCCTGGGAATCGGAGTGACTGGGATCAACAGCGTCACTGAGACCAATTGGGAGGAAAGCCTGCCGGAAGAGTTCTGGGATGTATTCAATGGGACCCTAGGCAAGTACAAGGGGACCCCAATATTCAGCCTAGACCCTAAGATAGCTCCCATCAGGCTCAAAGCCAGACGTGTTCCCTTTGCCTTAAAACCGAAAATAGACAAGCAGCTTAACAAACTCATCGCACAAGGGGTGTTAGAGCCAATCGACCATACCAGGTGGGAAACTCCCATCGTGACTCCTGTCAAACCAGATGGGTCAGTACGCATCTGTGGTGACTATAAGGCTACCCTAAATCATGCACTCTAGCAAAGCATATACCCTGTTCCGGTAGTTCAACACCTGTTGCATTCATTAGGGGGAGGAAAAATTTTCGTGAAGCTTGATCTCGCGCAAGCATATCAACAGCTGCCGGTTGATCCTGAAACTGCAGAGGCACAGAATATAGTCACGCACAGAGGGGCATTCAAATGTAACAGACTTCAATTTGGGATTCTCGTTGCCCCAGGCATTTTCCAAAGCCTCATGGAGTGCCTCCTAAATGTAATAAAAGGAGTCATTCCCTATTTTGATGACGTATTAGTTTCAGCAAAAAGTAAACACCAATTGGAAAAAAGACTAAGAGAAGTCTTGCAAAGATTCAGGGAAGCAGGGCTTAAGGTCAAAAGAGAAAAATGTAAACTAGCCACCAATCAGTTCGAATTCTTCATCTACCTTATAGATGAGCAAGGGATACACCCCACTGAAAAGAAAATAAAGGCAATTAAAGAAGCACCCAGACCCAATAACAAAACAGAATTACAGGCGTTCTTAGATCTCATTAATTTCTACAATGTCTTCCTGCCTCAAAAGGTGACCATAGCTGAGCCATTACATCGACTATTAGATAAAAAAAAAACCTGTCTGGAATTGAGGCCACCGAGAACAAACAGCGTTCCAAAACATTAAGGACTTATTAACATCCAACGCTGTTTTAATACAATACAGCAACACCCTGCCACTGATGGTCACCTGTGATGCATCACCTTTTGGAATCAGCGCCATACTGAGCCACAAGCTACCAGACAGCAGAGAAGCACCGATCGCCTTCTATTCCAAAACGCTGTCAAAATTTGAAAGAAACTACAGCCAACTTGACCGAGAAGCCCTCGCAATTATAGCAGGTGTCAAAAGATTCCACGAATACCTATATGGTAGGACATTTTCTATTATCACAGGCCATAAATCCCTGCTAGGGATCCTGACAGGGAACAAACCAACCCTGAACATCCAATCACCAAGAATGACAAGGTGGTCAGAATTCCTCGCTGCACAAAATTACACACTCATCCAAGGCCCTGGAAAGACCATCGCCCATGCGGATGCCTTGAGCCGTTCCCCACTGCCCAACAAGGAAGGCGACCCAACTCCTACTGTCTCCACACTTCAGATCAAGACATGGTCGAACCTGCCACTAACCGCAGCAGACGTCACTAAAGCCATTGTGAAAGACCCGCTGACAGCTCGAATCCTGCATTGGGTTGGTAAGGGCTGGACGGATGAGGATAGAGGTGAGACCTTTAAACCTTTTCACACCCGGTAGACTGAACTGTCCATTGAAAGGGGTTGTATACTGTGGGGAGACAGGGTGGTAATCCCCAAAAAGTTGCAGGAGGAAGTGTTGTGCATGTTGCACGAGGGACACCCGGGCATTGTAAAAATGAAAGCTCTGGCCAGGAATTACGTCTGGTGGCCAGGGCTAGACAAAGACATTGAAAAATGGATGGCATGACTGCCAGAAATCTAGGCCTACGCCCCTTCTTGCACCAGTCCTGGAATGGGAAACTCCCAGAGGCCCATGGTCGAGACTGCATATTGACTTTGCTGGGCCAACAAAAGGGAACACATATCTTGCAATTGTTGATGTTTATTCAAATTGGTTAGAAGTTTTCCTTATGGCGTCCACTACTATTGAAGCTGTCATAAAACAATTGAACAGACCTTTTGCTACTCATGGGCTGCCAGATGTAGTAGTCTCTGAAAATGGCCCCCAGTTTACTGCTTTAGCCTTCGAGCAATACCTGGCTGCGCAGGGCATCTGACATGCCCTAACAGCGCCGGCTCATCCGGTGTCAAATGGACGAGCTGAACATATGGTTCATTATACCAAAGAGGCCCTAGACAAAATAAACACGGGGGACGTCCAGGATAAACTTAACAAACTGTTAACAATTCAGCATATCACCCTAGCACAACCACCAACAAAAGCCCAGCTGAACTCCTCATGGGTATAAAACTGTGTTCCTACCTTGATAGACTGCACCCCACTTATACCTGTGAAAAAACCCCTGACTCCTCAAGTAAATATCACTCCTTTGCTATAGGTGACTTAGTCTTCACGAAAAATCTTACTGGAGACCCATTATGGCTTCCAGCCACAGTTACTCAAATCATAGGGCCCTGGTCATACCAACTCTCACTAGATGACGGCAGAACATGGAAGCGGCACATCGACTAGCTTCGCTCTAGGACATTGGAACGAAATACTACAGCACCGTCGCCAACACCAATAAACACTCCAAAAACAACTGAGGAGGGGGGGGAACACAAAATAATAAAAAAGGGAGAGATGAACCACCAATAACACAACAAAAGACACAACACAAACCCGAATTAGAAACTCTGATAAAACAAAAAGAGCCATAGACGACCCATAGACGACCTCTGGAGAAGAGAACCAGTACCAGGCGAGGCCTTCCTGGAAGGAGACAGCCAGGCCAGCTCGACCAAGCTGGACAAACCAGGTGGGAGCGGCAGAGCCACCTCAACCAGCCCGAGAAACCCAGGCGGGAGCGGCAAGGCTGACTCACCCTTCCAGGAGGTTCCATGGAGAAGACGTGGAGAAAAGGCAATCCTGTCCGAACCGATGGAAGACCATGATGAGACTGAGCTGCGCAGGTCAAGTAGGACCCGCAAAAGCCCCACCTACCTGCGTGACTACGTTACACACGTTGGACGAAACCAAGGGGAGAGGAGTGTTGTGTATGGAAATTGGAAGACTCCAAATAGCTAAAATTGATTGGCCGAAAAGGCCGCTCTTGGATTGGGCAATTACGCACCAATCTGATTGGCCCGCCGGATGGCGGGAATTCTAAAGAACTATCATTGGCCACAAGCCGTGAGCAGCCGCCATAAGAAGGGCTGCCACAGCTTCGGCAAACGGTTCTGCTACAAGTCACTATACTGTTTAATAAATAATTGTTTGTTGAGATACCAGTCTTGCGTACCTTATTGTCCAAATGGAACACCTACCACTTAATTGAAAGCATATTATCTTGGCTCTTTCTTTGACGTAGTAATGTATTTGAATTTGTTACTATACCAGATATATGAAATGTTAACATATGGGATACTGTATGCAATTAATTTTTAATAATGGAATTAGTTTAGTTGGGGTAGAAAATAGCATGTGAAGCTTATGAAAACTCATAAAGTAGTGCAATTGCAGGGTGGGGGAGAAGAGCTAGACTTAGATGATTACTGTATAATTAACTTATAAAATTCCTGTTGTTCTTTCGCCTTTTAAATGTTCCATCTCCAGATGTGAAGTCTTCAACACTTAGAATTCTTACCAATAGCTCCCTTTTTATGACCCTGTACTCCCTATTCAGAGTAGAATTGGTATGACTGGATAGAACTGAGCATTTACTGGCCAGGTTCTCTTCCTGACTCTACCCAGAGTTTGCAGTGATATTTTTTTCTTTATTCACTAGGAGAGAGAAATATCTGCTACTACCTAGGATTGAACTTTCAATCTTCCAAGTGGAACTTTCAATCCACCACTAGGCCACCACACCACTCTAGAATTCTTACCAGTGGCTAAATGTGGAATTTTAGGAATTGAATCTAAAGTAGGGGTTCATATTAAACTTCTAAGTTATCTATCCCTTTCTTTAAAATGTCTAAAGTGGACTAATAGTGGAAATATCCAATGCTGTAATTATTAGAAAAATATTTTTGATTAATAATTGAGAAAGAGGCAATATTTAGCAATTACAACAAAGAAGTTACTGTGTATATACAATATTTATACAGTTGCTGCATTGATATGTATAGACTTATCTAATATCACATCCAAGATCAAACAAATAGGAATGTGGAAATAAAATAATTGCTATTTATTTTCTACTTCTCCAAATTTTTGCAACTCAGATATGGTAGCTTTAATCTTGCCAATTGGTGAAAGAAACTCATTTTACAAAGTGCTAATTGGTGTATTCATGCACATTCACAATTAGCTTCTAAGATATATCTGAAATTTATGAATTTTGTCATTATCCACAAATGAGCGTTTGCCATTGGAAGTCACAAATAACTATTTAAATTAATAAACGTCAATGTTGATGCTGTATTTAAGGCCCTGTCACACTGGCCGACGGATGCAAAATGTTTGTAAAAAGGACACAGCGGACGAGAAAAATGTTCCATCCATTGTTATCTGCTCTCAAAAGGGGCAAAAATTTGCATTACCAGAGCGGAATACACGGAAAGGAATGAACGGGGGGAGGACGCAGGGTGGATGGAAAGCGGATGCTCCACGGAAGCCTAGCAGATGGAGCGGATGGAAGCGGAGGGCACATCCGCAAGGCTTCCGGGGGGCCGCAGCAAAGTGGACACAGAACAGATACAGTGGATGCAGAGAAGACGCTGAGCAGATAAAACGGATGCAGAGCGGAAGCCTAGCGGATGCCTAGCATTCACTGCGCATGCAGGGAGGATGCATTGCGTCAGCCCCATGGATATAAAGGGAGGCAGCAGGTCACCATTCAGAGGAAAGACCTACTTCCAGACACATCGACTGCCTTGCCAGCCTGCCCTGCTTGCATGCCTGCCTACTAGCCTTGCTGCCAGCCTTCCTGCCAGGCTGCCTGCCAGGCTGCCTGCCAGCCTCCCTGCAAGCCTTGCTTGTCTGCCTGCCTGCCAGTCTTGTTGTCAGCCTGTCTTCCAGCCTCCCTGCCAGCCTCCTTGCCAGCCTTGCTGCCTGCATGCCTGCCTGCCAGCCTGCCTGCCTGCCAGCCTTGGTGCCTGCCTGCCTGCCAGCCTTCCTGCCAGCCTGCCTGCCAGCCTGCCTGCCAGCCTTGCTGCCTGCCTTTCTGCCAGCCTTCCTTCCAGCCTGCCTGCCTGCCTGCCAGCCTTCCTGCCTGCCTGCCTGCCAGCCTTCCTGCCAGCCTTCCTGCCAGCCTTGCTGCCTGCCTTCCTCCCAGCCTTCCTTCCAGCCTGCCTGCCAGCCTGCCTGCCTGCCAGCCTGCCTGCCTGCCAGCCTTGCTGCCAGCCAGCAACCCCACAACCATGTGGAAGAAGAGAAAGCCTCAGCCATCTGCTGCCAGCCCTGGCAAGAGGGCCACCCTCCCACCCCCTGGCCCTCACTCTGCTTCTGCTGGGGCTTCTGCAGCATGGGCTTGCTCTTCTGGGGCTTGGGCTTCTGCTGCTTCTGCTTCTGGAGGAGCTGATGATGATGGTTCTGGCGGTGGTGCTTCTACTCGTGCTTACTCTGCTGATGCTGCTTCTGGCAGTGGTGCTTCTGCTCGTGCTTACTCTGCTGATGCTGCTTCTGGCGGTGGTGCTTCTGCTGATGCTGCTTCTGGAGGAGCTGATGCTGCTGCTTCTGGCGGTGGTGCTTCTGCTGGTGCTTACTCTGCTGTAGCTGCTCCTCGTCCTGCTGGTCCTGCTGGTCCTGCTGGTCCTGCTCGTGCTCCTGGTCTTGTTCGTCCTGCAGGTCCTGCTCGTGCTCCTGGTCCTCCTCGTCCTGCTGGTCCTGCTTATGCTCTTGGTCCTGCTGGTGCTCCTGGTGCTGCTGGCGCTGCTGGTGCTTACTCTGATGATGATGATCTTGGTCCTGCTGGTGCTGCTCCTGCTGGTGCTGCTGCTGCTGATAATCCTGCTGCTGCTGCTGCTGCTGATGATGATGATGATGATGATGATGATGATGATCCTGCTGGTGCTGCTGCTGCTGGTGGTGTGGAGGAGCAGCCCCTACAACCTGGAAGCCCCTCTGATGAGGGCCCATCTGGTCCTGCCAAAGGGAGGAAGAGGCATATGCGAGAACGGGAGAGGAGGCAATACTCCATCAAGGAGGAACACGAGGATGAGGTGCTGGAATGGCTGAGAGAGAATGACTATCTATGGTGGAAGGGACACAGGCTGTACAGGGACACTAAAAGGAAGCAGGCTGCTTGGAGAGAGAAGGCGGAAAGCCTGGGCTACACTTCGGAGGTGCTCCTCAGCTGGTGGAAGCACATGCACACCTGGTATGGGAAGCTGCACCTCAAGAAATCTTGCCAGGCCACGGTCAAGCTGACGGACAGAGAGACCTATGTCATGGCCAGGTGCAGCTTCCTGGAGGGTGAGATCCGCCATGGAGGAGCACCAGGAGCCTCTCTCACAACCCTCTCTCTCCGGCAGCCTGCTGAGAGCCAGTCCTCTTCCGGCCAAGAGTCAGTCCCTGTCTCCAGGCAGGTTTCTGTGGAGTGTACCATGGCGGAGAACCCGTGGACAGCTGTTGTCACCGTGGTGAAGCGTGTGGAGGACTCCCTGGTGCAGTGGGAGAGAGGAGACATCGAGTCCATCACAGTCATAGCCGCATCCACCCCCCCCCCAGCTCCACCTCCACAGAAAGGCAGAGAGCCAGACAGCAGGAGGGGCAGAGCCACACTGTCCTGCTGGAGATCAGGGACACCATCCGCACCAGTATAGATCTCCTCTCTCAGCTGGTCAGCACCGACTCCTCATCCTCCAACCGCAAGCCCTTCCTCACCTATGTCAACCAGACCCTCACGGACATGGTGGAACCCCAGTACCAGGTGGTGAAGGACCGGATCACCGATCTGCTTCACAACCCTCCAGATCCAGATGAACCTGCTCCCACCCAGTCCAGGTCTGCTCCTCCACCCCAGGTGATGTTCATCCCATTCCAAGGCTTTCCACAGGCCCTCACCTACCAGGCCTACGGCTACCAGGAGGTCCAGCAGCAGAGGCAGCAGCCCTTCCCAGTCCAGGCACAGAATCATCGGACGCCAACATTGCCACCGGTTCCACTGAATCCACCGATGCCACCCACACCACTGATGCCACCAATGCCACCCACACCACTGCTGCCACCGATGCCACTGATGCCACCCACGTCACCGACGCCACCCACGCCAGTCCTCACCCAGCTGCAGACCAGACAGCGCCACTACACTGCTCCTTCCTCCACCCCACAGCCAAGCCCGGCCTAAGTACATCTGTCATCGGCACTGGGGCTGACCCCCATGGCATGGAGGAAGGAACTCTCAACATCACGGGGCTGAGCCAGCTGTCTGAGAGCTTCCTCAACACACCATCACCTGTTGTTCTCTCGGGGCCAGGCACCCCAGTGGCACGACAGACCATCACTCCAGCAGCACCGACCTCCAGAGCACCTGGACCCTTCACCCCTGAGACTGGGCACATCTCTGAGTGAGAGAGAAGAGTGCCAGAGACTGGGTGGCTACCTGTAGACTTTATTTGGACACTTGACTTGGGTCATTTTTCTTTTACAGCTTGTTATTAATAAAGATTATCTTTGCTTCACACACCTTTGCTTCATTTATTTTTGTAAATAAAGTCTTGGTGGAAACTTTTAGAAATGGTTTAAGCCTTTGCATGCTTGTGGGATGGGTTAAGATAGCAGTGGGATGGGCAGGGATACCTCTGGGATGGGTAATAGCTGTGGGATGGGCAAGGATACCTGTGGAATGGGTTAGGATATCTGTGGGATGTGTTAAGAAAGCTGTGGGATGGGTTGAGATAGCTGTGGTGATAGATAAACCTCCAGTGTAAGCATAGTGGGACTGTATGGTCCACTCTCCCAGGTGCCACACCTATGGCCCTTTATTATCAATACTAATGTAATCATTGATCCACACATGTCAACATAAACACAACTCTTTATTAAATGCCCTGTTCATTGTAGGCCCACCCAAAATCCATGGCCCAATCTCATCCGTGTGATGAGACAGGCTGAAGGAAGCATCCATTAATCATCTATCATCCTGTCTTGCCACTCCACTGCTCCAGCTGGGGAGTTGCACCAGTGTTTCAGGAGGTTGTGCTGCTTCTTCCCTTCATGTGAGGCTCTGTTGGGCCCTTGCACATCCTGAGTGTCTATCAGGTTTCGCCCTTGCCTCCATTCCCCAGGCTCCATGTCCCCATTGCCTTGTTGGAGGTCCAAGAGCCTGTTCTGCAAGACTGGGAAGCGGGTGCACATGAGATTGTGCAGGATGCAGCAAGCTTTCACGATCCTCCTCATGGTCTCTGGGCGATGTTGCATGGTGGTGAGAAGTACCTGGAACCTGTTGGCCAGGATGCCAAAGGCGTTCTCCACCACCGGCCTTGTCCTGGACAGCCTGTAGTTGATGATCCTCTCTTCATGGGTGAGGCATCTGGAAGTATAGGGCTTCATGAGGTAGGTTCTGAGGGAGAAGGCGTCATCACCAATGATGAAGTAGGACACATCTTGTGTGTCGTTGGGCAGGGGGTCTGGATCTGGGAAGTCCATGATGAGGTTGTGTTCCAGCCCCTCCTTGAGGTCACTGGCGTTGTATACCTGGGCATCTAAAGCTGACCTGTTGCCTGAAGCATCGATGTACATGAACTTGTAGTCAGCATCGACCATGGCGAAGAGGACGATGCTGAAGAAGCCCTTGTAGTTGAAATAAGTGGACCCTGATTTGGCTGGCGCTTTGCAGGCCACGTGCTTGCCATCGATGGCTCCAAAGGTGTGGGGGAAGTTCCACTTCTGATACCACTGCTCTGCAACTTTCTTCCATCCTTCTTCAGTGGAGGGGCACTGGAGGAGCTCCTCCAGGTATTCTTCGATGATGGCCTGCACCACTTCTCTGACCACAATGCTGATGGTGTTATGTGGCATCCTCCATCAGTACTGCATGCTCCTGTAGGTGGTCCCTGAGGCCAGGTGGTGCAGAGTGAGTGCCACCTTGAGCCCAGGGTCCAGGCTGGGCCGGATGTTGGTGCTCTGCTTGGTAAACCTTGGTCTCAGCCACTGCACAACTTCGTCAAACATGGCTGGAGGCATCCTCATGAAGTTCTGGAATGCCCGAGTGTCTTCGTTCCTGAGCTCCACCATCAGCTTGTTGTACAGTCCGTACTCTGCTCTTCTCCCGATCCATCTTTGGACCCAGACGCTTCTTGGCCACCTCCTTTTCTTCCCGTAGAACAGTTGAAAGAGCCTGTAGATGGCTTTGCACTGTTGCAGAATGATGGTGGCTACCAAAAGGACTGTGTTACGATCCATGGTGGACATGACTGGATGCTGTGGAAGAGCAAGAGGCAGATGAAGGCTGCAGAGGTCTGCACAGCAGGGCTGCTGGTCTGAAGGTGAGATCCAGGTGAGTTGCTCCCCCTTTTTATAGGCAATATAGGTTTTCCACTTTGTGTTCTTTTGCATCCTCTAGGCATCCTCTAGACATCCTTAATATCCGAGATAGGTCCCCTCTGCGAACTTTTTTTTTGTTTTAAATACTTTCTTTGTGAGGTGCATCCGCTTTCATCCTTTCTCCGTCTGTGCTACTAATGCTGCGCATCCATTCCGCTTCCGTTCCACTTCCTCCCTGTGTCCATTTACCACTGGAGCGGATTTGAGTTGCTTGGATGCGCAGCGGATGCCTAGTGGACATAGCAGCCACGTAACGAATGACGACGGATGAAGAACGGATGTTCCCCGTATGTCTAGCGGATGCAGAATGGATGCGTTGGATACATTTTCTGCTCAGAAAGTTTTGAGCAGCTCTAAACTTTTTGAGCGGATGAAATGTCAGTCAATGGATGCTGGACGGATAGAGAGGAAGAAAAACGGACGCAGTAAGTACAAAATGGAAGCATTGCGTTAACCAACGGATGGCAAGTGTTTTTCTCCTTTTTTCATCCTCTTTCCATCCATTGGTGCAGTGTGACAGGGGCTTTATAAAAGAGTAATTTTAGGAAGGAATAAAACTAAGGATTGATATTTGCGTCTCAGGATTTTGTTAATAGAATGTAATGTGCAGGGAGGTGGGTGCTAGGCTTACTATGGGATTAAGAAAAACAACATAAATCAATGTTTTCATCACAATCTCAGTTCACCAAATAAAAGCAACACGTAGTATATGTATAATTTAACCAACTGCAGGGGTTTGCACACATGTTGAACAACTTGTGTTTCAGTTAACATGTTTCTGGATGTATTTTTCATTCTATCAATTTTCTTAATCCATAGAAATAACTGAATAAGTCTTTGAAAATTGGAAAATTTATCCTTGCTTTCCCAAGAGCAATAAATTTTAGGATCTGAGCAACCACTATATTGATTTAATCACCAAATTAATGGGATTTTGTTGAATGGTGTTTGATTTAATTCCATTGATTTTAGCTATTCTACTTGGAATTCAGTTCTATGGTCTCTAGGAGGTCATCCCAGTAACCACATCAGTTTTTAGATTGCTCCCACAACATTTGGAGAAAAACAGCAAGCTGGGGAGAGAGACTTAGGATATTAAGCTTCCTCTGACCTCCAACCACTCAGCGAAGCCAGATTGTTGCAATCTCAAAAAGTAAAAAACAGAAACCGGCAAAGAATTTTTGGTTTAGCTTATGCTTTGTGCATTGTGAAATCAATGATTCACTTGTGCTATGAATCAATGATTCACTTCTTCTCCCAGACTAGTGAAGATGGAATAAAGTTATTGCCTCCAATTGGTTTCAGTGGGAAGCTGTTCCTTGAAATATGACTGAAGGAAGACATATAGAAATCTGCAGTTTAGAAGCTCCAGCACTGGAGTTCTCTAACAAAGCTGATTAAATAGACCTACTCATGTGGATCTAATGCTTATATCAATGATTCATTGATTTGGCCTCTAGCTATAAATGAACATCAAGATTACCTTCATCTATATCACTCTACTGAAATAAAAACCAAAATAAAAACCATGAAAATAAGCCACAATTAATTATTTCTATTTTTGATGTATAACCTTTTAAAAATATGATCAAATTGGCTCTGATAATTCATAGCCCTAGTTAAAAATTCACAAGTTTCCATAGCTTGGATCATATTTTACCAATCGTTATTATTAAGCTATAATAGGAACAAATATTTAGCCAGGCAAATGATTCAGGAATTGTATTCTGATGTGATTGCACAATTTGAAATGACAGGGTTTTAGCCTCCATATTAAATTGTAATTTGTGTTCTGATGCTAAGCAGTGATTAATAGATTGTCAAAGTACAGTAAACTTTCAGTAAAGATATACTTATTTAATGAAATTATTATGGTCGGTCACACCATCAACTCGATAGTTAGACTGGATTTGGTATTTTTATCTCATACCCAGCCCTTCTCAATGATCTGGGATAAACAGATGCTGTTTGATGGTATTAAAGATATATTGCAGGATGTAAGCAGTTCCAAGTAAAGCTGCCTTTTGCAATTGATGGTGATTTTGTCAATGCTGATGATATTCATGTGATCCCAGAAGTTTTAAAATTACATCCAAGATGCCTTTTATGATAACTACTATCTTTGCATTCTTTTGCCACAGACATTCCACTTTAATTTTTTATTTGTCTTTGTACTTTGTGATTTTCTCCAGATCTTTCTGTTCTATCTTGATGTCTCCAAGTAGTCTAATATGCACTACCTAGACTTTTTTGTCTTTCTTATCAGCAGTAGTTAAGTCTGTTATGTGGCAGGTGCTTGCCAATTTGAATTTTAAAGTCCCAGAACGTTATTATTTATTTGTATGTTTCCTTGCTTTTTCTATTTCTTTGCCTTCCTCATATTATCTTTTAGGATGGAGGCTCCTCAGGCCTCCAAAATCATTGATACATTTTGAATATCAGCATTTTAAATGGCCGAAGTTTAAGACTAGGTCCCACTGGCCGACGGATGCAAAACATATGCAAAAAGGACACAGTGGACAGGCAAAATTTCAGGGGTGGCTCCATCTGTTGTTATCCACTCCAAAAAGTGCCCCAAATTTGCATAAACAGAATGGAAAAGAACGGAAAGGAACGAACGGGGATAGTATGTTAGCAGGGATGTTAAACGGATGTTCGTAGGAAGCCTAGCGGATGGAAGCGGATGGAAGAGGATGACACATCTGAAGGGCTTCCGGGGGAGAATTGCGAAGCGGAGGCATAACAGAAGGAGCGGATGTGTAGTGGATGACACGGATGCATCATGGATGCCGATAGGAAGCAAAGCGGATACATAGCGGATGCATAGCGGATGCATAGTGGATGCATAGCGGATGCATAGTGGATGCAAAGTGTTCACTGCGCATGCGGGGAGTATGAACTGTGTCAGCTCCGTGGATATAAAAGGATGCAGCTCGCACGCAGTTAGCATTCAGAGGAAAGATGTGCTTCCACACACATCTTCAAATAACACCATGGTTCGTCAGTCAGGGAAGAAGAGAAAGCCTGTGCCTACTCCTGCCAGCCCTGGCAAGAAGGACAGAACCACCATCCCACCCCCTGGCACTGACTCTGAAGCTTCTGGTGGTGCTGCTGGTGGTGGTGATGGTGGTGCTGCTGGTGCTTCTCCTGCTGGTGCTGCTGGTGCTGCTGCTGGTGCTTCTCCTTCTGCTGGTGCTTCTCCTGCTGCTGCTGCTGCTGCTGCTGCTGCTGCTGCTGCTGCTGCTGCTACTGTGGTGGACCAGTCCCAAGGCCCTCAAACCCCTGCTGCTGAAGGCACTGCTGCTCAAGCCCCTGCCAGAGGGACAAAGAGGCAAGGGAAGGACAAGGAAACAGTACACCCTTTCCAAGGACGATGAGGAGGAGGTGCTGGAATGGCTGAGAGAGAACGAGTACCTTTGGAGAAAAGGCCACAGACTCTATCGCGACACCCAGAAAAAATAGGCAGCTTAGAGAGACAAGGCAGAGAGCCTGGGCTACACTGCAGATGTACTCCTGTGATGGTGGAAGCACATGCACACCTGGTATGGCAAGCTACACCTGAAGAAATTTGGGCAGACTGCTGTCAAGCTCACTGACCGGGAGATGTACGTCATGGCCAAGTGCAACTTTCTGGGTGGTGAGATCTGCCACCAAGGAGCAGCTCCTCTGACAACCCTCTCCCTCAGACAGCCCACAGACAGCCAGTTCTCTTCCAGCCAGGAGACAGCTACACTGTCCAGGCAGGTATCTTCAGAGGGCCCCATGGCAGAGACCCCACGACAGCTGCACTCCCCATGCTGGAGGACTTGGAGGATCCCCTGTCACAAATGGAGCAAGAAGTGGCAACCACCAGAGACCAACCACCTCCACCCCCAGCTCCAAAGGATGCAGGTAGAGAGGCAGACTGGAGGGCTAGAGCCACACTGTCCTGTTGGAGATCAGGGACACAATCAAGACCACCACAGATCTTCTCTCTCAGCTGGTCCACAGCGACATACCATCCTCGAACTGGAAACCCTTCATCACCTACATGAGCCAGACCCTCATGGACCTGCCCGAGGCCCAGAACCAGGTGATGAAGCAGAAGATAACAGCACTTCTGCACAACCCTCAAGACCCAGCTGAACCTGCTCCTACCCACTCCAGGTCTGCTCCTCCACCCCAGGGGATGTCACCGCCTTGCCACGGCTTTCAAAAGCCCCTCACCTACCAAGGCTATGAGTACCAGGACTTCCCACAGCAGAGGCAGATCTTGCCAGTCCAGGCCCAGATTCAACGCATGCCACAGATGCCTCACCTCGCCCAGCTGCAGACCAGATAGCCCCACTACACTCCTCCTTCCTCCACCCCACAGCCAAGCCCATCAACGGACAATCTGTCATCAGTGTTGGGCCTCACATCCCAGGTCCTTGATGAAGGGCCTCTCAACCTCACGGGACTGAGTCAGCTCTCTGAGAGCTTCCTTAACACACCATCCCCTGTTGTACTCTCGGGGCCAAGTACCACAATGGCGCCTCAGACCAGCACTCAAGCCACAGCCTCCTCCACAGTCCCTGCCCACTTAACAGCTGAAGCTATGGACATGCCTCAGAGTGACTGAGAATAGTGCCGGAGACTGGGTTGCTACTTGTTCACTTTATCTTTGCTAAAGACACTTTACTTGGTTCATTTTGCTTTTTTACTAAAGTCATACAGTTCACTTAAGACAGTTATTAATAAAGGTTATCTTTGCTTCACACACTGGGTTCATTTTTTTTACTTAATAAAGTGTTGGTGAAAACTTTGAAAAAATTGTTAAGCCTTTGCATGCTTGTGGGATGGGTAAGGATAGTTGTGGGATGGGTAAGGATAGTTGTGGGATAGGTAAGGATAGTTGTGGGATAGGTCAGGATAGCTGTGGGATAGATAAACCTCCAGTGCAGGCATAGTGGGACTATATGGTCCACCCTCCCAGCTGCCACACATATGGCCCTTTTTTTATCAATAACAATTTATTCATTGATCAACACATTTCAAAATAAAAAAAGCTCTTTATTAATGCCCTATTCATTGTAGGGCCACACAACATACATGGCACAATGTCATCAGTGTTATGAGACAGGCTGAACGAAGCATCCATCAACCATCTATCATCCTGTCTTGCCACTCCACTGCTCCAGCTGGGGAGTTGCACCAGTGTCTCAGTAGGTTGCGCTGCTTCTTCCCTTCACGTGGAGCTCTATTGGGGCCTTGTACATCCACAGTGTCTATCAGGTTACGTCCTTGCCTTCATTCACCAGGCTCCATGTCCCCATTCCCTTGTTGACGGTCCACAAGCCTATTCTGCAACATTAGGTAGCGAGTGCGCATGAGATTGTGCAGGATGCAGCAAGCTTCCACGATGCTTCTCACAGTCTCTGGGTGATGCTGCATGGTGGTGAGAAGTACCTGGAACCTGTTGGTCAGGATACCAAAGGTGTTCTCCACCACCCGTCTTGCCCTGGACAGCCTTTAGTTGAAGATCCTCTCTTCACGGGTGAGGTATCTTGAACTGTAGGGCTTCATGAGGTAGGTTCTGAGGGAGAAGGTGTCATCACCCATGATGAAGTCGGGCACATTTTGTGTGTCATTGGGTAGGGGGTCTGGATCATGAAAACCCATGATGAGGTTGCGTTCCAGCCCATCCTTGAGGTCACTGGTCTTGTATACCTGGCTATCTGAAGCTGACCCATTGCCTGAAGCATTGATGTACATTAACTTGTAGTCAGCATCAACCCTGGCAAAGAGGATGATACTGAAGAAGCCCTTGTAGTTGTAATAAGAGGATCCTGAGTTGGCTGGAGCTTTGCAGGCCACATGCTTCCCATCTATGGCTCCAACGGTGTGGGGAGAGTTCTACCTCTGATACCAATGTTCTGCAACTTTCCTCCATCCTTCTTCAGTGGTGGGACACTGGAGGAGCTCCTCCACATTTTCTTCGATGATGGCCTGCACCACTTCTCTGACCACTTTGCTGATGCTGTTGTGTAGCACCCTCCATGCATACTGCATGTTTCTGTATGTGGTTCCAGAGGCCAGGTGCCGCAGAGTCAGTGCCACCTTCAGTCCAGGGTCCAGGTTGGGATGGAAGTTGGTGCTCGGCTTGGTCAACCTGGGTCTCAGACGCTCTTCAATTTCGTCAAACATGGCTGGTGGCATCCTCATGAAATACTGGAATGCACGAGTGTCTTCATTCCTCAGCTCCACCATCAGCTTTTCATAGAGTCCAAACTCCATTCTTCTCCTTATCCATCCTCGGACCCACACAGCTCTTGAACGTCTCCTTCTTCTCCTTGTGTAGAAAAGGTGAAACAGTCTGAACAGGGTTGGTTCTGGTGTTGAATGATTGCAGCTACCATAAGGACTGTGTGATGATCCATGGTGGAGAACAATGGATGATATGGAAGAGCAAGACCAAGGGTGAAGAGGTCTGCACACCCAGGGCTGCTGGACTGAAAGTGAAATCCAGGTGATTTCCTCCCCCTTTTCATAGGAAATATCGGTTTTCCGCTAGGTGTCCTTCCACATACTCTAGACATACTGCAGACATCCTAAATATCTGAGATACATCCCAGATGCAAACGTTTTGTCCATTTTAATCCTTTATATACGAGATGCATCCACTTATATCCTTTCTATTTCCGTGCTATTAACGCTGTGTGGTCGTTCCATGTACCTTTCGTTTCCTCCCTCTTTCCATTTTCAGCTGCAGCGGATGTGAGTTGAGGGGATGTCCAGAGGATGCCGAGAGGATACAGCGGACGTTTAATGGATGATTACAGACATAGAACGTTTGTTGACCATATATATCGTGGATGTACATTATACGCGGTGGAAGGTTCATCCACTCAAAAAGTTTTGTGCAGCTCAAAACTTCTTGCGCAGATGAAATCTCAGTGGAAGGATGCTTGACGGATAGAGTGTATGAAACACATATGCAGTGAGTACACAACGGATGCATCGCATTTTCCAACGGATGGCAAGCTTTTTTGTCCGTTCTACATCCTCTTTGCATCCATTGGTGCAGTGGGACATGGGCTTTAATTTCTATCTAGCGCTCTATGAACAATCTTGCAATTTCTTCTGCTTTTCAAGGCTAGCTTTATCAACAATGTAATTTATGCCTTGCATAATTTTTACATGTTCTTTATTTTAAAAAAATGAACAACATCATAAACAATAAATACAGAATAAACTATGAATAAATGTGTTAAAAGGATGTCTGTTAAAAGTTCCTTGAATCTGAATGGTATTTTACGCATGTGACTTTCTACCTCTGTTATGTTGGATATATAAAATGACAAAAAGACTGACTCATGTTTTGGGCTTTTTCTACATTTAACACTGTCTTAATTAAATATTCATAAGCCTGCATTCAGAAAACCAATTAAAATTAAAGATGTACATGTGATGTTGAATTATATATTTAAATTGTGTCGGGTACTAAAGCATGAATAACATTGGATTCATTGTGTATTGGCAGAAGCTAAAAAGATTGTTGTACTCTCATTGACAAATTCTACTTCATCCCCTAAGTTGCTGAATGGAAAACAGGTTTATAATGCATGTGCATGTGAATTGACTTTTTCCTAGTGTAATGAGAAATCTGATCAATCCTATTATTTTTGTGTGGTCAAGGTTTCATTTCTTTTTTTTTTGTAATTTTTTTTAAAAACAAACATAGACAAATACAAACATAAAGCAACAAAATCTTTCAATTGTACAATGTGTCAATTAGTACATAATTCTTGTGCATGATATATATAATCTTTTCCTCTTGAATATTAATTTACATTCATATTATATTAATCAAGTTTCCCTATCATATTATATTATTATTAACTTCAAGTCCAGAATATCCTTTAGCGCAAATCTCAATTCTTATCAATTTTAATACATTTTTTTTGAAGAAAAAAAATTAATTGATTTTTAAAAACAAACATTGACAAACACAACACAAAACATGAAAATATAAAAAATCTTTTCTGAAAGCAGTCTGATCCCGGGTTACATCTCTTTGTACAGACACCTATTCAAATTCATGCTCACTTTTATATACCATTCCATATCTTATTACCATTCTACATTTTCTATATGGCTTCTCCCCTCTTTTAACTTTCTTAATTTTATTTTTATTTGTTTCATCTCAAATCAGATCATTATATTCATATTCTTTGTCTGTCCTATTTCAACTGTCTATTATCTTTTCTCATTAAACAAAATTCCTCCTGTGGTCACTGATTGGATTCTGCGTAGTACATTAAAGCTACATTTTAAAAAGAAAAAGAAAAGAAAAATATAAATATATAATATAATTAAAACAATGATCCATACCCATTCAATTCTATCATTAATATTAATATTCATTTAAATTTTAAACATTTTACACGTTACTTTTCAAATAGGTATCATGCTTCTATGGGAATGCTTATAAACGTTCCAGGATTACTTCCCCAGCACTTCACTTGCATTTTAAAACATTTATGTCATTAAAATGTTCCCATTACTTTCTAAATTAATTCTCTCATTTAATTTGTTCCATTTATTTTATTCACAAATGTTTCACTGAATCATACGTTGTTTCCAATCTTCTAATATTATTTCTAAATACAAATATAACAATACAATCATATGTACCTGCAGAATCCCTTTTTCAATTAAATTTTTACCCATTATCTCTAAATAAGTCCTGTTTTGCTTCACATCTTGCTTCACATCCTTGTAGTTTCTCTTCTCTTCCTTCCTCCTTTGCTTCTTCTCTCTGCTCTTTTTACCCCCCTCTCTGTCCACCTCAATTTCCCTTTTCTGTATTCCCTTTTTCTGTTGCTTTCTCACATTATATCCACTTTTCACCTTATTTTTCCCTTTTTTGGTTGTTTTTTTAGGTCTCAAATTCTCCATTCTCTTTCCCCTCTTTCCCCTTTCTTCCCCAAGTAAAGTTACTTGTTTGTTAAAGATGGCTTCTTCTTTGTCCCAATCTTCTTGTTGTGTAGTCTTTTCTTGTAGTTTCCTGTCAGTAACAATCGTCATTTCTAAGAATTGAAAAACGGAACCAAGGGAAGAGCTCTTCCCTTCTTTTTCTTCTTCTTTATATTTTTTAAATTCTATTTTCAATTCATCCACAAGTGATGCCATTGTTTTTTTTTCTTCTTTTAAAACAACCACCTGAGTATTTTTAATCCTTCCAATATAATTTCAAGAGTCCCAAAGTCACCAAACAATCCAAATACATACAAGCTGTTTCCTTTTACACTTTCTTCCTTTTTTCACTTTCTCTTCCTGGGGTTAATATTTAGTTACAAAGTTCCAGATAAAATGTATCTTTTAGCAATCCTGTTAAAATTTAACTTTAGATTTTTTAAATTCCAGGCTATCTCCTCCTTCCAAATCCTTTTCTTATTCTCTTCCTCTCCCTTCCCACTTCCAGCAAAAGAAAATTTTCTTTCTCTCTCTTTTTTTTTTGCCTTTTATATTCAGAAATCTTTATTATCCTCTTGGCATTCAATTTTCCAGTTTAAATACCTGTTGATGCCAAAGCAGATTTTTCCGATTTCTCATTCATCTCTTTGCTGTCAATGTAAGGAAGGAGAGTGGAAAAAAAAAAACTTTCCTTTTTTACTTTCATTCGCTGCTGCCGAGTCTTCTTTGGGAGCAATGTATCTTTTTTTTTCTTTTTTCTTTTTTAGGATTTAAGTTCCAGAATACCTTAATTGTTTCTTGTTATTCTGGTCAGCCAAAACTCTCACTTCAGCACTTTCTTCCTCCTCCATGTTCTTTTCCAGATGAGGGCTTCTTCTTTCCAGATGAGGCGGTCATTTCTGACTGCCGCTCTGCCACCTTTGGGAAAGGGAGTTTAGCCAGCTGGGGAGAAAAGATAGAGCTTTCCTCAACCCTGCTGGAGTCTCCTCCGTCTTCACCAACCTCTACGGGGTGGCTTAGCCCCAAAGCCAACTGGCTTGGGGTGCTCTGGCGGTAAGCCCAGGCAGAAACCATGCACAATCGCGGATTCCTACCTGTCACTGAAGCCCTGCAAAACAGAAGTCAGTCAAGGTTTCATTTCTTACATATCAAGTGCAAATAAGCTGTATATTATTTTTGTGCATTTCATCCAACCATAGTTTAGCTACATTATGGCCTAATTTTAATATTGTCATTTGTTATTTTAGTCATTGTTTCATTCTTCTTTTTTGCTATTGATTAGAAAACAGTAAAATAATTTAAAAAATTTCCAATTAAAAACAAAATGTTATATGTTATGTAGATAATTTTCTTAATAAACATTTTTTTGCTTTACATACTTGCCTGCAGTGATAATGTTTGCACATTGTTTCATTATTAAGCTGAACTATAAAGACTGGTTGTTGTTTATTATAAAATTTGTGACACTTACAGCAGACTTTCCCATTAAGGCAGCATTTGCTATCTCTTTAAACCGAGGTGGCAGAAAAAAACTATAATCTAAACCTCAAGAAGAACATATATTTCACTGAGCTTCTCAGCTGGCAGCCCAGGTTCGAAACCCAAGCATGATACAATGGGGGGGGGGGTGTCTATGACAATTTGCCACAGCCAACTTGTCATGGCCAACTCACTGCAGGACAACTAGCTGCAAAAGAGTTACACTAATATCAAAGAAACAGTAGAACAGAATCATTAAAGAAAGGATGCAAAAGGAGGAAGATGAAATGTGAATGGCAAAAAATTTAAAAAAATATTTACTTTAAATAATGAAATAGAATTGTTAAATCGTCTCACAGCAAGCTGTCCCACAGTGAGTTGTCCTATAGTGAGTTGGCTGTGGTGAGTTGTTCTATAGTGAGTTGGTTGTGGTGGGTTGTCCCATTCCAGCAAGTGTGAATTTCTATTACTTGAGCCAGTTTCTGCCCACCTATCAGTTTGAAAGCAGGCAAATGCAAATAGATAAATAAGTACCTCTTTGGTGAGAAGGTAACAGTATTCCATGCCTCTCGGTGTATAGTCATGCTGGCCAAAGTGAAATTGTCTTTGGACAATACTGACTACTTTGGCCAAGAAACAGAGATGAGCACTGTCCCCTAGAGGTAAATGCTACTGGGCAGGGAAAATCTTTACTTTTACTTTTCAAGTTATTTAAGCCTACCTAGACACGTGAAGCATCAACTATATATTCTTCTATTAATCATAAATTATAAAGTGCTTGTTGACTTCACTCCAAAGTAAAATAAAAAAAAAATACTTATCTGCTATTTCTAGAAAATGTTGAGAAGAATAAATAAAATAATATTTGCATTGTCCTTTAGAAGAATAATGAATAGAAGGACACAAGATAGACATATACAATTGAATAAATTACCTACAAAACAAAGGATGTACATTCTATTTAGCATATAATTTAAAAGCTAAAATGGAAAAAGCAGAAATGAAATTGTTCCAGGCTATCTGGGGACCGTAAAGAAAAATATTGGTTGTCAATATAACCTATGTCCTTTCTTTCCCCTCCCTTCCTCCCTCCCTCCCTCTTTTTTTTAAAGAGAGATCCAAGAAAATATACAGTATGCCTCTCATGAATGTTTTTTTTAAGACACTACAAATCAAGAGAATATTAAATTATAGAAAATTCAATATTATGTGCTGTTGTGATAACCTTTCAAAGTCCTGCATGTAAAATCCTGTAAAAGATTTCATTTAGCCATTATGAATTCAGTCATTTAAATAAATCAAACAGGCAAAGTCAATCCAATTGGCCTTTTCCTAGCTGTTGGAAGATACTTAAATTTCTAAAAATATTCTAGACAGAAATCAAATAAAATGCCTGGTCACTTCATCATTTTTTCCCCAGGTATATCTGTGAAAAACAGTGAAGAGAAAAATCTCTGAAGAAAGACATATTTACTTTTACAATATATACACATGGATATATGTACCACTATGCCTTAATTTGTTTGCCCCTTCTTTGCTGAAATAATAACAAAAATGCGACAGGATTTTTGACTGACTGAAGAACAAATGTTGCTATGAAAAGAAATCAAAGCTTTGCCAAACCGCCCTTGAATATTTGTTATGAATTTCAAACAAGATGTAGATGGAGAAGATACAATAGATTATAAAATAAAAGTTAAGCTTATTGCGAAAAAAGATTGACTTAGGGAATCCAAATGGATATATATCCACATAGTTTTATTGGCCACAATACAGAAAGAGTTACATGCCTTTTTACAGGATATTATATATTATATAATAATCATTCATATTATATATATATATATATATACACATACATACACATATACGTATACGTATACATGTATATGTATATGTGTATGTATGTATATATATATATATATATATATATATATATATATATATGTATGTATGTATGTATGTATGTATGTATGTATGTATGTATGTATGCTGTTCAGCTTCCTTCGGGTATTATCCCATGTCATTGTAGTGCTTTTAAAGTTGCAGCAACGTTTCAGCAGAATCGCATCTGCCATCATCAGGCTTCTGTATTGAGTTTGTATGTGGGTCAGGGTCTCACAGCCGTTGGTTTTAAATTGGAGGCTAGCCTATTATTGTGGCAGGATGTTTTTTTCTACATCCTGATTGGTTGGGAGTCTTGGTCTGTGTTTATTGGACTTGCAGTTTCTTTGATTGGTGCTTCTGGTTTCTTCTGTCTGTTTTGTGGCTTTGATTGGCTGGCAACACTCTGTATTGGAGGCTTTCAGTGCAGTTTGGCTTCGTGTGAAAGGACGGCTATTATGAATTAGGAAGCTAGGTTTCATCTGGGTGCCTGGTGGGGGGGTGTTTGAGCTGGAGGTATCAGAGGGAGTCTGTTTGTGCCCAGGTGTTTGCCTGTCTTGTGGTGTGGAGATCTTTCTATTTGAGAGTGCAGGCTTCCAAATGATTGACAGTCTGGTGGAATCATCTCTTCTATTCATGCTTTCAGGTCTTTTTTCAATCTCTATGGCTTCTCTGATGATTCTGTGGCTGGGGTTTTGTATGGTGGCTAGAGTTTTAGTGCCATTGAAGTTGATGTTGTGACCTGTGGTTTTAATGTGTTGGACTAGTGAGGAGGTGTGTTCCAGCTTTTTTACTGCATTTTTGTGTTCATCCAGGCGGGTACTTATTCTTCTATTGGTCTGTCCAATGTATGTGGCCGGGCATGATGCACAGGGAACTTCATATATGCCTTGGTTTTCCAGGTCAATTTTGTCTTTGGGGTTTCTAAGGATGGCTGCTATTTTTTTGTCTGTTTTGAAGGCAGTCTTGATGTGATGCCTGTGTAGTATCTTACTGATTTTGTCTGTAGTACCTCTTATGTAGGGCAGGACAGTTGTTCCATAGGTCTGTTAATCTTCTAGGTCTCTGTTATGTCTTGGTGTGTTTTTGTGGATCAAGCTAGTGATTTTGTTTTTGTTTTGTAGATTAGTACATCTAGGAAAGGTAGTTGTTTGTTTATTTCCATTTCCATGGTGAACTTGATTTTAGGGTGTGTGCTGTTTAGGTGTGTTAGGAAATTGTTTAGGTTTTCTTTTCCATGGGGCCAAATCACAAATGTGTCATCGATGTATCTTAGCCACAGTTTGGGTTTGTGGGTGGCATTAGCCAGGGCTCTGGATTCGAATTCTTCCATGAACAGGTTTGCAATGACAGGTGACAGTGGTGATCCCATAGAGGCTCCTTCAATTTGCTTCTATCTTTGTCCTTTGTATATGAAATATGTGTTGGTTAAGTAGTGTTCTGTTAGTTCCATGAGGTATTTAGCTGGTTGGTATTTATTTTTGATGATTTCAAGAGTTTCTTTTATCGGGACTTGAGTGAATAGTGAAACCACGTCGTAACTTACAAGCAGATCTTCTTGTTCCACGTGTAGATCTTTGATCATTTCTAAGAAGTGGTATGAGTTTTGGACATATGAAGCTGCGGTTTCAGCATGGGACTGTAGTTGTTTTGCTAAGTGTTTAGCTAGGTTTTGTAATGGTGCTCCTTTGGAGCTGACTATGGGTCTGAGAGGTATGCCTTCTTTGTGTATTTTTGGGAGGCTGTATAATACCTCATGGAACTAACAGAACACTGTTTAACCAACTTTAAAAGCAGTACAATGACGTGGGATAATACCCGAAGGAAGCTGAACAGCACACATGTAAGTACCTGCGAAAACTTAAAAAAACATATATATATGTT
>BLBF01000007.1:33446457-33476480 GCA_015471245.1 Laticauda colubrina | reverse complement strand
AATAATAATAATAATAATAATAATAATAATAATAATAATAATAATAATAATAATAATAATTGTTGTTTTTGTTTTTGTTATTGTTACTATTTGGTTTCTTTTCTCCCACTATTTTTACTTGGAATTACAACTGATTATTTTACAAGTGGATTAAGGCCTAGAAGAACCTGAAGATTTTGAATTGTCCAAAATGAGTAGGAAACTAATAGTCCCTGGTTCCTCAACTTCTACTTCTTCCTCTTCACCATCTGGGGAACAAAGTTCAATACAGATGATGTTACAGCAAGAAAAAGAACAGGAAAAAGTGACCCTGCAGGTGATTATGCAAAGAATTCAAATATTCAAAGAAGAACAGAGAATATTGAAAAGAGAACAGAGGACACTGAACAAAGAACAGGAAAAACTGATGAAAAGGTGGAGAACATTCAACAAATGATGATGAAGTATGATGAGAGATTCCAAAAAATTGAAGAAGATAAACAAAGAGATAAGAAGATTGGAGATATTGATAGCAGATTAACTGTGGTTGAACAAGATAAAAGTGGGATGTTGAGATGGGAGATGGACAAGTCAGAATTCTACCTCAGTGTCAGTCTTCAAGATCTTCTGCTATTGCTTTGCATCTTTTTGACTGCCATAAGTAACGGGGGGTGGAAAAGGGAGGTAGGAATAGTTGGGGAAGTGAGCTGGAGGAGTTACATTCGTCTGATGTATAAATGGAAGGGGTGAGCATAAAATAGAGTTAGGTTTCTATTTCTCGCTTAGCTTTCTTCCCTCTGCGCAACTGCAACCCGTTATCAAACTATGCCAAGGTCAACGGACAGAGGCCTCATCATCACCTGAAGATGCCCACATGATCATATCCACAACTTCTAATTGAGAAGTGTCATTTGAACTATTGGGGGTGGGAACATTTCCATCACTTTCTATAGGTGAATTGCACGCCTAAATTCTCAGATTCAGAATTCTTTGGTTGCTGCCACTTTACTTTCAGTAAAAGATATCTTTTCTCTAAACTAAAGAGTCGAAGTATTTCTTTCCTGGATTTTGAATGGAGCTCCGCCTGACATTATTCTGAATCTCAAACCACCTGCCCACCAAGAGAGAATACCCAATTTTCTTCTGAGGGGGCCTGGACATCATGTCATCTTCAAATAGTGACCAGGAGGATCTGGGAGCCATTGGAGGCCAAGATTCTTTGCTGGTGCAGGAAGCCCAATCGCTAGCAGAGCTCAGTCTGGAAGAGGATCCAGCTGTGAAGCCCAGATGGTCGGTGGGAGTTGGTTGGAAAGATCCGGAGAAGGACCCCTCCCCCCTGGGGTCACAACTACCCACTGGCGTGGAAAAGAGGAGCCTTGGCAAGAGAAGGAAAAGAGGGAACTCTTGCTGGATCAAGCCAGGAAACTCCTGAATGAAACCTTTGAACAACCTCAAGCTCCACAAAGGTATGAAGGGGGAGGGGAAGCAGCCCCAGCCAGAAGAAGCAGAGCAACTCCCTCTCCCATAAATCAACCCGATCCAGCAGCAGCCCCGGGGCCTTCGGCGGGAGGTGTGATTCCTAGAAGGCGTAGAGCTCCTAGGCTGCCTCCGTTAGAAGTAAAATACGGAGGGGATCCCAAAGCCTTGGGATTTTTCTTAGCTCAAGTATGGAGCCATATGGAGGAGTATGGGGAGGATTTTCCCTCAGAAGCAGCCAAAGTGAGGTGTGTTACCAGGGCTCTGGAGGGAATAGCGGCAGAGTGGATGGGGACTTTGCAAAATGATAATGCTCCTCAGTTGCTGAATTATAACCTATTTATGGCTGCACTGCGGGCTAGGTTTGAGGACCCACTGGCGGAGCGCAAGGCCCGAATTAGGATGAAAACCATAAAACAGGGGCGGAGGTCTGTGGCTGATTACACTCAAGAATTTAGGCAGTTAGCAGGCCATTTCCGAGGCTGGCCCCAAGAAGCCCTGATAGAACTGTTTAAAGATGGTTTAAATGAAGATGTGTACCAGAGATGCACTGCTAGAAGAGACCCCAATAACTTGCAGATGTGGTACCTATTGGCAGAAGAAGTGGAAATTGATTTAATCTGAAGTAAATGGCCGGGAGGTTATGGGTGGAGCAAGTTTTCCCCCTCGCGCTCTCAAGAGGCTCCTAAACCTGAGAAGGGAGGAGTGGTGGCAAAACCCAACCCCTCGGCCTGCTTTCGATGCAGGAAAGAAGGTCACTGGGCTGTGAACTGCAGAGTCAAGTTGGAGCCAAAGGGGGTGCCAAAGGAAGGAAAGAAACCTGAAAAATCCCCAGCGAAGCCTCGCGAAACAGCACTAAAGTCGAAAGAGACAGCAGAGGTCGCCCGTCCTGCAGGAGAGGAATCAGAAGCCCCAGTGACCCCTGAGGAGGAGGATTCTGACTCGGAAGATGACTTCCTGGTAAGTCCAAGTGCGGGCCCTATGACCGTTCCGGTGAAGTTGAGGGTACCCAATTCAGGGGTCGAAGGGGAAATGCTAGCCCTGTTAGATTCTGGGTGCACCAGGTGTATAATAAACACGGAAGTAGTGAAGAAAATGGGCCTAAAGTTAAAACCTTTGAAGATGCCCATTTCCTTTTGCCAACTAGATGGATCAGTGGCTGGAGGTTGCCCTGCACGTTTTATCATGGAACCTATAGAAATGGTCATGGGAGAGCATGATAAAACCCTGCGTTTTATTGTGGTCCCTGGGAGGGAGCAACCATTAATACTGGGATTGCCCTGGCTCCGGAAATGGAACCCCCAGGTTAACTGGAGAAAGGGGTTGTTGCGCATACGCACAAAGCAGTGACCGGGAGGAGGGGCCAGATCTCAGCCGAAGCCTGGGGGCCTAATTGAAATAGCTTCCACAAGTACTGAGCCCGTAAAAGATGAGGAGAAAATTCCTAAAGAGTATTGGGATTTAAAAGAAGTGTTCAGTGAGAAGGCCTCGGATGAGCTTCTGCCTCACCGACCAACAGACTGTGCTATTGAGATTTTGCCTGGGGTGAAGCTCCCGAAACCAAAGTTGTACTCAATGACCCCACGGGAATTGGAAGAGCTAAGATTGTTTATTGATAAAAATTTGGAACGTGGTTTCATTCAACCTGCTAGACCCCGGGTAGCAGCCCCAGTGTTGTTCCGTGAAAAGAAAGATGGTTCCAAACGCTTGGTGGTGGATTACAGAAATTTGAACACTATTTCTGTGGAAAACGTGTACCCCCTTCCTTTGATGAAGGACATGTTGGCCCATTTAGCGAAGGGAAAGATCTTCACGAAGTTGGATTTGAGAGAAGCATACTACCGGATTCGAATTAAGGAAGGGGATGAGTGGAAGACCACTTTTAACTGCCCGATGGGATGTTTCCAATTCAACGTTCTTCCTTTTGGTTTACAAGGGGCCCCAGCTGTATTCAAATGATCAATCAAGTGTTACATGAACATTTATACAGGGGGTTTTTGGTTTATCTTGATGATATCCTTATCTACACAGAGACCCTGGATGAACATGTGAAGTTAGTGCAGTGGGTTTTACAGAAACTGTGTGCCGCTAAGTTGTATGCTAAATTGTCAAAGTGTGAATTCCACCAAGACATAATTGACTATTTGGGATATCGCATTTCATCCGAAGGCATAGAGATGGATCCAGAGAAGGTGCGTGCCGTTCTGGAGTGGGCTCCACCACGCACCAGAAAACTTCTTCAAAGCTTTTTGGGATTTGCAAATTTTTATGGGCAATTCTTCCTGACGTTTGCTAAGATAGCAATGCCCATCACAAATCTCTTGAAAACAAAAGGGGAGGTGAAGCCGAGGCCAGGAAAGCCGCTGGAGTGGTCCATGGAGTGCCAAGCCGCTTTTGAAAAGCTAAAACGACTGTTTGCTGCAGAACCAGTGCTGAAACACCCGGATGTGGAAACTCCTTTCGTGATTCAAGCTGATGCAAGTGATGTAGCTATTGGAGCGGTATTACTTCAAATCAACGAGAAAGGGACCTTACAGCCTTGTGCGTATACCTCCCGTAAACTGTCTGAAACAGAGAGAAGATGGGCCGTCTGGGAGAAAGAAGCTTTTGCAGTTCGTTGGGCCTTGCTGACCTGGAGATATTTCCTGGAAGGAGCAAAACACCCGTTTGAGGTATGGACTGATCATAAGAATCTGGAAGCCTTAAAAACACCCCGGAAGCTGTCCCCTAAACAAGTTCGCTGGGCCCAGTACTTCAAGCGATTCAATTTCTCATTGAAGTACATTCCAGGTGGGAAGAACTTCATGGCGGATGCTCTCTCTAGACTACCTCAATATAATAGTATGCGTCAGGAGGTGATAAGCCCAATTGTCTCAGCCAAACACCTAGCTGCCCCAGTGGTCACCAGAGCCCAAAGGAAGAACCAAGAAGTGGTTTTATCGAATGAGCTTACCGAACAATTAAAAGAAGCTTTAAAACTGGACGAATGGTTCCTGGCTCATTCAAGTGACTATACAATTAGAGATGGTTTGGCTTGGGTGGGGGCCAAGTTGTATGTGCCACAGGTACTGAGAAGCCAAATACTACAACAGGCTCATGATTCTAAAGCAGCTGGCCATTTCGGATTTGTGAAGACCTTACATCTGGTTAAGCGGAAATTCTGGTGGCCTACTTTAAAGAAGGAAATTGAAGCTTATGTAGCTAGCTGTCCGATTTGTGCTTCGGCAAAGAGACCTCCTGGTAAGCCAGTAGGATTGTTACAAAATGTAGCTAGACCAACGACTCCTTGGAAGGAAATCTCTATGGACTTTATAGTAGAATTACCCGAAAGTGGTGGAAACACGGTCATCTGGGTAGTGACTGATTTATTTTCCAAACAAGTACATTGCATACCTTGTTCCAAGATTCCCTCTGCTAAGGCGCTGGCTAAACTATTTATATCACATATCTATAGGTTACATGGCGTCCCGGAACGCATAATCTCTGACAGAGGGGTCCAATTTACCTCAAATTTTTGGAAAGAGTTCCTGAAGTTAATAGGCTCCTCCCAGGGGCTAAGCTCTGCCCACCACCCCCAAACCAATGGGACCTGTGAGAGGACTAACTCAGTGTTGGAACAATATCTCAGATGTTACATAAATTATCAACAAGATAACTGGTCCGAATTACTACCATTTGCCGAAGTGGCATATAACAACTCCGTACACAGCAGTACTGGATTTACTCCATTTAAAGTGGCTTCGGGACAAGATTTTGTTCCCATACCTGAACTTCCTCGTGAAAAGCCCAACATTCATTTGTTGGATGAATGGATAACTCAACTCCAACTTAACTGGCCAGTAACACGCAAAGCATTAGATGAGGCCCATCAAGCTCATAAGAAATTTGCAGACAAGAAAAGATCCCCACAGAAAGAATATAAAGTGGGCGACAAGGTTTTCCTGTCCACCAGATACCTGCAAACCACTCAAAAGTCAAAGAAGCTTGGTCCTAAATACGTTGGTCCATTCACAATTGAACGGATTATAAATCCTGTAACGGTCCAGCTGAACTTACCCAAAACTCTTCGACGAATTCATCCGGTTTTCCATGTTAGTTTGCTAAAACCTGAGCGTACTTCTGACCTAAGGCCCATCCAGACTGACTCTCCCATACCAATATTGATTGAAGGCGAACAACATTTTGAAGTTAAAGAAATTCTGGATTCTCACAAATGGAGGGGTCAACTCCAGTATCTTGTAGCCTGGAAACATTTCCCTTCTTCACAAGCCGAATGGGTTAATGAAACCGATGTTAAAGCCCCTAAGTTGATCAAAGCATTTCGTTCCAAGTATCCTGATAAGCCTTGGGTGTATATTGTTTTGAAATTGTTTAATGATTAATAATTGTCTTTATATTCTCTCCTCTCTCTCTCTTCTAGGACTTCTAGGACTGATGATTTCCCTTTTTCTAGGAGGGCCGAATGTCAGTCTTCAAGATCTTCTGCTATTGCTTTGCATCTTTTCGACTGCCATAAGTAACGGGGGGTGGAAAAGGGAGGTAGGAATAGTTGGGGAAGTGAGCTGGAGGAGTTACATTCGTCTGATGTATAAATGGAAGGGGGGAGCATAAAATAGAGTTAGGTTTCTATTTCTCGCTTAGCTTTCTTCTCTCTGCGCAACTGCAACCCGTTATCAAACTATGCCAAGGTCAACAGACAGAGGCCTCATCACCACCTGAAGATGCCCACATGATCACATACACAACTTCTAATTGGAAGTGTCATTTGAACTATTGGGGGTGGGAACATTTCCATCACTTTCTATATGTGAATTGCGCACCTAAATTCTCAGATTCAGAATTCTTTGGTTGCTACCACTTCACTTTCAGTAAAAGATATCTTTTCTCTAAACTAAAGAGTCTAAGTATTTCTTTCCTGGATTTTGAATGGAGCTCCGCCTGACACTCAGATTCCAAAACACAGAGGAAGAAAAGGGACAAAACCTAGGTGAGACAATGATAGAAATTTTGGCTGAAGCTTTGGAAATAACTAAAGAGAAGATGATGGATGGAATAGACAAGGTTTATCGAGTCTTCACAAGATATACAATGAGAAATATCTTACCAAGAGAAATTCACATCAGATTTACAAAGAAAGCCATTAAAACGCAAGTATTTCAAGTGGCAAGAGAGAAAACATTGAAATATAAAGACAAGGAAATTGTGGTCCTGAAACAAGTACCCAGTAGAGTGAGAGAGATGAGAAGAGAATACCGATTTCTGACCAAGATGCTACTTTAAAAAGAGGTGAATTATAGATGGCTGATTCCAGAAGGTTTAATGTTCACATGGCAAGAACAAAGATATAGAATTGACCCAATTCTCAATTCTTGAGAAAGCTGAATTATTTTACACAGAATATTTTGGAAGGAAAGAGGAGGAGGCAGAAAAAGAAATGTCACTAATTGAACTCCAAGAGGACTGCCAAATGGTGACTGAAAAAGAAGAAGGTGCAGTAGGTGGAAAGATGGAAGTCAAAGAACAACGTGAACCAAGATCTACGAGAGCTGCTAAACCTAACTGGAAAACATAACCATAGAAGAGTTAAACAGTACTTACAGAATGCTAATCTACCCCAGATGCCTAAAGTGATTGAAACAATGTTATAAAGCAATATAACGATGATGGAATCAAGAAGCAAAACAATGGAAAGGCACCAGGCCCAGATGGACTTCCAGCAGAATTTTATAAAACACTACAAAAATCACTGAACCTTCTATTGCTAGAAGTTATGAATGAAGATATGTTGAAGAAGAAGATACCCAAATCATGGTCAGAAGCTTACATTACACTTGTCCCAAAAGAGGAGGCCGATCCATTACAAATCAAGAACTATAGACCTATTTCCTTACTAAATGCAGATTATAACAGTTTTGCTTCAATATTGGCAGAAAGACTTAAAAAATACTAAAACAATTTTATCCACCCTGATCAAAATGGATTTCTGCCAAAGAGACAAATTAAAGACAATATGAGAGTAATTTTGGACACTTTGGACAACTATGAGGTTCATCCTGAAAAACAAATGGTTTTAATATTTCTAGATGCACAGAAGGCATTTGATAATGTGAATTGGTGATTCATGTTGTTACAATTGGAGCAGAAGGGCTTCTCTAAAAAAATTATTCAAGCGATAGAAGTTATAAATCATAAGCAAACAGCAAAGGTAATGATAGAGGGAGAACTGACAGACTCTATTGATATAAGAAAAGGAACAAGACAAGGGTGCCCACTGTCACCTCTGTTGTTTGTGTTAACCTTGGAAATGCTAAACAGAAATATTAGAGAAGAAAAGGATATAAAAGGCATGAAAATTAAAAGGAAGAATTTAAGTTGCAAGCATTCGCAAATGATCTGGTTTTCATTTTAGAAGACCCACTAGAAACAGCATCAAAATTGAAAGAAAAGTTAGAGGCATATGGAAAGGTGGCTGGTTTGAAAATAAATAAAGATAAGACAAAGATCTTGACAAAGAATATGCTATCAAGACAAAAGGAAGAACTGGAAAACCTACTGAAAATTCAGGTTTCGATTAAGATCAAGTACTTGGGGATATACTTAACAGCAAGATGCAATACACTAAAAGAGAATAATTATATCAAACTTAAGCAGCAGAAAGTGCTAGCTTTGGTGAAATGGGAAAATGTACAACTGTCATTAATAGGGAGAATATCTACAATCAAGATGAATATATTACCCAGAATTTTATATTTGTTTCAAACAATTCCAATTAGGCTTGGAAAAGATACTTTGAAGATTTAAATAAAATTGTGTTGAAATATATATGGCAAGGTAAGAAAGCTAGAATAAAGTTAAAACTTTTGCAAGATGCCAGAATAAGAGGATTTGGTTTGCCAAATTGGGAGTTGTATTACCAAGCTGCAAATTTGATGTGGGTTAAGGAATGGATAACATTAAGAAATACCAGATTGTTAGACATTAGAAGGACATGATCTGTTGTTGGGGCAGCATGCTTTTCTATGGTATAAAGGAACTAAAACACAGGGGTATTTTAGAAGACATTATATATGGGAGTAACTGTGGTTAAAGCCCATGTCCCACTGCACCAACGGATGCAATGAGGATGTAAAACGTTAAAAAAAGCTTGCCATCCATTGGAAAACGCGATGCATCCATTGTGTACTCACTGCATACGTGTTTCATATGATCTATCCCTCCAGCATCCGTCCAATGAGATTTCATCCGCCCAAGAAGTTTTGAGCTGCATAAAACTTTTTGAACGGATGAACTTAACTTCAACAATGGATGAAGCGTACGATGTACATCCACAACATATATGGGCAACAAACATTCTATGTCCGTTATCATCTGTTAAATGTCTGCTGTATCCTCTCGGCATCCTCTGGACATCCTCGCAACTCACATCCGCTGCAGCTGAAAACAGAAAGGAGGACGAAACGAAAAGTACATGGAACAAAGCATTAGTAGCACGGAAATAGAAAGGATGTAAGCGGATGCATCTCATATATAAAGGATTAAAACGGACAAAACATTTGCATCTGGGATGTATCTCGGATATTTAGGATGTCTGCAGTATGTTTAGAGTATGTAGAAGGACACCTAGTGGAAAACTGATATTTCCTATAAAAAGGGGGAGAAAATCACCTGGATCTCAGTATGAGTTGAGCAGCCATGGTGTACAGACCTCTTCACCCTTGGTCTTGCTCTTCCACATCATCCATTGTTCTCCACCATGGATCATGACACAATCCTTATGGTAGCTGCGATCATTCATCACCAGAACCAAACCCTGTTCAGAATGTTGCACCTTTTATACACAAGGAGAAGGAGACGTCCAAGAGCTGTGTGGGTCTGAGGATGGATCGTTAGAAGAATGGAGTTTGCACTGTATGACCAGTTGATGGTGGAGCTGAGGAATGAAGACCCTCGTGCATTCCATCACTTCATGAGGATGCCACCAGCCATGTTTGACGAACTTGTACAGCGTCTGAGACCCAGGTTGACCAAGCCGAGCACCAACTTCTGTCCCAGCCTGGACCCTGGGCTGAAGGTGGCACTGACTCTGCACCACCTGGCCTCAGGGACCTAATACAAAAACATGCAGCATGCATGGAGGGTGCCACACAACACCATCAGCAAAGTGGTCAGAAAAGTGGTTCAGGCCATCATCGAAGAAAATGTGGAGGAGCTCCTCCAGTGTTCCACCACTAAACAAGGCTGGAGGAAAGTTGCAGAAGAGTGGTATCAGAGGTGAAACTTTCCCCACACCATTGGAGTCATAGATGGGAAGCACGTCACCTGCAAAGCTCCAGCCAACTCAGGTTCCACTTATTTCAATTACAAGGGCTTCTTCAGTATCATCCTCTTTGCCATGGTTGATTCTGACTACAAGTACATGCACATCGATGCTTCAGGCAACGGGTCAGCTTCAGATAGCCAGGTATACAACACCAGTGACCTCAAGGATGGGCTGGAACGCAACCTCATCATGGGTTTTCCAGACACCCTACCGAATGACACACAAGATATGCCCTACTTCATCATTGGAGATGATGCCTTCTCCCTCAGAACCGACCTCATGAAGCCCTACACTTCCAGATACCTCACCCGTGAAGAGAAGATTTTCAACTACAGGCTGTCCAGGGCAAGACGGGTGGTGGAGAATGCCTTTGGCATCCTAGCCAACAGTTCCAGGCTAGGAACTTCTAGCCTTCTCACTACCATGCAGCATCACCCACAGGCTGTGAGGAGCATCGTGGAAGCTTGCTGCATCCTGCACAATCTCATGCACACCCGCTACCCAGTGTTGCAGGACAGGCTTGTGGACCACCAACAAGGCAATGGGGACATGGAGCCTGGTGAATGGAGGCAAGGACATAACCTGATAGACACTGTGGATGTGCAAGGCCCCAACAGAGCTTCACGTGAAGGGAAGAAGCAGCACAACCTCCTGAAACACTTGTGCAATTCCCCAGCTGGAGCAGTAGAGTGGCAAGACAGGATGAAAGATGATTAATGGATGCTTCCTTGAAGCTGTCGCATAACACTGATGAGATTGGGCCATGTATGTTGAGTGGCCCTACAATGAATAGGGTATTAATAAAGAGCTTTGTTTATTTTGAAACGTGTTGATCAATGAATAAATTGTTTTTGATACAAAAGGTCCATATGTGTGGCAGCTGGGAGGGTGGACCATACAGTCCCACTATGCTTGCACTGGAGGTTTATCTATCCCACAACTATCCTTATCTATCCCACAACTATCTTTACCTATCCCACAAGCATGCAAAGGCTTAACCATTTTTTCAAAGTTTTCACCAACACTTTATTAAGTAAAAAAAATGAACCAAGTGTGTTAAGCAAAGATAACCTTTATTAATAACTGTCTTAAGTAAACCCAGTATGGTTTGTATGACTTTATTAAAAAAGCAAAATGAACCAAGTAAAGTGTCTTAAGCAAAGATAAAATGAACAAGTAACAACTCTATTCTCAGTCACTCTGAGTCATGTCCATGGTCTCAGCTGTTAAGCGGACAGGGACTGTGGAGGTGGTTGTGGCTTGAGTCCTGGTCTGAGGTGCCATTGGGGTGCTTGGCCCCCAGAGTACAATGGGATGTTGTGTTAAGGAAGCTCTCAGAGAGCTGACTCAGTCCCGTGAGGTTGAGAGGTACATAGGATATCAGGCTGTGGGGTTGTGGAAGGAGGAGTGTAGTGGGGCTGTCTGGTCTGCAGCTGGGTGAGGTGTGGCATCTGTTGTGTGCGATGAACTTGGGACTGGACTGGGAAGGTCTGTTTTTGCTGTGGGAAGTCCTGGTAGTCGTAGTCTTGGTAAGTGAGAGGCTGTTGAAAGCCGTGGAAGGGCGATGACATCGCCTGTGGTGGAGGAGCAGACCTGAACTGGGTTGGAGCAGGTTCAGCTGGGCCTTGAGGGCTGTGCAGAAGTGCTGTGATCTTTTCCTTCATCACCTGGTACTGGGCCTCGGACATATCCCTCAAGGTGTGGCTCACATAGGTGATAAAAGTGTGGCGGCTGGAGGATCCTCTGTCCAAATGGACCAACTGAGAGAGAAGTTCTGTGCTGGTCCTCATTGTGTCCCTGATCTCCAACAGGACAGTGTGGCTCTGGCCCTCCAGTCTGCCTCTCTGCCTTCATCCTGTGGAGCTGGGGATGTGGGTGGGGGTGTGTTGGTCTCTGGTGGCTGCCGCTTCTTCCTCCATTTGTGATAGGGGATCCTCCAAGTCTGCCAGCATGGGGAGTGCAGCTGTTGGGGGGGTCTCTGCCATGGGGCCCTCTGAAGACACCTGCCTGGACAGGGCAGCTGGCTCCTGGCTGGAAGAGGACTGGCTGTCTGTGGGCTGTCTGAGGGAGAGTGGTGTCAGAGGGGCTGCTCCTCGGTGGCGGACCTCACCCTCCAGGAAGCTGTACTTGGCCATGACGTACATCTCCTAGTCAGTGAGCTTGACAGCAGCCTGTTGAGATTTTTTGAGGTGTAGCTTGCCATACCAGGTGTGCATGTGCTTCCAGCATCCCAGGAGTACTTCTGCAGTGTAGCCCAGGCTCTCTGCCTTGTCTCTCCAAGCTGCCTGCTTCTACTTGGTGTCGCGATAGAGTCTGTGGCCCTTTCTCCACAGGTACTCGTTCTCCCTCAGCCATTCCAGCACCTCCTCCTCATGGTCCTCGGAAACGGTGTACTGTTTCTTCTCTCCCTTCTTCTTCCCTTGCCTCTTCCTCCCTCTGGTGGGGCCTTCAGAAGCAGGGCCTTCAGGGGCTTGAGCAGCAGGGCCTTCTGGGGCTTGAGCAGCAGGGCCTTCAGGGGCTTGAGCAGCAGGGCTTTGAGGGCCTTGGGGCTGGTCCACCACAGCAGCAGCAGTAGCAGTAGCACAAGCAGCACCAGCAGCACCAGCAGCACCAGCAGCACCAGCAGAATCAGCAGCACCAGCAGCACCAGCAGCACCAGCAGCACCAGCAACAACAGGAGAAGCACCAGCAGCAGCGAGACCAGCAGCACCAGCAGCACCAGCAGCAGCACCAGCAGTAGCAGCAGCACCAGTGGCAGCACCAGCAGCAGCACCAGCAGCACCAGCAACACCAGCAGCAGTAGGAGAAGCACCACCAGCAGGAACTCCAGCAGCACCACCAGCAGCAGGAGCAGGAGAAGCACCAGCAGCTTCAGAGTCAGTGCCGGGGGTGGGATGGTGGTTCTGTCCTTCTTGCCAGGGCTGGCACGAGTAGACATGGGCTTTCTCTTCTTCCCTGACTGATGAACCATGGTGTTCTTTGACGATGTATGTGGCAGCACGTCTTTCCTCTGAATGCTGACTGCATGCGAGCTGCATCCTTTTATATCCACGGAGCTGACACAATTCATACTCCCCGCATGTGCAGTGAACGCTTTGAATCCAATATACATCTGCTATGCATCTGCTTTGCTTCCTATAGGCATCTGTGATGCATCCGCGTCATCCAATATGCATCTGCCCCTTCCGCTATGCGTCTGCTTCGCTATTCTCCCCCGGAACCCCTGCGGATGTGTCATCCGCTTCCATCCGCTGTCATCCACTAGGCTTCCTATGAACATCTGTTTAACATCCCCGCTACAGCCTACCCACGTCCGTTCTTTTCCGTTCTTTTCTGTTCTGTTTATGCAAATTTTCACCACTTTTTGGAGTGGATGACAACGGATGGAGCCACCCCCGAAATTTTGCACTTCTGATGTGTCCTTTATGTATACGTTTTGCGTCCATCGGCCAGTGGGACAGGGCCTTAAACTGGGAGAAGACTAAAAGACAATGTTGTTTGAAAATTCCAGTCTGGCTATTGACTATTGAAGCATTTTCTTATCCTATAATATATAAAAATGAACAAACAGTTAGATATGGTGAAATATTGAATGAAAAGCATGAACTTAAAATATGCAAAAATTAGAGGAACAAGGTATAAAGATGAATAGGTTTTCATATGCGCAAATACATTCAAGGTACGATAAAGATGCTAAAACAGAAGGTTTCTATGATAAATTGACTGATTTAGATAAGATTTTGATGGGTACTGATGAAAAGGTGATTAAAAAATTGCAGGATATTTATTAAAAATTTAATTAGAAGAGGAACAAGTTAAAGAAACGATTGCTTGGTGGAAGAATTTTGGATATGGGATTGATCTAGAGAAATGGCAAAAATTGTGGTCTCAAAATTATAAAATGACAATATCAACAGCATATAAAAAAATTTGTGTAAGATGTTTTACAGGTGGCATTTTCCCCCGACAAGAATACCAAGAATGTTCAAGAACAAATCTGAAAAATGTTGGAAATGTTATCAGATACCTGGCTCATATTACCATATGTGGTGGACTTGTGCGGATGCTAAAAAATATTAGACTAAAATCGATACATGGTTGGAAAAAAAATGACAAAAAAGCATATAAACTTGAAACCAGTGATATTTTTATTGGGAATTTTACCTGAAATATATAGTAAAGAATTAAAATACCTTATTGTAAATGTATTAACAGTGGCTAGGACTGTATTTGCCAAAAACTGGAAAAATGAGAAAATACCATTTCAGGAGGAAATCATTAAGAAAATATTGGGATGTGCTGAAATCAGTAGATTGACATTTGAAATCAGAGAATAAGATGATAAACAATTTTATAAAATTTGGGATCTATTCTAACAATGGTTAGACAATAAAACATGGTAATGAAATATGTAGTTTCTTTGAAAATAATAAATATATAAAGATGTATTCTTTTCTTATTATATCTACAAAATGCTTGTAGGATAGATTTGATATGGTAATATGAACTGTCATAAAACAAATTAAGTAAAATATGGATTATTTTGTAAAACATGAATGAATAAAAGTATAGTCAAATGATTGATTAATAGTGATATTAATGTATTTAATATTTGATTGAAAATATGAGATTATATACAATGTAATTGTAATTGAAGACTACGAAATGGAAGCACAAAACAATTTGTAAACCAACTGACCCTGTATGTATGTATACGGAAGATGGCTTGCTGTTTTTATGGTTTGTTTGTCTGTCTTAAAAACCAAAAAATATTTGATTTTTAAAAAAAGACAAGGGCCTCCTTGATTCACTGGAGTATAAGAAGAAGGGGAGGCACATCCCAACAAGACTTGCAAGATTCTTTTTTTATAGCCAATATCAATATAGTTCTACTTTTTCTATGGAGCTGATTTCTTGCTCTGAAATCAATTTACCTTGGAGGTTGAACCCCTGAACAAATATAAACCTTGTACTTAGGCACTTGCCTTAAAAAATCCACAAAAAAGAACATTCCAATTATCCATAGCATAAACATTCCACAGTGAGATTGGTGGAAAACAAAGTCAATAAGTCAGGAAGGGGGGGGGGGGGGGGAGAGGGAGGAAGGAAGGAAGGAAAGAAATCATAAACATCAAAGACAAAGGAAATCCAGGATAGGTTTTCTGAAATAACTGTTGGCACATGTACTATGGTTTTGCAAGTGGAAATTTTTCAAGTGGATAGTTCTGAACTATCAGATCGTCAGTATGATCAGTTTAAGGCCCTGTCACACTGGCCGACGGATGCAAAATGTTTGTAAAAAGGACACAGCGGATGAGAAAAATGTTCCATCCATTGTTATCCGCTCTCAAAAGTGCCCCGAATTTGCATAACTGGAGCGGACAACACGGAAAGGAATGGACGGGGGGAGGATGTAGGGCGGATGAAAAGTGGATGCTCCACAGAAGCCTAGCAGATGGAAGTGGATGGGAGCAGATGGCACATCCGCAAGGCTTCCGGGGGACCGCAGCAAAGTGGACGTGGAACGGAAAGAGTGGATGCAGAGCGGACGCCGAGCAGATGAAGCGGATGCAAAGCAGATGCCGAGCGGATGAAGTGGATGCAGAGTGGAAGCCTAGCGGATGCCTAGCGGATGCCTAGCGGAAGCATAGCGGAAGCATAGCGGATGCCTAGCAGATGCCTGACGTTCACTGCGCATGCGGGGAGGATGCATTGCATCAGCCCCGCAGATATAAAGGGAAGCAGCTCCCAAGCAGGTCCCCATTCAGAGGAAATACCTGCTTCCAGACACATCTCCAGCCTGCCTGCCTGCCAGCCTGCCTGCCTGCCTGCCTGCCAGCCTGCCTGCCTGCCAGCAACCCCACAACCATGGGGAAGAAGAGAAAGCCTCAGCCATCTGCTGCCAGCCCTGGCAAGAGGGACAGGGCCACCCTCCCATCCCCTGGTCCTCACTCTGCTTCTGCTGGGCCTTCTGCAGCACGGGCTCGGTCTTCTGGGGTGGGGCTTCTGCTGCTTCTGCTTCTGGAGGAGCTGATGATGCTGCTTCTGGCGGTGGTGCTTCTGCTGGTGCTTACTCTGCTGATGCTGCTTCTGGAGGTGGTGCTTCTGCTGGTGCTTACTCTGCTGAAGCTGCTTCTGGCGGTGCTTCTGCTGGTGCTTACTCTGCTGGCACTACTCCTCGTCCTGCTGGTCCTGCTGGCGCTGCTGGTGCTTACTCTGCTGGTGCTGATCCTGGTCCTGCTGGTGCTGCTGGTCCTGCTTATGCTGCTGCTGCTGCTGCTCCTGGTGGTGTGGAGGAGCAGCCCCTACAACCTCGAAGCCCCATTGATGAGGGCCCATGTGGTCCTGCCAAAGGGAGGAAGAGGCATACGCATAAACGGGAGAGGAGGCAATACAACATCGTAGAGGAACATGAGGATGAGGTGCTCGAATGGCTGAGAGAGAATGAGCATCTATGGCAGAAGGGACACATGCTCTATAGGGACACCAAAAGGAAGCAGGCTGCTTGGAGAGAGAAGGCAGAGAGCCTGGGCTACACTTCTGAGGTGCTCTTCGGCTGGTGGAAGCACATGCACACCTGGTACGGGAAGCTGCACCTCAAGAAATCGGGCCAGGCCACGGTCAAGCTGACGGACAGAGAGAACTATATCATGGCCAAGTGCAGCTTCCTGGAGGGTGAGATCCGCCACTGAGGAGCAGCCCCTCTCACAACCCTCTCTCTCAGGCAGCCTGCTGAGAGCCAGTCCTCTTCCGACAGAGAGTCAGCTCCTGTCTCTAGGCAGGTATCTGTGGAGCGCGCCACGACGGAGAATCCCCCGACAGCTGTACTAACCGTGGCGGAGCGCATGGAGGACACCCTGGCACAGTGGGAGAAAGGAGACGGCACTTCCACCACAGCCCAACCCGTATCCAGCCCCAGCTCCACCTCCACAGAAAGGCAAAGAGCCAGACAGGAGGGGCAGAGCCATACTGTCCTGCTGGAGTTAAGAGACACCATCAGGAGCAGCGTAGATCTCCTCTCTCAGCTGATACACACCGACTCCTCATCCTCCAACCGCAAGCCCTTCCTCACCTATGTGAACCAGACCCTCATGGACATGGCGGAACCCCAGTACCAGGTGGTGAACAATAGGATCACTGATCTGCTTCACAACCCTCCAGACCGAGATGAACCTGCTCCCACCCAGTCCAGGTCTGCTCCTCCCCGCCAGGTGATTTCACTCCCATTCCAAGGCTTTCCACAATCCCTCACCTACCAAGGCTACGGCTACCAGGAGGTCCAACAGCACAGGCAGCAGCCCTTCCCAGTCCAGGCACAGGTTCATTGGATGACACCGTTGCCACCGGTTCCACTGATTCCACCGATGCCACCCACGCCACCGATGCCACCGACGCCAGTCCTCACCCAGCTGCAGACCAGACATCCCCGCTACACTGCTCCTTCCTCCACCCCAAAGCCAAGCCCAGCCTCAGTACGTCTGTCATCGGTACTGGGGCTGACACCCCATGGCATGGAGGAAGGGGCTCTCAACATCATGGGGCTGAGCCAACTGTCTGAGAGCTTCCTCAAAACACCATCCCCTGTTGTCTTCTCGGGGTCAGGCACCCCAGTGGTGCTTCAGACCAGCATTCCAGCAGCAGCCACCTCCACAGCACCTAGACCCTTCACCCCTGAGACTGGGCACACCTCCGAGTGACCAAGAGGGGTACCAGAGACTGGGTGGCTACCTGTAGACTTTATTTGGACATTTAACTTGGGTCATTTTTCTTTTACAGCTTGTTATTTATAAAGATTATCTTTGTTTCACACACTTGCTTCATTTATTTTAGTAAATAAAGTCTTAATGGAAACTTTTAGAAATGGTTTAAGCCTTTGCATGCATGTGGGATGGGTTAAGATAACAGTGGGATGGGCAGGGATACCTTTGGAATGGGTAATAGCTGAGGGATGGGCAGGGATACCTGTGGGATGGGTAAGGATAGCAGTGGGATGGGCAGGGAGGGGTTAAGATAGCAGTGGGGTGGCAGGGCTTCCTTTGGGATGCGTAATAGCTGTGGGATAGATAAACCTCCAGTGCAAGGATAGTGGGACTGTACGGTCCACCCTCCCAGGTGCCACACCTTTGGCCCTTCATTATCAATAACAATGTAAGCATTGATCCACACATTTCAACATAAACACAACTCTTTCTTAAATGCCCTGTTCATTGTAGGCCCACTCAACATACATGGCCCAATCTCATCAGTTTGATGAGACGGGCTGAAGGAAGCATCCATACATCATCTATCATCCTGTCTTGCCACTCCACTGCTCCAGCTGGGGAGTTGCACCAGTGTTTCAGGAGGTTGTGCTGCTTCTTCCCTTCACGTGAGGCTCTGTTGGATAGACATCCACAGTGTCTATCAGGTTTTGCCCTTGCCTCCATTCCCCAGGCTCCATGTCCCCAATGCCTTGTTGGAGGTCCACGAGCCTGTTCTGCAAGACCAGGTAGTGGGTGCGCATGAGATTGTGCAGGATGCAGCAAGCTTCCACGGTCCTCCTCACAGTCTCTGGGCAATGCTGCATGGTGGTGAGAAGTACCTGGAACCTGTTGGCCAGGATGTCAAAGGTGTTCTCCACCACCCGCCTTGCCCTGGACAGCCTGTAGTTGAAGATCCTCTCTTCACGGGTGAGGCATCTGGAAGTGTAGGGCTTCATGAGGTAGGTTCTGAGGGAGAAGGTGTTATCCCCCACGATGAAGTAGGGCACATCTTGCGTGTCGTTGGGTAGGGGGTCTGGATCTGGGAAGCCCATGATTAGGTTGTGTTCCAGCCCCGCCTTGAGGTCACTGGCGTTGTATACCTGGGCATCTGAAGCTGACCCATTGCCTGAAGCATCGATGTACATGAACTTGTAGTCAGCATCGACCATGGTGAATAGGATGATGTTGAAGAAGCCCTTGTAGTTGAAATAAGTGGACCCCGACTTGGCTGGAGCTTTGCAGGCCACGTGCTTGACATCTATGGCTCCAACGGTGTGGGGGAAGTTCCACTTCTGATACCACTGCTCTGCAACTTTCTTCCAGCCTTCTTCAGTGGAGGGGCACTGGAGGAGCTCCTCCAGGTATTCTTCAATGATGGCCTGCACCACTTCTCTGACCACAATGCTGATGGTGTTGTGTGGCACCCTCCAGGCATACTGCATGCTCCTGTAGGTGGTCCATGAGGCCAGGTGGTGCAGATTCAGTGCCACCTTGAGTCCAGGGTCCAGGCTGGGCCGGAAGTTGGTGCTCTGCTTGGTCAACCTGGGTGTCAGCTGCTCCACAACTTCATCAAACATGGTTGGAGGCATCCTCATGAAGTTCTGGAATGCACGAGTGTCCTCATTCCTCAGCTCCACCATCAGCTTGTTGTACAGTCCATACTCTGCTCTTCTCCCGATCTATCTTCGGACCCAGATGCTTCTTGGCCGCCTCCTTTTCTTCCCACAGAACAGTTGAAAGAGCTTGTAGATGGCTTAGCACTGTTGCAGAACGATGGTGGCTACCAAAAGGACTGTGTTACGATCCATGGTGGATATGACTGGATGCTGTGGAAGAGCAAGAGCCAGATGAAGGCTGCAGAGGTCTGCACAGCAGGGCTGCTGGACTGAAAGTGAGATCCAGGTGAGTTGCTCCCCCTTTTTATAAGCAATATAGGTTTTCCACTATGTGTCCTTTTGCATCCTCTAGGCATCCTCTAGACATCCTTAATATCCGAGATAGGTCCCCTCTGCGAACGTTTTTTCCATTTTAAATGCTTTCTTTGCAAGCTGCATCCGCTTTCATCCTTTCTCTGTCCGTGCTACTAACGCTGCATGTCCGTTCTGTGTCCGTTTCACTTCCTCCCTGTGGCCGCTTTCCGCTGGAGCAGATTTGAGTTGCGCAGATGCGCAGCGGATGCCTAGCAGATGTAACGGACGGGTAACGGATGACGACGGATGCAGCATGGATGTTCCCCGTATGCGTAGCAGATGCGTTGGATACATTTTCCGCTCAAAAAGTTTTGTGCAGCTCAAATCTTTTTGAGTGGATGGAAGCTCCTTCGACGGATGCTGGACGGATAGAGAGGAAGAAAAACAGACGCAGTGAGTACAGAACAGATGCATCGCGTTAACCAATGGATGGCAAGTGTTTCTCTCCATTTTACATCCTCTTTCCATCCGTTGGTGCAGTGTGACATGGGCTTAAGGTCCTGAGCTAGGAAGGGGGAAACCCATGCCTAATCCTCTCTTTGATTTGAACATTGTCTAGTTGACCTTGGACAAGTCACTTTCTCTCCTACTCAGCATCAAAGTATGTGACCAGCTGGTTGAAAAACAACAAAAAATTCCTTGTTCCATTGTGCATTGATAGCTTTTTTGTAAGAAGTAGATAAACACAGCTTGAAACTAAACAGAATATGCAACTGAAACAGGCAAATGCTAAGAATAAGAAACACTATTTCTATACTATCCCAGACAATTAAATGGAGAAATGGCAATTTCTTGGGCTGATCATTTTCCCTTAGTCCTAGGAAGAAGGAAATGGCAAAATATTTTTGAAAAACCTTGCCAAGAAATCTGCAGGGACTTGCCAAGAAATCTGCAGGTATTGTCCAATAATCACGTATGATTGAATGGAAATAAAAAATAACCAATTACTTGGTGGTGGAGAGGCCATAGGAACCCCTGGGCTCATCAATAGCACTAGCCAATAATACAGTTTTGTTGCTTGAAAGAAGAACACTTTCCTTTTCCCCTTTTTTGTTGAAAATATAAATTAAATAGTTTCACTGGTTGGGCTTTTCTCTATGTTTTCTCTACCTTTGACCTGTACCATGACTTGCTTCCTTTGTTCGACTGCTACCTGCAATTTAATCAACATGTAGCCCATTAACTCTCTTCCTTGTCATCCTCCAATCTGAGTTTAAGCCAGATCAAGAGCTTGGCTGGAGGGCAGGATGATGAAATCATCACTTTGGCCAAATAGCAGCAAGCAATATTTACTGGCTCAGTTTGAGTTTCCGGTAAGCACTGTTGACAACGTTGTTTCCAGAATCTCATTCAACTGAAGCCCTCAAAGAGCCGAACAATGAAGAAAACCCCCAGAGTCCATTACGGGCCAGTAATGTCATTTTGTCATGAATTTACTGGACTGTACACACCTTAGAAACATATGTTAGAGTTGGTGTCTCAATCAATTAGGCTTCATGTTTTGAAAGCAATCAGCTATTTCCACATCTCTCTTTCTTGTTCCTAGTGTTTCAGGGAGAAGTTGTGTCAAGGCCAAAGGGTTTGAAAGACATATTTCAAAATTAGCCCTGGCATCAATTGTTTTTGATTAACTCAAATCTGCCTGGGGTTCTTATTGACCACTTGCACTTTCTGCTTGTAGGTTTAGTCTCTGAAAAGGAGTATTTGTCCAGATTACAAATTAATTCAGAAATCCAGCTAAACACAAGTATAAGCACTGACCTAGCTACTTCTCTGGACTCCTGGGTGGGTGTTTTAAATATTTAAGTAATTATTGCTGTTTAATAGGAACAATAATTCAGGGTCATAGCCCAAAGGGAAGGGACTGTGATAATGCTGGAGCATGTTTTTTTAAAAATATAGATATTATCCCATGCCTTGCTTACTGTTTAGTATAGATAGAGAATCTCTGGTCTTCCAAATGTGATGGACCAACTCTGATGGAAAATGTACTGAGAATTTTCTAAAGAGTTTCAAGTTTCTATTACACTTTATAGTTTACCAAAAGAAACTTTTGGAAAAGATCAGGGATATAAATTTTGGTCTTTTTGTTCCTGATATTTTAAACTACTAGTAATGCTTTTGGAATATAAATCTCATGACATTATGTGGACCATCACATCTAAAAATATTACACCGAAAGAGTTAACACAAGTATAGAAACGAACAAAGTAAAAAGGGAATTGAAGCAATCACATTTTGTGCAGTATTAACTCACCTCTCTTTGTTTTCCTCCATGTCTTACAACTTATCCTTGATTTATTTTTGTGCTGCCTCACAAGAGCTTTTATGTCCTTGCTTCTTTTTTGGGTGGGTTTCTAGCCATCCTTTGTCCATTATTAGCTGCTAGAGAAAGCACCTATTTTCCACATGGTCTATCATTATTTCTTCCTCAGTCCATATGGGAACCTCACATCCCCAACAAGGTTGCCATCTGAAGAACATAAGTTTCATCTGAGTCCAGCAGTTTCATTCTCACAGTGGCCAACTAGATATCTTTGGGGGGTTTGATTGCATTGATTTTCTTCTAACTGGTGTTGGGAGGGCTGTTGTGCCCATCCCAAATAAAACATTAAATCTTGAGAACTAATACCAATTAATAGATCTTTCTTCCATGAATTTCTCTAGTCTTCTTTTAACACCAAGTTAATGGATGTTGCTATGTCTTGTAGTAATGAATTCCATAGGTTTTTTAATGTACTGAAAAAGCTTTTTTTTACTGTTCTAAATTACTCTTCAGTGAGTTACATTGAACAAGCCCTGATCCTAGAGGTTGGAGGGAGAAAACCATATCTGCTTTTCCCATACCATGTATTATTTCCTACACCTTGGTTATGTCTCCTTCAGCAACTTTTCTTCTAAAGCCCCTGTCACACAGCACCAACGGATGGAAAGAGGATTTAAAATGGAGAGAAACACTTGCCATCCATTGGTTAACGCGATGCATCCATTCTGTACTCACTGTGTCCATTTTTCATACTCTCTATCCGTCCAGCATCCATCTACTGATATTTCATCCGCTCAAAAAGTTTTGAGCTGCACAAAACTTTTTGAGTGGAAAAAGTATCCAACGCATCCATTCTACATCTGCTACACATATGGAGAACATCCATTATACGTCCGTTGTCATTCGTTACGCGTCCGCTATATCCGCTAGGCATCCGCTGCACATCCACGCAACTTGAATCTGCTCCAGTGGAAAACGGACACAGGGAGGAAGCGAAATGGATGTGGCACAGACATGCAGCGTTAGTAGCACGGACGTAGAAAGGATGAAAGTGGATGCAGCTCACATACAAAGCATTAAAATGAAAAAAAACGTACGTATAGGGGACGTATCTCGGATATTTAGGATGTCTGCAGGATGTCTAGAGGATGCAAAAGGACACCAAGCAGAAAACCGATATTTCCTATAAAAAGGGGGAGAAATCACCTTGATCTAACTTTCAGTCCAGCAGCCCTGCGGTGCAGACCTCTTCAGCCTTGCTCTTGCTCTTGCTCTTCCACAGCATCCAGTCATCTCCACCATGGATCATCACACACTCCTTTTGGAAGCCACCATCATTATACAACAGTGTGGAGACCTCTACAGGCTCTTTCACCTGTTCTACACGAAGAAAAGGAGGCGTCCAAGAAGTGTCTGAGTCCGAAGATGGATCGCGAGAAGACCCGAGTACGGACTTATAACAAGCTGACGGTGGAGCTGAGGAATGAAGACACTCGTGCATTCCAGAATTTCATGAGGATGGCGCCATCTATGTTTGACGAAGTTGTGGAGCAGCTGACACCCAGGTTGACCAAGGCAAACACCAACTTCCGGCCCAGCCTGGACCCTGGGCTGAAGCTGGCACTGACTCTGCGCCACCTGGCCTCAGAGACCACATACAGGAGCATGCAGTACGCCTGGAGGGTGCCACACAACACCATCAGCATTGTGGTCAGAGAAGTGGTGCAGGCCATCATCGAAGAATACCTGGAGGAGCTCCTCCAGTGCCCCTCCACTGAAGAAGGCTGGAAGAAAGTTGCAGAGCAGTGGTATCAGAAGTGGAAATTCCCCTACACCGTTGGAGCCATAGATGTCAAGCACGTGGCCTGCAAAGCTCCAGCCAAGTTGGGGTCCACTTATCACAACTACAAGGGCTTCTTCAGCATCATCCTCTTCCCCATGGCCAATGCTGACTACAAGTTCATGTACATCGATTCAGGCAACGGGTCAGCTTCAGATGCCCAGGTATACAAAACCAGTGACCTCAAGGCGGGGCTGGAACGTAACCTCATCATGGGCTTCCCAGATCCAGACCTCCTGCCCAACAACACACAAGATGTGCCCTACTTCATAGTGAGGGATGACGCCTTCTCCCTCAGAACCTACCTCATGAAGCTCTACACCTCCAAATGCCTCACCTGTGAAGAGAGGATCTTCAACTACAGGCTGTCCAGGGCAAGACGGGTGGTGGAGAACACCTTTGACATCCTGGCCAATAGGTTCCAGGTACTTTTCACCACCATGCAGCATCACCCAGAGACTGTGAGAAACATCATGGAAGCTTGCTGCATCTTGCACAATCTCATGCGCAACCGCTACCCAGTGTTGCAGAACAGGCTTGTGGATCACCAACAAGGCATTGGGGACATGGAGCTTGGTGAGTGGAGGCAAGGGCGAAACCTGATAGATACTATGGATGTGCCAGGCCCCAAAAGAGCTTCACATGAAGGGAAGAAGCAGCACAACCTCCTGAAACACTGGTGCAACTCCGCAGCTGGAGCAGTGGAGTGGCAAGACAGGATGGTAGATGCTTAATAGATGCTTCCTTCAGACTGTCTCATCACACTGATGAGATTGTGCCATGTATGTTGAGTGGCCCTACAATGGACAGGGAATTTAATAAAGAGTTGTGTTTATGTTGAAATGTGTGGATCAATGATTAAATTGTTATTGATAATAAAGGGCCATAGGTGTGGCACCTGGGAGGGTGGACCATACAGTCCCACTATGCTTGCACTGGAGGCTTTTCTATCCCACTGCTATCCTTACCCATCCCACAGCTATTACCCATCCCACAGGTATCCCTGCCCATTCCACTGCTATCCTAACCAATCCCACAGCTATTACCCATCCCACAGGTATCCCTGCCCATCCCGCTGCTATCCTTACCTATCCCACAAGCATGCAAAGGTTTAAACCATTTCTAAAAGTTTCCACCAAGACTTTATTGAACTAAAAGAACTGTGAAGCAAAGTTAAACTTTATTAATAACGAACTGTAAAGGCAAAATGACCTAAGTAAAGTGTCCCAAGCAAAGATAAAGTCAACAGGCAGCAACCCAGTCTCTGGCAATCTTCTCAGTCACTCTGAGGCATGCCCATAGTCTCAGTGGTGAAGGGTCCAGGTGCTGTGGAGGTGGATGCTGCTGGAGTGCTGGTCTGAGGCTCCATTGGGGTGCCTGGCCCCAAGAGAACAACAGGGGATGGTGTGTGGAGGAAGCTCTCAGAGAGCTGGCTCAGTCCCGTGATGTTGAGAGCCCCTTCCTCCATGACATGGGGTGTCAGTCCCAAGACTGATGACAGATGTTCTGAGGCTGGGCTTGGCTGTGGGGTGGAGGAAGGAGGTGTGTAGTGGAGCTGTCTAGTCTGCAGTTGAGTAAGGTGAGTCATGGGTGGCATCTGTGGCGTGGGTGGCATCTGTGGCATGGGTGGCATCTATGGCGTGGGTGGCATCTGTGGCATCGGTGGCATCTGTGGCATCAGTGGTGTTCGATGAACCTGTGCCTGGACTGGGAAGGGCTCCTGTGCTGCTGGAACTCCTGGTAGCCATAGCCTTGGTCGGTGAGGGCCTGTGGAAAGCCTTGGAAGGGCTGTGACATCACCTGGGGTGGAGGAGCAGACCTGGACTGGGTCGGAGCAGGTTCAGCTGGGCCTGGAGGGTTGTGCAGAAGACTGATGATCCTCTCCTTTATCACCTGGTACTGTGATTCGGACATGTCCATGAGGGTCTGGTTAATGTAGGTGAGGAAGGGCTTGCGATTTGAGGATGGTATGTCGGTGTGTACCAGCTGAGAGGAGATCTACGCTGCTTTTGATGTTGTCCCTGATCTCCAGCAGGACAGTGTGGCTCTGCCTCTCCTGTCTGGCTCTCTGCCTGCTTTCTGTGGAGGTGGAGCTGGGTGTGGGTGTGGGTTGGTCTCTGGTGGAAGTGCCCTCTCCTTGCTCCTGTTGCGTCAGGGGGTCCTCCATGCACTCCGCCACAGGAAGTGCAGCTGTCGGGGGGGGGTCTCCATCGTGGGGCGATCCATAGATAGCTGCCTGGACACAGGAGCTGACTCTTGGCCAGAAGAGGACTGGCTCTCTGTGGGCTGCCTGAGAGAGAGTGTAGACAGAGGGGCTGCTCCTCGGTGGCGGATCTCACCCTCCAAGAAGCTGCACTTGGCCATCATGTAGGTCTCCCGGTCAGTGAGCTTGACCGTGGCCTGTCCAGATTTCTTGAGGTGCAGCTTCCCGTACCAGGTGTGCATGTGCTTCCACCACCCAAGGAGGACCTCCGAAGTGTAGCTCAGGCTCTCTGCCTTCTCTCTCCAAGCCGCCTGCTTCCTCTTGGTGTCTCGATAGAGCCTGTGTCCCTTCTGCCATAGGTACTCGTTCTCCCTCAGCCATTCGAGCACCTCATCCTCATGTTCCTCTTCAATTGAGTATTACTTCCTCTCCCTATCTCGTGTATGCCTCTTCCTCCCTCTGGCAGGGCATTCTGGGCCCTCATTAGAGGGGCTTTGAGGTTCTAGGGGCTGCTCCACCACACCACCACCACCAGCAGCAGCAACAACAACAGCAGCAGCAAAAGCAGGACCAGCAGCACCAGCAGCACCAGGAGCACCAGTAGCACCAGCAACACCAGCAGCACCAGCAGGACCAGCAGCACCAGTAGGACCAGCAGCACCAGCAGGACCAGCAGCAGCAGAGTAAACACCAACAGCACCAGCAGGGCCAGCAGCACCAGCAGCACCAGCAGGACCAGCAGCACCAGCAGGACCAGGAGCAGCACCAGCAGAATAAGCACCAGCAGAAGCACCAGCACCAGGAGCAGCGCCAGCAGAATAAGCCCCAGCAGAAGCCCCAGCACCAGCAGAGTCAGCCCGAGCAGCAGAAACCCCAGCAGAAGCAGAGTCAGGGCCAGGGGGTGGGATGGTGGCCCTGTCCTTCTTGCCAGGGCTGGCAGAAGATGGCACAGGCTTCCTCTTCTTCCCCATGGTTGTTGGCTGGAGATGTGTTTGGCAGCAGGTCTTTCCTCTGAATGGTGACCTGCATGCGAGCTGCATCAATTTATATCCACGGGGCTGACGCAATGAATCCTCCCCGCATGCGCAGTGAATGCTTTGTATCTGCTAGGCATCTGCTAGGCACCCGCAAGGCATCCGTGGTGCATCCACGTCATCTGCTCGGCATCCGTTCTGCATCTGCTCCTTCCACTGCGCGTCCGCTTCGCTGTGCTCCCCCGGAAGCCCTGCGAATGTGCCATGTGCTTCCATCTGCTTCCATCCGCTAGGCTTCCACGGAGCATCCGCTTAACATCCTGGCTACGTCCTCCCCCCGTCCATTCCTTTCTGTTGTTCTCCGCTCTGTTTATGCAAATTTGGGGCACTTTTGAGAGCGGATAACAACGGATGGAAAATTTTCTCATCTGCTGTGTCCTTTTTACATACTTTTTGCATCTGTCAGCCTATGTGACAGGCCCTTTAGCTAGAGTTCAAAATGTGATAGCCTTTTCTTGTAAATTATATATCTGAGCTTTTGATCACTTTTTTCCAACTTTATTATAGTCCTTTTCAACTATTTTGAGCAGAAATGTACATGACTTTCCAGATGGAGTAGACTCTAGATTTCTATATGGGCATCACAAACATTTTAAAGCTATTCCTAATGTTCTCTAACATAGAACTTCCTTTTTTCATAGTTGCCCCACTCTGAATCAACATATTCACTGAATTCCTCTCCATGCTATCAGCACAGACTCCAACACTGTACATATTATTTTATGGATTTTTGCCCCAATGTGCATTTGTTTATTTCACCTATATTCGGAAGTTGGCTGACCATTCACCCAGCCTGAGGAGCTCCTTTTGCAGCTCTTCAGAATCACTTCATTTTTTTTTATTTTTTTGTATTTGAAGTGTTGACTATTATTTACAAACCAAGTTAACTCACTGCTTTTTCCCTATCCTATTAACTCTTCAAAACATGGATACTTATAAAGGAGAATATTTGTAGCTCAAGGTTGACATAAGGGGTTCTTGGTGCTCTCAGAGCTTGCTTGTTTTCTTGCAGACATTTCATTACTTTAACCATGTAAATCATCAGTGCAAGAAAATTAGCAAGCTTAGAGGGCACCAAGGACCTCACACTTGGATACTGGTTCTTATCTTCTTATAACACTGGTTCTTATCTTCAGTTGTCTTCAGAGCCAACTTATCAATGGTGGTGATTCATTTAATAACTACGGCAAGAAAGGTCATAAAATGGGGCAAAACTCACTTAACAAATATTTCACTTAACAACAGAAATTTTGGGTTCAATGGTAGCTGTAAATCATGGATTACCTACAAAATTTTTTGCACTTCCGGTATGAGTTTCTTCAGTGACAGACTGAAACCTTGTCTCTGCAAGGCTTCGATCCTTGCTCACCACTGGAGTGCCCTGAGCCGGCTGGTTTTGGGGCTAAGCCACCCTGTAGAGGTGGTGAAGAGGGGGGAGACTGCCAGCAGCCTTGAGGAGAGCTGCATCTCTCCTCCTCAGCTGGCCATTACTCCCTTTCCAGAAGGCGGTTGCAGCAGTGGTCAGAAATGGCCACCACAAAGAAAAACTCGACTGGAAAAGAATGTGCAGGAGGAAGATAAGAAGAGAAAGTTTTGGCTGACCAGGTCAAACTGCAAAAGCAACAAATAAGGTACCCTGGAATTGAAACTGTTAAAAAACAATAACATTGTTCATGAAGGAGATTTTTAAGCTGCGAAGGAGGGAGAAAAGGGACAAGATTTGGTTTTCTCCTTTTCCTATACTAACAGCTAAGAGACTTAAGCAAGAAATTGAAAAAAAAAAAACCACTTTGACATCAATAGGCATTTAATTCTGAAAATAAAAAAGTCAAAGGGATAATAAAGATTTCTGGATAATTAAAAGCTTTTGAAAACAGGAAAGGAGAGAAAAAGAATAAAAGGGTAGGATCTGGAAGGGAGGAGACTGCCTGGAATTAAAAAAGAACTTACAGCAAAATCTCAACAAGATTTCCAAAAGATGCATTCTAACTGAAATATTGCAATAAAAACCCCAGGAAGAGAAAGTCAAAAAAGAAATAAGAAGATATAACTCGGGACTATCTGGATTACTTGATGATTTCTGGATTCTTGGTTATTGTTTTGAATGATTAAAATAAATCAGGTGGTTGTTTAAAACGGTTTAAAATGGCTTCACTTTTGGAAAAACTGAAAATGGAACTTAAAAAGTACAAAGAAGATTAAAATGTCTGATAAAATAGCTATTGTAATTCAGTGGAATGCTTGTCAATAAATAAATGTAACAAAAGGTATATTTAATGATTTATAAAACATATGTGAAGAGAAATAAGGGAAAATTAATTATGGAGATTATATGTGTTTTTAAGGAAGTATGATATTTAATTGAAAAGACGTGTTAAAGATGTTAAGATTTTAATGATTATTAATGATAGAACTTAACTGGAATGGAATGAGGGTTTATAATTACATATATTTACAATCTTTTTAAAAAAAGAATATAGTGTGTATTATAAGAATGTACCAAGCAGAGTTCGATTGGAAGTTATGTATTATGTATTATATTGAAGGTCATAAACTTAAGGTATATATTGAAGTTTAAATAAGAGCTGGATGGATGTAATTAAAAGATATAAAGGTGTCATACTCCAATTAGTAACTACAGGAGAAAATTTGTTTAATGAGAAAAGATAATATGAAATTGAAACAGAACAGACAAAAGTATAAATATAATGATTTGAATTGAGATGAGATAATCAAAATAAAATTGATAAAATTAAAAGAGGGGTGAAACTATATAGAAAATGTAAAATAGAATAAGATATGGAATAGAATACAAAAAGGAGCATAAAATTGAGTTTTGTGTCTGTATAAAGAAATTCAACCCGGGACCATGCTATTTTCAAAAAAGATGTTTTACTTGTATTTTGTGTATGAAAACCCAAATAAAACTTTATTAAAAAAAAAAAAAAGGATTACCTGTAAAGTTTTTCATTTGGAAATGACTATGTTGTAGCTAAGCGCTCTAAACCCATCTACCTTGGCTCTATGACTTACCATATTGGCATAGAAAAAATATATTCACTGTGTACTTTTACAAATATTCCTATTGTGTGTTCCCTTTTCCTTGACATTTTGCCTTCTGTCCATTTATCTTGGTCATGCCCACCTGTTGTAACTATGTATCATTTATGTGTTTGCAACTGTGTATCAATGC
>BLBF01000007.1:33434616-33446447 GCA_015471245.1 Laticauda colubrina | reverse complement strand
AAGTAATATCCTGATCAAATATAATTCTTGCCATCCTGTCTGTCCTGATATCTTGCTTTTGTTTGAGCCATTGTTAAATCTGTACATTCCGTCTGACCTAGGCTTAACCTAGGTTCTGAATAAACAATCACCCCCTTTTGAATGAGCATAATAAAAGAGCGTGTACCCAGCCATTCTGGGCGCACTCATCGCGAGGAACTTCGTCTCCTGTCGTTTCTCTCTCCTTCGCTCCCTATCATGAGACGCCCATCTGATGCGGGATAGCAGATACCGCACCCACCCATTAACTTGTTTCAATATTGGCTGTATCCTGTATATTATTTTCTGAGCCACCCACTTTCTTCTTTACTGAATGTGTCAACTTTCCACTAGACATCATTTTAAAAGTTATTGGGCCTTCTTTTTGATGTTTTTTTGTCAGTAACCTGGATCCATTTCTAATATACAAATTTGGCTGGTCCCTCAAATATTCCCTAGCACTTAACAAATGTAGCTCTCATGCCTGGCTTAACCATCTTGTCATACAATGAGATGGTGATTTTGGCTTCACAAACTGACCAATTATATTTTCCAATGTATTTTTAGATGTCTTTTAAAGGCATATTTATTTTATTACTTTAATATACTAAGAAATATTAAAGAATATTTAAAAATTACAAAGGAAAAGGAAACTTTAAAAAGCATAAGGGATACCAAAAGAAGCAGAAATAAGGAAAAATAAAAACATGTTATACATACATGCAAACATATTTATTCCTCTCCTCTGCAAAACTATATTTTTAAAAAGAGTTCAATTTTTAAACACATCTTCAAATTTGCTCATTCTATTTCATGGATATATAGCTATATGCATGGACAAATCAGTGATCCAAGATTATAAATCAGGAATCACAGTCTTTCCAGTGTTGAAGAAAAATAATATTTTTTGCTGAGACCCATGTATAGAAGTTCTTCATAAAGAAATAAATTCCAATTTTTGATATAAAACCCCAAAGCACATTCATATTGCAAAGAAGAAGATGGCCTTGATGGAAATGTGTAAGAATTGTCTCTTAGGAAAAAGATGCAGAAAACTTTTTTTTTAAAAAAATACAATGATAAAATACCATTTGAAAGAAGTGGTTGTAGTTCAGGGAGATGTCCCCAGATTCACTGGAGTAGGAGAAGAGGGGTAAAGGCCCGGTCCCACTGCACTTATGGATGCAAAGAGGATGTAAAACGTTAAAAAAAGCTTGCCATCCGTTGGAAAACGCTATGCATCCATTGTGTACTCACTGCATATGTGTTTCATACGCTCTATCCGTCGAGCATCCGTCCACTGCGATTTCATCCGTGCAAGAAGTTTTGAGCTGCACAAAACTTTGTGAATGGATGAACTTTCCACTGCGTAGAATGTACATCCGTGACATATATGGGCAACAAACGTTCTATGTCCGTTATCATCTGTTAAATGTCTACTGTATCCTCTCTGCATCCTCTGGCCATCCCATCAACTCACATCCACTGCAGCTGAAAATGGAAAGAGGGAGGAAACAAAAGGTACACGGAACGTCTACACAGCGTTAGTAGCACGGAAATAGAAAGGATATAAGCGTATGCATCTCGTATATAAAGTATTAAAAATTGACAAAATGTTTGTATCTTGTATATTTAGGATGTCTGCAGTATGTCTAGAGTATGTAGAAGGACACCTAGTGGACAACCGATATTTTTTTTGAAAAGGGGGAGAAAATCATCTGGATCGCTGGGATGGTGGACCATACAGTCCCACTATGATTGCACTGGAGGTTTATCTATCCCACAACTATCCTTATCTGTCCCACAAGCATGCAAAGGCTTAACCATTTTTTCAAAAGTTTTCACCAACGCTTTATTAAGTAAAAGAAATGAACCAAGTAAACTAAGTGTCTTAAGCAAAGATAACCTTGATTAACTTTCTTCGGTAAACTTTATGACTGTATTAAATAAGCAAAATGAACCAAGTAAAATGTCTTAAGCAAAGATAAACTTAACAAGTAAACAACTCAGACTCTGACACTATTCTCAGTCACTCTGAGTCCTGTCCATGGTCTCAGCTGTTAATCAGGCAGGGACTGTGGACGTGGCTGTGGCTTGAGTGCTGGTCTGAGGCACCAGTGGTGTGTTCAGGAAGCGATCCAAGAGCTGACTCAGTCCCATGAGGTTGAGAGGCCCTTCATCAAGGACTTGAGATGTCAGGCCCAAAACTGATGACAGATTGTCCATTGATGGGCTTGGCTGTGGGGTGGAGGAAGGGTCGGGAGGAGTGTAGTGGGGCTGTCTGGTCTGCAGCTGGGTGTGGATTGGCATCTGTGGTGTCCGATGAACCTGGGCCTGGACTGGGAAGTTCTGCTTCTGCTGTGGGAAGTCCTGGTAGTCATAGCCTTGGTAGGTGAGAGGCTGTTGAAAGCCATGAAAGGGCTGTGACATCAACTGGGGTGGAGGAGCAGACCTGGACTGGGTAGGAGCAGCTTCAGCTGGGCCTTGAGGGTTGTGCAGAAGTGCTGCGATCTTCTGCTTCATCACCTGGTACTAGGCCTCGGGCAAGTCCCTCAGGGTCTGGCTCATGTAGTTGATGAAGGTGTTCCGGCCCGAGGATGCTCTGTCAAAGTGGACCAGCTGAGAGAGAAGTTCTGTGTTGGTCTTCATTGTGTCCCTGATCTCCAACAGCACACTGTGGTCCTGGCCCTCCAGTCTGCCTCTCTGCCTGCATCCTCTGGAGCTGGGGGTGGGGGTGGGGTGGGTTGGTCTCTGGTGGCTGCCGCTTCTTCCTCCATTTGTGATAGGGGATCCTCCAAGTCTGCCAGCATGGGGAGTGCAGCTGTTGGGGGGGGTCTCTGCCATGGGGCCCTCTGAAGACACCTGCCTGGACAGGGTAGCTGGCTCCTGGCTGGAAGAGGACTGGCTGTCTGTGGGCTGTCTGAGGGAGAGCGGTGTCAGAGGGGCTGCTCCTCGGTGGCGGATCTCACCCTCCAGGAAACTGCACTTGGCCATGACGTACATCTCCTAGTCAGTGAGCTTGACAGTGGCCTGCCTGGATTTCTTGAGGTGTAGCTTGCCATACCAGGTGTGCATGTGCTTCCACCATTCATAGGAGTACTTCTGCAGTGTAACCCAGGCTCTCTGCCTTGTGTCTCCAAGCTGCCTGCTTTTTCTTGGTGTCCCGATCCAGTCTGTGGCCCTTTCTCCAGAGGTACTCGTTCTCCCTCAGCCATTCCAGCACCTCATCCTCATGCTCCTTGGAAACAGTGTACTGTTTCCTCTCTCCCTTCTCCTTCTCTTGCCTCTTCCTCCCTCTGGCAGGGCCTTCATCAGGGCCTTCAGGGCCTTCAGCATCAGAGCCTTCTGGTGATTGTTCAGGGCCTTCAGGGGCTTGAGCAGCAGGGCCTTCAGGGGCTTGAGCAGCAGGGCCTTCAGCAGCAGGGCTTTGAGGGGCTTGAGGGCCTTGGGGCTGGTCCACCACAGCAGCAGCAGCTTCAGAGTCAGTGCCAAGTGGTGGGATGCTGGTTCTGGCCTTCTTCACCTTGCCAGGGCTTGAACGAGTAGGCAAGGGCTTCTTCTTCTTGCCTGACTGACGAACCTGCAAGATGTATGTGGCAGCACGTCTTTCCCCTGTATGCTGACTGTGTGCATGCTGTATCCTTTTATATCCACGGAGCGGACGCAATTCATATTCCCCGCATGCGCAGTGAATGCTTTGCTTCTGATATACATCTGTGCAGCATCCCCTTTGTTTCCTATAGGCGTTCAGGATGCATCCGCTTCATCCGCTATGCATCCGCCCCTTCCGCTATGCGTCCGCTTCGAAATTCTCCCCCGGAACCCCTGAGGAGGTCTCATACACTTCCATCCGCTTTCATCCGCTAGGCTTCCTATGAACATCCATTTAACATTCCTGCAACATACTACCCATGTCCGTTCTTTTCCGTTGTTTTCCGTTCTGTTTATGCAAATTTTTGCCACTTTTTGGAGTGGATGACAATGGATGGAGCCACCCCCGAAATTTTGCTTGTCCGCTGTGTCCTTTATTCATACGTTTTGCATCCGTCGGCCAGTGGGACTGGGCCTTAAAGATGTAGCAGAAGCAGGCTTGCAAGATTCTCTTATTGTACCTATTCCCAATAAAAGTATTTTTAAACCTTTCTGTTGTGTTGATTTCCTGATCAGTTTAACATTTGTGGCTGACACAAATATTGTATCTTTATTGAACTGTATATTGACAACCTGTGAATATTAAACCAAAACAAGAGAATATTAAACCAAAACAAGAGAACATTGTATGAGCAGCTTTCTCTTCTTTCATTCTTCCAACAGAATGACGTTGGCAGCCATCCCTTTCAAAACATTATCTGCAGCCAATAAATGTGAAACATTTTATTGTTGAATTAGATGGAATTATCATAAGTGTGCTGAGAATGCCCAGCCATATATCTCTGCCTCTGATGAGCTATATAATGCTATTGATGTCTTTTCTCAGTGCCTAAAGGTTATGCGGTTATGCGTGTAGCAGTGGCAAATCTTCCTTATTTTTTTAAACTGTTCTTTTCTTAACATTTTTCTATGAATAGGATATTCCATTTTTATATTTCTCTGTGGTTGGAAATATTGTGTATGTCTGTATGTGTGTATGTGTGCCTGTATGCGTCTGTGTGTGTCTTTATTATCTGTGAGTGTTTTTGGATGGGTTAACTTCGCCCATAGATGTATATATGCATATATCTGGATGACTGTTTGTCTGTCTGTCTGTCTATCTATCTATCTATCTATCTATCTATCTATCTATCTATCTATATCTATCTATCTATCTATCTATCTATCTATCCATCTCTATCCATCCATTCATCCATCCATCTATCATGGCTCTCCTTCGTGTCTTGGATGTCGTGAATTTGAAAAACTTAAGGCCCTGTCACACTGCCCATCCGTCAATAGACGGATGCTGGACGGATAGAGAGGAAGCAAAATGGAGGCAGTGAGTACATTGCGTTAACCAACTGATGGCAAGCTTTTTTGTCCATTTTACATCCTCTTTGCATCCGTTGGTGCAGTGTGACAGGGGCTTTAAAATTTACATTCACTGTGTATTGAGGAATCACTTTGCTTAATGCCTTTTTTTTAAAGTGTGGCATATATGTATCATTCTTTAAGCACCAGTTTAGAAGTGTTCAAGGTTAAAGTGTAATCTTTCAGCTACAATCTTCAAAACGCTTATTCTCTAGATCAGTTTCACTGATGTGCTGCAAGGCTGTATTATTTGGACTCTCTCCTCATAATTATCCAGGGTTCTTCTCAACAACTTTAGTTAATTGGGAAAGGAAGAAGAAATTTAGACCTGAAGATATATTTCCTGAAAAGATGGCAAACAGAGAATTAATTGAATTGAGTGAAAGAGACTTTAAAATGGGATATACTCTGATTTTTTTTTTGACTCCTTCCCCCATTTTTGTTAAAAGCTCCTCAGAGGAATTCATCTTCATCAGCATCTGAGGCAAAGATTGTGTCCATTGGCAGTCATCATTTATCTGCAGCACACAGCCCACTAGTTCTATTGTCAGTGACACTTAAAAACTGTTGATGTGGAAGGGATAAGGTTATTTAACAAGTTATCTGCTTTGGGCAAAGTTAATAAGTGTCCTCTAGAATCATAGTACCAGAGGGACCTTTTAATCTTCTTGCATGCTTTATTCTGAGGGAACTATTTTAGAAAGTCCATCACAAAATTATAAATTATTCCCAGATAAAACCAAGATTGAAATATACATTATGTTGTTTTTTAATATCTCAGAATTCTGCCTTCCTTTTAGAAACTCCAGATGACATCCATGTTTCCCAGTCCCCATTTTAACTTCATCTTAAAACAAAGCAAGGTAACGTAGTCTGAAAAATTATTATTAAACCCAGTGAGAGTTATGGCAAACTAGAAATATCTTCCCAATTGTCTTGCCTTTCATTATATAGCATAGGGTTCATCAAGGCATCCTTTTCTAGCCCATATAATTCTGCCACTCATTCAAAGACTAAAGCCCATGTCACACTGAACCAACGGATGCAAAGAGGATGTAAAATGGAGAAAAAAGCTTGCCATCCGTTGGAAAACACGATGTACTCACTGCCTCCGTTTTGCTTCCTCTCTATCCGTCCAGCATCCGTTTATTGACGTTTCATCCACTCCAAAAGTTTTGGGCTGCCCAAAACTTTTGTGCAGAAAATGTATCCAGTTCGTCCGTTCTGCATCTGCTACACATACGCTAGGCATCCGTTACGCATCCGTTATGCATCCGCTATATCCGCAAGGCATCCGCTGCGCATCCACGCAACTCGCATCCACTCGGACGCAGGGAGGAAGCGGAACGGACGCGGAACAGATGCAGAACGGATGCAGAATGGATGCAGCATGGAAAAAAAGTGTTTAAAACAGAAAAAACGTTCGCAGAGGGGACCTATCTTGGATATTAAGGATGTGTAGAGGATGCCTAGAGGATGCCTAGCGGAAAACCTATATTTCCAATAAAAAGGGGGAGCAACTCATCTGCATCTCACTTTCAGAACAGCGGCCCAGCGGTGCAGACCACTGAAGCCTTCATCTGGCTCTTCCTCTTCCACAGCATCCAATCATGTCCACCGTGGATTGCAACAAAGTCCTTTCGGCAGCCACCATCATTCTGCAACAGTGCGAAGCCATCTGCAGGCTCTGTGAACTCTACTGCGAGAAGAAAAAGAGGCAGCCAAAAAGAGTCTGGGTCTGAAGATGGTTTGCCAGAAGAGCAGAGTATGGACTGTACAACAAGCTGATGGTGGAGCTCAGGAACGAAGACACTCGGGCGTTCCAGAACCTCATGAGGATGCCTCCAGCCATGTTTGACGAAGTTGTGCAGCGCCTGACACCCAGGTTGACCAAGCAGAGCACCAGCTTCCGCCCCAGCCTGGAACCTGGGCTCAAGGTGGCACTTACTCTGCACCACCTGGCTTCAGGGACCACCTACAGGAGCATGTAGTACGGCTGGAGGGTGCCATCCAACACCATCAGCATTGTGGTCAGAGAAGTGGTGCAGGCCATCATCGAAGAATACCTGGAGGAGCTCCTCCAGTACCCCTCCACTGAAGAAGGATGGAAGAAAGTTGCAGAGCAGTGGTATCAGAAGTGGAACTTCAAACACACCGTTGGAGCCATAGATGGCAAGCACGTGGCCTGCAAAGCTCCAGCCAAGCCGGGGTCCACTTATTTCAACTCCAAGGGCTTCTTCAGCATCATCCTCTTCGCCATGGTCGATGCTGACTACAAGTTCATGTACATCGATGCTTCAGGCAACGGCTCATCTTCAGATGCCCAGGTATACAACGCCAGTCACCTCAAGGAGGAGCTGGAACGCAACCTCATCGTGGGCTTCCCAGATCCAGAACACCTGCCCAACGAAACACAAGATGTGCCCTACTTCATTGTGGGGGATGACGCCTTCTCCCTCACAACCTACCTCATGAAGCCCTACAGTTCCAGACTCCTCCCCTGTGAAGAGAGGATCTTCAACTACAGGCTGTCCAGGGCAAAACAGATGTTGGAGAACGCCCTTGGCATCCTGGCCAACAGGTTCAAGGTACTTCTCACCACCATGCAGCATTGCCCAGAGACCGTGAGGAGGATCATGGAAGCTTGCTACATCCTGCACAATCACATGCGCACCCGCTACCCAGTCTTGCAGAACAGGCTTGTGGACCTCCAACAAGGCAATGGGGAAATGGAGCCTGGGGAATGGAGGCAAGGGCAAAACCTGATTGACACTGAGGATGTGCAAGGCCACAACAGAGCCTCACATGAAGCGAAGAAGCAGCACAACCTCCTGAGACACTGGTGCAACTCCCCAGCTGGAGCAGTGGAGTGGCAAGACAGGATGGTAGATGCTTAATGGATGCTTCCTTCAGCCTGTCTCATCACACGGATGAGATTGGGCCATGTATGTTTGGTTGGCCTACAATGAACAGGGCGTTTAATAAAGAGTTGTGTTTATGTTGACATGTGTGGATAATTATAACATTATTATTGATAATAAAGGGCCATAGGTGTGGCACCTGGGAGGGTGTACCATACAGTCCCACTATTCTTGCACTGGAGGTTTATCTATCCCACTGCTATCCTAACCCATCCCATAGCTATTACCCATCCCACAGGTATCCTAACCCATCTCAAAGCTATCCTTACCCATCCCACAAGCATGCAAAGGCTTAAACCATTTCTAAAAGTTTCCAGCAAGACTTTATGAAAAAAAAAGAAATGAAGCAAGTGTGTGAATCATAAATAGACTTTATTAACAACAAGCTATCAAACAAAAATGAGTCTCTGGCACTCTTCTTGGTTGCTCAGTCTCAGGGGTGAAGGATGCAGGTCCTGTGGAGGTGGCTGGTGCTGGAGTGCTTGTCATCAGCTCCTCCAGAAGCAGAAGCAGCAGAAGCCCCAGCCCCAGAAGAGCGAGCCCATGCTGCAGAAGCTCCAGCAGAACCAGAGTGAGGGCCAGGGGGCGGGATGGTAGCCCTGTCCCTCTTGCAAGGGCTGGCAGCAGATGGCTGAGGCTTGCTGTGCTTCCACATGGTTGTGGGGTTGCTGGCTGGCAGGGAGGCTGGCAGGAACCAAGGCTGGCAGGAAGGCTGGCACCAAGGCAGGCACCAAGGCTGGCAGGAAGGCTGGCAGGGAGGCAGGCACCAAGGCTGGCAGGAAGGCTGGCAGGGAGGAAGACACCAAGGTTGGCAGGAAGGCTTGCAGGCAGGCAGGCACCAAGGTTGGCAGGAAGGCTGGCAGGAATGCTGGCAGGGAAGCAGGGACCAAGGCTGACAGGAAAGCTGGCAGGCAGGCATGAACCAAGGCTGGCAGGCAGACCGGCTGGCAGCAAGGCTTGCAGGCAGGCTGGCAGCAAGGCTGGCAGCAAGGCTGGCACCAAGGCTTGCAGGCAGACATTCAGGTAGGGCAGGGAAGTCAGCCAATCCGTCTGGCAGCAGGTCTTTCCTCTGAATGGCGACCTGCTTCCGAGCTGCTTCCGTTATATCCGTGGGGCTGATGCAATGAATCCTCCCCGCATGCGCAATTAACGCCAGGCATCCATTAGGCTTCTGCTGTGCATCCGCTGTGCATCCGCTTCATCCGTTCGGCATCCACTCTGCATCCGCTGTATCCGTTCCGCTTCCGCTTTGCTGAGGCCCCCCGGAAGCCCAGCGGATGTACCATCCGCTCCCATCCGCTGGGCTTCCATTCTGCATCCACTTTGAATCCGCCCTGCCTCCTCCCCGCATCCGTGTTATCCGCTCTGGTTATGCAAATTTTTGCCCCTTTTGAGAGCAGATAACAACGGAAGGAACATTTTGCTCATCCGTTGTGTCCGTTTTGCATCCTTTGGGCAGTGTGACATGGGCTTTACTGTTTGTGGAGATTTTCAGTTATCCAGGTCATGGTTGTACCAAAATCATTTTTTTCAAAAGGCAACTGGACTTTGCTTTACCTTGAAGACATTTTGCTTGTCATCTAAGAAGTTTTTCTCTGAAGCTTAAAAAAACACCCTTAAGTTCTAAGCTTACCTAACATTGCATTGAAAATAACACTATGACTCTATTTATTCTTTCTGGATTGCCAATGAACTGATGATTCATCAAAGCCCACCATGTTAACAATCAGAAGACAGTGAGGGACATTCTTGAAAATCACAGTCATGGCATTTGGATGATGATACTTTAACAGAAATATCCCAATGTTATGACAATTAGAAAAGTGTTGCTGTTAAGTAATTTTAATAGTTGCCTTTTGTCCCTACGAAGACTATGATGTTCTCCTTTTTATTATGTAAATCCCTGAGACTGCCACTGTTAGACATCCAGCCCTCTAGTTAAGAAAGTTCTGTTTGTTCCATTTTCAGTATGTCAGCTGACAAAATTTGGATACATTCAACAAATGGAAAGTATTATTACAGTAGTTATGAAAACTAATGCAGCTGTTCGCCAGCCATTATCTCAGAGATAAAATAATAGTTTTAGAAAATGTTCTTCAATTGAATACTCTAATGTTGCTTTTCTAACAGCACATCTTCATTGCATTGGGGTAGATTCAGCTAAATATCAGATTCATGTCATTTAGTTTTTAGTTTTGCATGTATGACTGCATTAAAGAATCACAATGTTGATTCATTTTTACTTTTGTTTGCCCTCCTTTCTTCTATAATTAAAAATCTAGATTTTTATTATATTTTTTTCTCCATGTAATTGATTGTGTAGCGTTAATTGTTCAGCATTCCGTACCTCTACAAGCAATAAGCAGCTCTTTTTGTGTGTGTGATTACTTATTTACTTGGAAATATGTATTTTGAAAATAGAATAGAAGGTCATAATTAGAACTGATGGCTCTCAAATGTAGGGCTCTCTTAAAAAAAATAATCCCTCTGGAAAATTCCCCTATCTCAAAATAATTTATTTTTAACCAAGCATCAAACTGATCTGAGAAATTTGGTTCTGTATACTGTATTCTTTTTACACTCCCATCTGTTCATCCTGAAAATGCACTTCTTAGCCAGGAGATGATGTTGATGATGGTGTCCCATTTTCATAGTTTACACTGTGAAAACGGTCACCCCGGGTATTCAGACTGAAAAGAACAAGAACCTAGTAGCACTTACTTTTTGGTTTTTCCATAGTTCCTTTTGGGTTTCCAGTTGAGTTATCAGCCTACATGAGTTGGCAGCAAAATCTCAAATGATGCTTCACACACTTTGCCGGGTTATAATGGCAACTCTTTTTGTTTTTTTAAATAAAAAATTTATTTGGGTTTTCATAAAACTTAATGCAATTTCTTTTTTTTTGAGAATAGCATGGTCCCGGGTTATCACTTCTCCATACAGACACAAATTCAATTTCATATTCATCTTTGTGTTCTTTTCCATATCTTATTACTATTTTAACATTTTCTCAATAATTTTTTCCTTTCCTTAGTTTTCTCAATCTTTTAATTATTTCATTCCTTTCTAAATTCAATTACATATATCTTTCTAACTTCAATTATATGTATCTTTTTCTAAGTTTCAATATCTTTCTAGTCATTATATTTATACTTTTGTCTGTCCTGTTTTAATTTCATATTTTCTTTTCTCATTAAACATTTTTTCCCCTGTAGTTACTAATTGGAGTAACTACTTTGCCATTCTCTTGTTCTCTGTCTTGGCTTTTGGTTGGGGTTTCTTTTTGGATTAAGTGGGTAATCTTTTTTAGGAATCCATTAGTGAGAGTGTGTAGTTTGGTTTTTAAGTGTTGTTCATTGGCTAAGCATTTTGTTCTGGAGATGAGTGTCTCGGCTACAGAATTGATCTGTGTTGGGTGGTGGTGTGAGAGTGCATGTAGATAGCAGTTTGTATGTGTTTTCTTCTGGTAGATGGTGTGTCCTAATCCAAAAAGAAACCCCAACCAAAAACCAAGACAAAGAACAAGAGAATGGCAAAGCCCTCCTCCCACATATAAAAGGCACTACAGACAAAATCAGCAATATATGTATATATATATATATATGCTGTTTAGCTTCCTTCGGGTATTATCCCACGTCATTGTAGTTCTGTTAAAGTTGTAGCAACATTTCAGCAGAATCTCATCTGCCATCCTCAGGCTTCTGTATAGAGTTAGTTCCTGGTTTCAAATTTGAGGCTGGTCCATTCTGATTGGCTGGGAGCCTGGATCTGTGTTCATTGGACTTGGAGTTTGATTGATTGGTGTTTCTGGTTTCTTCTGTCTGTTTTGTGGCTTTGATTGGCTGGCAACACTCTGTTCTTGTGTTGGAGGCTTTCAGTGCAGCTTGG
>BLBF01000007.1:33423207-33434216 GCA_015471245.1 Laticauda colubrina | reverse complement strand
TTCTGTATAGAGTTAGTTCCTGGTTTCAAATTTGAGGCTGGTCCATTCTGATTGGCTGGGAGCCTGGATCTGTGTTCATTGGACTTGGAGTTTGATTGATTGGTGTTTCTGGTTTCTTCTGTCTGTTTTGTGGCTTTGATTGGCTGGCAACACTCTGTTCTTGTGTTGGAGGCTTTCAGTGCAGCTTGGTTCCGTGTGAAGGGACAGCTGCTCTTCATTAGCAAGCTGCTCTTCATTAGCAAGCTGGGTTTAACCTGGGTGCCTGGTGGGGGGGTGTTTGGCTTGGAGCTATCAGAGGGAGTCTGTTTTTGCCCAGGTGTTTGCCTGGCTTGTGGCATGGAGATCTTTCTATTTGAGAGTGCAGGCTTCCAAATGATTAACAGTCTGGTGGAATCATCTCTTCTATTCATGCTGTCAGGTCTTTTTTCAATCTCTCTCTCTCTCTCTCTCTCTCTCTCTCTCTCTCTCTCTATCTATCTATCTATCTATCTATCTATCTATATATATATATATACATATATATATATTAACAATAATAAATAAAATACTTATTCTATTCCAATTCAGCTCTATCATTAATGTTAGTTATAATCTTTGACATCTTTAACATTACTTTTCAATAGGGTATCATACTTCTCGGAACACTTGTAATATTTCCATAATCTTTTCATGTTTCTTTCATATTCCTCTTTACTTAACTTTTTATAACACATTTATAATAATTAAAATGTTCCCTTCCTTTCCTAATTTCATTCTCTCATTCTCTTTATTTCATTTATTTATTAAACATTCCATTCCAATACAATCAATATTTTATCTATCATTTTAATCACACTTGTTTCACATTTTCAAAGTTCATTTCTATTTCTAATATAACAATACTATCTTATGTACCCCTTGCAGAATTCCCCTTTCAATTAAGTTTTCACCCATTATTTCTGTGTCTTCTAAATAGGCTTATACCCTTAGTCCTTGTACATTTTCCCTGTTTCTCTATGTCTGTTTCTGTCCTTTATAATTTCTTTTCCTTTCCCTCTTACCCCTCTTCTTCTCCCTTCCCTTTTTGACCCCTTCTCTTTCTAATTCTGATTCTCTCTTCTGTAATCCTCTCTTCTGTTTCTTCCTAATGTTGTAATTACTTTTCAAACTATTCTTTTTTTGAGTTGTTTTTTCAAATCTTAAATTTTTCGATCTCTTTCCCCCCCTTTCCTTTCTTTTCCCCACATAGAAATACTTGGTCATTGAAGATTGCTTCTTCTTTGTCCCACCCTTCTTGTTCTACAGGTATTTCTTGTTGTTACTCATAATTCAGGATCTCCATTTCTAAAAATTGAAATACGAAGCCAAAAGAACCTCTTCCTTCCTGTGCATCTTTCTGTTTTTTAAGGTCCAATCTCAATTATTCCAAGAGTGATACCCTATTAATTTAAGTCCTTTAAGCCCATGTCACACTGAACCAACGGATGCAAAGAGGATGTAAAATGGACAAAAAAGCTTGCCATCCGTTGGTTAAGGTGATGTATCCATTCTGTACTCACTGCCTCCATTTTGCTTCCTCTCTATCCGTCCAGCATCCGTTTATGGACGTTTCATCTTCTCAGAAAGTTTTGGGCTGCCTAAAACTTTTGTATGGAAAATGTATCCAGTTCGTCCATTCTGCATCCGCTACGCATCCGTTATGCATCCGTTACGCATATCCGCTTGGCGTCCGGTGTGCATCCGCACAACTCACATCCGCCCGGATACAGGGACGAAGTGGAACGGACGCAGAACAGATGCAGAACGGATGTAGAACGGATGCAGCATGGAAACAAAGCGTTTAAAGCAGAAAAAACGTTCGCAGAGGGGATCTATCTCGGATATTAAGGATGTCTAGAGGATGCCTAGAGGATGTCTAGAGGATGCAAAGGGACACCTATATTGCCTATAAAAAGGGGAAACAACTCCTCTGCATCTCACTTTTAGACCTGCAGCCCACCTGTGCAGACCTCTGCAGCCTTCATCTGACTCTTCCTCTTCCACAGCATCCAGTCATGTCCACCATGGATCGTACCACAATCCTTTTGGCAGCCACCATCCTTCTGCAACAGTACAAAGCCATCTACAGGCTCTGTGAACTCTACTATGGGAAGAAAAAGAGGCAGCCAAGAAACGTCTGGGTCCGAAAATGTATTGGGAGAAGAGCAGAGTACGGACTGTACAACAAGCTGATGGTGGAGCTCAGGAACGAAGACACTCGGGTGTTCCAGAACTTCATGAGGATGCCTCCAGCCATGTTTGACGAAGTTGTGCAGCGCCTGACACCCAGGTTGACCAAGGCAAACACCAACTTCCGGCCCAGCCTGGAACCTGGGCTCAAGGTGGCACTCACTCTGCGCCACCTGGCCTCAGGGACCACTTACAAAAATATGCAGTATGGCTGGAGGGTGCCACACAACACCATCAGCATTGTGGTCAGAGAAGTGGTGCAAGCCATCATCGAAGAATACAAGGAGGAGCTCCTCCAGTGCCCCTCCACTGAAGAAGGATGAAAGAAAGTTGCAGAGCAGTGGTATCAGAGGTGGAACTTCCCCCACACCGTTGGAGCCATCGATGGCAAGCACGTGGCCTGCAAACTGCCAGCCAAGCCGGGGTCCACTTATTTCAACTACAAGGGCTTCTTCAGCATCATCCTCTTCGCCATGGTTGATGCTGACTACAAGTTCATGTACATCGAAGCTTCAGGCTACGGCTCATCTTCAGATGCCCAGGTATACAATGACAGTCACCTCAAAGAGGGGCTGGAAGGCAACCTCATCATGGGCTTCCCAGATCCAGACCCTCTGCCCAACAACACGCAAGATGTGCCCTACTTCATCGTGGGGGATGACGCCTTCTCCCTCAAAACCTACCTCATGAAGCCATACACTTCCAGACTCCTCACCCGTGAAGAGAGGATCTTCAACTACAGGCTGTCCAGGGCAAGGCGGGTGGTGGAGAACGCCTTTGGCATCCTGGCCAACAGGTTCCAGGCACTTCTCACCACCATGCAGCATCGCCCAGAGACCGTGAGGAGGATCGTGGAAGCTTGCTGCATCCTGCACAATCTCATGTGCACCCGCTACCCAGTCTTGCAGAACAGGCTCGTGGACTGTCAACAAGGCAATGGGGACATGGAGCCTGGGGAATAGAGGCAAGGGTGAAACCTGATCGACACTCAGGATGTGCAAGGCCACAACAGAGCCTCACGGGAAGGGAAGAAGCAGCGCAACCTCCTAAGACACTGGTGCAACTCCCCAGCTGGAGCAGTGGAGTGGCAAGACAGGATGATAGATGATTAATGGGTGCTTCCTTCAGCCTGTCTCATCACATGGATGAGATTGGGCCATGTATGTTGGGTGGGCCTACAATGAACTGGGCGTTTAATAAAGTGTTGTGTTTATGTTGACATGTGTGGATGATTGATTACATTATTATTGATAATAAAGGGCCATAGGTGTGGCACCTGGGAGGGTGGACCATACAGTCCCACTATGCTTGCACTGTTGGTTTATCTATCCCACAGCTATTACCCATCCCAAAGGTATCCCTGCCCACCCCACTGCTATCTTAACCCATCCCACAAGCATGCAAAGGCTTAAGCAAATTCTAAAAGTTTCCACCAAGACTTTATTAAAAAAAAGAAATGAAGCAAGTGTGTGAATCAAAGATAAACTTTATTGAACAACAAGGTGTAAAAAAAAAATGACCCAAGTCAACTGTCCAAATAAAGTCCACAGGTAGCCAGCTAGCTGGTCTCTTGCACTCTTCTTGGTCACTTGGAGGTGCGCCCAGTCTCAGGGGTGAAGGGTCCAGGTGCTGTGGTGGTGGGTGGTGCTGGAGTGCCTGGCCTCGAGAGGACAACAGGGGACGGTGTGTTTAGAAAACTCTTGGACAGCTGGCTCAGCCCCGTGATGCTGAGGGGTCCTTCCTCCATGCCATGGGGTGTCAGCCCCAGTACTGATGACAGATGTACTGAGGCCGGGCTTGGCTGTGGGATGGAGGAAGGAGTAATGTAGTCTGGCTGTCTGCTCTGCAGCTGGGTGAGGACTGGCGTGGGTGGCATTGCTGTCATGGGTGGCATCGCTGTCATCGGTGGCATCATTGGCATGGGTGGCATCGGTAGCATCAGTGAAACAGGTCCAGGTGCTGTGGTGGTGGGTGGTGCTGGAGTGCCTGGCCCCGAAAGAACAACAGGGTACAGTGTATTGAGGAAGGTGTCGGACAGCTGGCTCAGCCCCGTGATGTTGAGAGCCCCTTCCTCCATGCCATGGGGTGTCAGCCCCAGTACTGATGAGAGATGTACTGAGGGCGGGCTTGGCTGTGTGGTGGAGGAAGGAACAGTGTAGTGGGGCTGTGTGCTCTGCAGCTGGGTGAGGACTGTCGTGGGTGGCATCATTGTCGTGGGTGGCATCGGTGGCATCAGTGGAACCGGTGGCAACGGTGTCGCCCGATGACTCTGTGCCTGGACTGGGAATGGCTGCTGCCTGTGCTGCTGGACCTCCTGATAGCCGTAGCCCTGGTAGGTGAGGGGCTGTGGGAAGCCTTGGAATGGGAGGGACATCACCTGGGGTGGAGGAGCAGGCCTGGACTGGGTGGGAGCAGGTTCCTCTGGGTCTGGAGGGTTGTGAAGCAGCTTGGTGATGTGGTCCTTCACCTGCTGGTACTGGGGATCCGCCATTTCCTTGAGGGTCTGGTTGACATAGGTGAGGAAGGGCTTGCGGTTGGAGGATGAGGAGTCGGTGTGGACCAGCTGAGAGAGGAGATCTATGCTGGTGTGGGTGGTGTCCCTGATCTCCAGCAGGACATTGTGGCTCTTCCCCTCCAGCTGTCCGGCTCTCTGTCTTTCTGCGGAGGCGGAGCTGGGTGGTGGTGGATGCGGCTAGGAGTGTGGTGGACTCAATGTCTCCTTTCTCCCACCACACCAGGGAGTCCTCTACGCACTCCACCACGCTTACCACACCTGTCCGCGGGTTTTCTGCCGTGGCACGCTCCACAGAAACCTGCCTGGAGACAGGGACTGACTCTCGGTCGGAAGAGGACTGGGTGGCAGCAGGCTGCCTGAGAGAGAGGGTAGTGAGAGGGGCTGCTGGTGCTCCTCGGTGGCGGATCTCACCCTCCAGGAAGCTGCACCTGGCCATGACATAGGTCTCTCTGTCTGTCAGCTTCACAGTGGCCTGGCCAGATTTCTTCAGGTGCAGCTTCCTGTACCAGGTGTGCATATGTTTCCACCAGCTGAGGAGCACCTCCGAAGTGTAACCCACTCTCTGCCCTCTCTTTCCAAGCAGCCTGCTTCCGCTTGGTGTCCCTGTAGAGCCGGTGTCCCTTCCTCCACAGATAGTCATTCTCTCTCAGCCACTCCAGCACCTCATCCTCGTGCGTCTCCGCAATGGAGTATTGCCTCCTCTCCCGTTGTCACATACGCCTCTTCCTCCCTTTGGCAGGACCAGATGGGCCCTCATCAGAGGGGCTCCCAGGTAGTAGGGGCTGCTCCTTCACACCAGCAGCAGCAGCAGCACCAGCAGGATCATCATCATCATCATCATCATCCTCACCAGCAGGATCATAATCATCATCATCATCATCAGCAGCAGCAGCAGCAGCAGCAGCAGGAACACCAGGGCCAGGATCAGCAGCAGTAGAGTAAGCACCAGCAGGGCCAGCAAGTCCAGGAGCACGAGCAGGACCAGGAGCACGGGCAGGACCAGGAACACGAGCAGGACCAGGAGCATGAGCAGGACGAGCAGGATGAGCAAGACCAGGAGCACGAGCAGGACAAGCAAGTCCAGGAGCACGAGCAGGTCGAGCAGGTCGAGCAGGACCAGGAGCAGCTTCAACAGAGTAAGCAACAACATAAGCCTCAGCACCAGCAGAAGCACCACCGCCAGGAGCAGCTTCAGCAGAAGCCCCAGCACCAGCAGAGTCAGGGGCAGGGGGCGGGAGGTTGGCCCTGTCCGTCTTGCCAGGGATGGCGGCAGGTTGCTGAGGCTTTCGCTTCCTCCCCATGGTTGTGGGGTTGCTGGCTGGCAGGGAGGCTGGCAGGCAACAAGGCTGGCAACAAGGCTGGCAGGAAGGCTGGCAGAAAGCCTGGCAGGCAGGCAGGCAGGCAGGCAGGCACCAAGGCTGGCTGGAAGGCAGGCTGGCAGAGCAGGCAAGGAACTCGAAGTGTCCAGCAGCAGGTCTTTCCTTGGAATGCTGGCCACGTGCGAGCTGCTTCCCTTTATATCCGGGGGGCTTACCTAATACTTCCCCCCCACATGCGTAAATAACGGTCGGCATCCGTTCCGCTTCTGCTGTGCATCTGCTTTATCCACTGTGCATCCGCTTCATCCGTTCGGCGTCCATTCTGCATCCGCTGTATCCATTCCGCGTTCACTTCACTGAGGCCCCCGGAAGCCCTGCGGTTGCGCCATCCACTCCCATCCGCTTCCATCCAGTGGGCTTCCGTTCCACATCCGCTTTGCATCTGCCCTGCGTCCTCCCCGCGTCCGTGTTATCCGCTCCGGTTATGCAAATTTTTGCCCCTTTTGAGAGTGGATAACAACAGATGGAACATTTTGCTCGTCCGTTGTGTCCGTTTTGCATCCGTTGGCCAGTGTGACATGGTATTTAGATCCAATAGCCAAAAATCCAAAGCTGTTTCTTCTTGCTTCTTTGTTCCATTTTCCCTTCCTGGGGTTCTCTTATCTTGTTACAAAGTTTCAGTTAAAATGTATCTTTTAGGAATATTGTTAAAGTTTCACTGTTAATTCCTTTCACTACCAGGTAGTCTCCTCCATTTTTCCAGATCCCACACTTTTGTTTTTTTCCTTCTTTTAAAAGTTTTTGAGAAACCAGAAATCTTTATTATCCCTTTGACATTTTATTTTCAGCTTAAATACCTGTTAATGTCAAAGTGGATTTTTGCCAGTTTCTTGCTTAAATCTCTTAGTTGTCAATATAGGGAAGAAAAGAAAAAAAACCCAAATCCTTTCCTTTCCCTCTTTCATTTGCTGCTTCAAAGTCTTCTTTGGGAACCATGTTATTCTTTATAATTCAAATTCCAAGGTAACTTAAATTGTTGCTTTTTCAGTTTGACCCAGTCAGCCAAAACTTTCTCTTCTTATCTTCCTCATGCACATTCTTTTCCAGTTAAATTCTTCTTTTTGGTGGCCATTTCTGACCACTGCTGCAATTGCCTTCGGGAAAGGGAGTAATGGCCAGCTGGGGAGGAGAGATGTGACTCTCCCCAACCCTGCTGGCAGTCTCCCCTCTTCACCACCCAATGGGAGGGCTTAGCTCCAAAACCAGCTGGCTCGGGGTTCTCCAGTGGTAAGCACAGATCAAAACTGCTCACAATCACAGATTTCAATCTTTCGCCAAAGAAGCTTAAACCAGAAGCCATAATGGCAACTCTTTTCACTCCTATGAGACACTTTGGCTTTTGTTAGGGTGTAAAGACAACACAATTTCCTTCCCTGAACATTTGCTTCACTTTTCTAATGGAGGGAGGAGTGTTGTTACACAAAGCAATTTCAAGGTTTTGTTTGTTTGTTTGAAATATCATTTAAACAATGTACCTCTTTTTAATTCTGCACATCCCTATTAAATGATAGCTCAGTGCTCCCTAGATTAGCAGTTATGTCTTTTGGGATCATTGTGACTGATTAGGTTTTGCTATTATTATGAAATCCCTCAGTTGGAAAAGCATCTCATGGCAGAATAACAGAGTTAGAAGGATATTGGAGGTCTCCAAGTCCAACCCCCTGCTCAAGCAAGAGACCTTACATACCATTTCAGACAAATAGCTGCCCAAACTCTTCTTAGAAACCTCCAGTGATGGAGCACCCAGAGCTTCTGGAAGCAAGTCATTGTTCCACTGATTAATCTGACTGTTAAGAAATTCCTCCTTAGTTCTAGGTTGGTTCTGGTTTTGGTTGGTTTCCATCCATTACTGCTTGTCCTGCTTTTGGTTCTTTGGAGAATAGATTGACTCCCTCCTCTGTGCCAGCCCCTTAAATATTGGAACACATTGCAGCAGAGATTGTTTTCAAGATAATGTGAGGCCCCACATCCACCTTCTGAGGCCTTCACATCTCTTCTCAAACAGAGATTTCTGAAAATCTGGGTTTCCCACTATGTTTTCTGGAGTGGAGGGAAATGGATGAAAGCTATAATGTAAAGCTACACTGTTTCACAACTAAGAAAAAAACTAAAGAAAAACTCCAAAGTTTATCCACAAATCTATCCAGTGTGATATCTGATGAATCTCCTCCTACTTTGCAAGCCTCCCAAATGATTAAAGCAGTCCTTTGGCACAAAAAATGGCCAATCCCACATTGGCTTTTCCATAATTAATTGAGTGTCTCATTATAGGCTGATTCCAGGAAGCACTATGCTATTACCATGACTTTCAAACTGGAATGATTTGGAATAACACGATGTGTTAAACCCAAATCCACCATTATGGTTTAATGTGATGTGTAAACCAGCCACAGTCCCCTTTTTAAACAGAACATATACAGATGGTTAATGGGTTGATCTGCAAAATGCAAGTGTAATTTTGCTTGCCAGCTCAAAATTTAGATGTAACACACAGTATAAACAAGATGAAATTCAAAAGAGAGCCAAAGGAGAGAAAATGGAATTCAGATAAATGAGAAAGGGGTGAAAACAAGTCTCAGATCCAACTGAAACAATTCTTTGTACACTAATGGACATCACAGGATAAAAGTAAGAAAATTTTTTTTTTCCTCTTTTGAATGTTCATGTAAGGTTCATGTACACCATGTTCATGTAAGGTCAATGTGAGATTTAAGGAAATATTTCCCACTGATTGTTTCTATAGAAGACATTTAACATTTGCTGGCAGTATTAAGAAATCTAGGTTTGTCATATAAATAGAGCCTTGATGTAAGTTTGTACAAATTTTTACAGTTTCAGGAGAAATTAATACCTCATTTACTCTTTTTATTTTTTGAAATTTAATGAAGATATACTTTGTTAACAACAAATTGGATAAAGGAGGGCTTTGCATATAAAATACCTCTGAAGTTCATGCATATCTAAATAGGAGGACAGCTATTTTTCTGTATAGGACATAAGGTATCTCAAAATTGTTGGTAGCCTCACATTGCAATGAATAAAGATATACATTCAATTTCATAGCTATTAATTAAGATTGTTGGCTGAGCAGATACAAAGATATCCAGAGAAATTCTTGAAACCTGGGAAATTGGTCCCTTGTCAGTCAAAAGGAGTGCTGATTTACCACCAGCTTATCAGATACTTAGGAGCCATAAACCTGGCAGCACAAGGAAGCAATAGCCAATAGTTCTCCATTAACATACCAATCAACCAATAAAACACCAAACCAGGCACTGAATAAATACAAGGCACAGAGCAGCCCAAAGCACACATTCTGGTAGAGAGAAGTTCCCTGAGGATGGGCTGCAGCATGAGTCCAAAAGCTCAGAAGATTAAACTTCTGGTCCGGGTGTCTGACTCAAATTGGATTCTGCAACATTATCCTGAGACACATATATTGCCTAATATATCTCTAGGCATTAGATCTATATGTATAAAGTCTAATGAGCATAGCTCAAACACAGGTATTTTTTAGATATGAGAGCAGAAGTGGTATTCAGCAGGTTCTGACCAGTTCTGGAAAACCAGTAGTGGAAATTTTGAGTAGTTTGGAGATCTGGCAAATCCCACCTCTGACTGGAGATTTTACAGTACCTTTCCCCTGCCATGCCCACCAAGCCAAGCCGACAGAATCGATAGTAAAAAAAAAATTGAATCCCACCACTGTATGAGAGTACATTACTGTACTGAGATCCAGTTTAATGCAGTGGTTAAAGGCATTGAAGTCAAAACCTGAAACACAAAGCCAGTTAGATGACATGGAACACTCACCAAGAATCAGGCAAGAGCAAACCGCATCTGAAACGTTGGAGGAAAACTGCAGGGACTTGTCCAGGCAGATACCAGGAGTCAACACTGACTGAAAGGCACACACACACACACACACACACACCAAGAATCTGTTCACATATCAGTGCTGAATAGCACTATATCAGATCCAAAATCAGTAAATAGAGAGTCAAAACAAGAGAGCCAATGTTTTAATGTAATTTAAGTTGAGGTAACCCAAATTTACTACATCCCCTTTTGCCTGAATGCTTCACAATGTGAAATAGGAAGCTTGCAAGAACAGCTGTCCAGGTGACCTCAAAGATTCTGTCTGTTATTCACAAGTTCCAAAATAAAAAGAAAGGGAAACTATAAATGTATTTATATCTGGGATTTGGCTGCAGAATACAACAAAAGACCAAAAAGGTGGAAGGGGGAGTACTTTTAAAAGTAAATGAGTCATATCCTCAGATGACACCAAAAAGCTTACATTCAGAAATTTAAAAGCAACATACAACGATACAATAAGTAGTTGAACATTAAGGCCCTGTCACACTGCCCAACGGATGCAAAACGGACACAACGGACGAGAAAAATGTTCCATTCGTTGTTATCCGCTCTCAAAAGGGGCAAAAATTTGCATAACCGGAGCGAATAACATGGACGGGGGGAGGACGCAGGGTGGATGGAAAGCGGATGCGGAACGGAAGCCCAGCGGATGGAAGCGGATGGGAACGGATGGCACATCCGCTAGGCTTCCGGGGGATCTCAGCAAAGTGGACGTGGAACGGATACAGCGGATGCAGAGGGGATGCACAGCGGATGCACAGCGGAAGCCTAGCGGATGCCGAGCATTAATTGTGCATGTGGGGAGGATGCATTGCATCAGCCCCGCGGATATAACGGAAGAAGCTCAGAAGCAGGTCACCATTCAGAGGAAAGATCTGCTTCCAGACACATCGACTGCCTTGCCTGTCCTGCCTGCATGTCTGCCTGCATGTCTGCCTGCAAGCCTTGCTGCCAGCCTCCCTGCCAGCCTAGCTGTCTGCCTGCCTGCCAGGCTTGCTGCCAGCCAGTCTGCCTGCCAGCCTTGGTGC
>BLBF01000007.1:33348574-33423197 GCA_015471245.1 Laticauda colubrina | reverse complement strand
TGCCTGCCAGGCTTGCTGCCAGCCAGTCTGCCTGCCAGCCTTGGTGCCTGCCTGCCTGCCAGCCTTGGTTCATGTCTGCCTGCCAGCCTTGGTGCCTGCCTCCTTGCCAGTCTTCCTGCCAGCCTTGGTGCCTGTCTCCCTGCCAGCCTTCCTGCCAGCCTTCCTGCCAGCCTTGGAGCCCGCCCGCCTGCCTGCCAGCCTTCCTGCCAGCCTTGGTGCCTTCCTCCCTGCCAGCCTTCCTGCTAGCCTTGGTGCCTGCCTCCCTGCCAGCCTCCCTGCCAGCCTTGGTTCCTGCCAGCCTCCCTGCCAGCCAGCAACCCCACAACCATGCTGAAGCACAGCAAGCCTCAGCCATCTGCTGCCAGCCTTTGCAAGAGGGACAGGGCTACCATCCCGCCCCCTGGCCCTCACTCTGGTTCTGCTGGGGCTACTGCAGCATGGGCTCACTCTTCTGGGGCTGGCGCTTCTGCTGCTTCTGCTTCTGGAGGTGCTGATGACAAGTACTCCAGCACCAGCCACCTCCACAGCACCTGCATCCTTCACCCTTGAGACTGAGTGACCAAGAGGAGTGCCAGAGACTCATTTTTGTCTTATAGCTTGTTGTTAATAAAGTCTTTTTTGATTCACACACTTGCTTCATTTCTTTTTTTTTAATAAAGTCTTGCTGGAAACTTTTAGAAATGGTTTAAGCCTTTGCATGATTGTGGGATGGGTTAAGATAGCTGTGGGATGGGTTGAGATAGCTGTGGGATGGGCAGGGATAGCTGTGGGATGGGCAGGTCTACCTTTGGGATGGGTAATAGCTGTGGGATAGATAAACCTCCAGTGCAAGCATAGTGGGACTGTATGGTCCACCCTCCCAGGTGCTACACATATGGCCCATTATTATCAATAACAATATAATCAATCATCCACACATGTCAACATAAACACAACTCTTTATTAAATGCCCTGTTCATTGTAGGGCCACTCAACATACATGGCCCAATCTCATCAGTGTGATGAGACAGGCTGAAGGAAGCATCCATTAAGCATCTATCATCCTGTCTTGCCACTCCACCGCTCCAGCTGGGGAGTTGCACCAGTGTTTCAGGAGGTTATGCTGCTTCTTCCCTTCACGTGAGGCTCTGTTGGGGCCTTGCACATCCTGAGTGTCTATCACGTTTCGCCCTTGCCTCCATTCCCTAGGCTCCATGTCCCCATTGCTTTGCTGGATGTCCACGAGCCTGTTCTGCAAGACTGGGTAGCGGCTGCACATGAGATTGTGCAGGATGCAGCAAGCTTCCATGATCCTCCTCACGGTCTGTGGGTGATGCTACATGGTGGTGAGAAGTACCTGGAACCTGGTGGCCAGGATGCCAAAGGCGTTCTCCATCACCCGTCTTGCCCTGGACAGCCTGTAGTTGAAGATCCTCTCTTCACGGGTGAGGTATTTGGAGGTGTAGGGCTTCATGAGGTAGGTTGTGAGGGAGAAGGCATCATCCCCTACAATGAAGTAGGGCACATCTTGTGTGTCGTTGGGTAGGGGTTCTGGATCTGGGAAGCCCATGATGAGGTTGAGCTCCAGCTCCTCCTTGAGGTGACTGGCGTTGTATACCTGGGCATCTGAAGATGAGCCACAGCCTGAAGCATCGATGTACATGAACTTGTAGTCAGCATCGACCATGGCAAAGAGGATGATGCTGAAGAAGCCCTTGTAGTTGAAATAAATGGACCCCAACTTGGCTGGCGGTTTGCAGGCCACGTGCTTGCCATCGATGGCTCCAACGGTGTGTGGGAACTTCCACCTCTGATTCCACTGCTCTGCAACTTTCTTTCATCCTTCTTCAGTGGAGGGGCACTGGAGGAGCTCGTCCTTGTATTCTTCGATGATGGCCTGCACCACTTCTCTGACCACAATGCTGATGGTGTTGTGTGGCACCTTCCAGCCGTACTGCATGCTCCTGAAGGTGGTCCCTGAGGCCAGGTGGCGTAGTGCCACCTTGAGCCCAGGTTCCAGGCTGGGCCGGAAGTTGGTGTTTGCCTTGGTCAACCTGGGTGTCAGCCACTGCACCATTTCCTCAAACATGGCTGGAGGCATCCTCATGAAGATTTGGAATGCACGAGTGTCTTCGTTTCTGAGCTCCACCATCAGCTTGTTGTACAGTCCATCCTCTGCTCTTCTGGCGAACCATCTTCGTACCCAGACGCTTCTTGGCCGCCCCTTTTTCTTCCCGTAGTAGAGTTCACAGAGCCTGTAGATGGCTTTGCACTGTTGCAGAAGGATGGTGGCAGCCAAAAGGACCGTGTTCCGATCCACGGTGGACATGACTGGATGCTGTGGAAGAAGAAGAGGCAGATGAAGGCTGCAGAGGTCCGCACCGCAGGGCTGCTGTTCTGAAAGTAAGATCCAGATGTGTTGCTCCCCCTTTTTATAGGCAGTATAGGTGTCCCTTTGCATCCTCTAGGCATCCTCTAAGCATCCTCTAGGCATCCTCTAGACATCCTTAATATCCAAGATAGGTCCCCTCTTCGAATGTTTTTTTCCATTTTAAGGCCGTGTCACACTGGCCAACGGATGCAAAATGGACACAACGGATGAGAGAAATGTTACATCCGTTGTATCCGCGCTCAAAAGGGGCAAAAATTTGTATAATTGGCGCCGACAACATGCACGTGGGGAGGATGCAGGGTGGATGGAAAGTGGATGTGGAATGGAAGCACAGCGGATGGCGCATCCGCAGGGCTTCCAGGAGGCCTCAGCGAAGCGGACGCGGAACGGAAAAAGCAGATGCAGAACGGATGCACAGCGGATGAAGCGGATGCACAGCGGAAGCCTAGCGGATGCACAGCGGAAGCCTAACGGATGCCTGGCATTAATTGCGCATGCGAGGGGATGCATTGTGCAAGCCCCCTGGATATAAAGGGAAGCAGCTCGCATGTCTAGCATTCTGAGGAAAGACCTGCTGCTGGACACTTCGAGTTCCTTGCCTGCATGTCTGCCTGCAAGCCTTGCTGTCAGCCTGCATCCAAGCCTGCCTCCCAGCCTGCTTCCCAGCCTCCTGGGGAGCCTCCCTTCCAGCCTTGCTGGCAGCCTGCCTTCCAGCCTGCCTTCCAGCCTCCCTTCCAGCCTTGCTGGCAGCCTGCCTTCCAGCCTCCCTGCCAGCCTTGCTGCCAGCCTGCCTTCCAGCCTCCCTGCCAGCCAGTCTGTCTGCCAGCCTTGGTGCCTGCCTTCCTGCCAGCCTTCCTGCCAGGCTTCCCAACAGGCTTCCTGCCAGCCTTCCTGCAAGCCTTCATGCCTGCCAGCCTTCCTGCAAGCCTCCCTTCCAGCCAGCAACCCCACAACCATGGGGAAGAAGCAAAAGTCCCAGCAACCTGCCGCCATCCCTGGCAAGAGGGACAGGGCCACCCTCCCGCCCCATGTCCCTGACTCTGCTTCTGCTGGGGGTTCTGCTGCTTGGGCTCGGTCTTCTGTTGCTGGAGCTTCTGCTGTAGCTGCTCCTGGCAGCGGTGCTTCTGCTGCGTACTCTGCTGAAGCTGCTCCTGGTCCTGCTGGTCCTGCTCGTTCTGCTCATGCTCCTGGTCTTGCTGATCCTGCTGCTGGTGCTTACTCTGCTGCTGCTCATCCTGGTCTTGCTGCTGCTGCTGCTGCTGCTGCTGCTGCTGCTTATGATCCTGCTGGTGATTATGCTGCTGCTGCTGCTGCTGATGATGATGATGATTATAATCCTGCTGGTGAGGATGATGATGATGATGATGATGATGATGATGATGATGCTGTTGGTGTGGAGGAGCAGCCCATACAACCTCAAAGTCCCTCTGATGAGGGCCCATATGGCCCTGCCAGAGGGAGGAAGAGGCAGACGCGTGATAGGGAGAGGAGGCAATACTTCATTGAGGAGGAACACGAGGATGAGGTGCTGGAGTGGGTGCGAGAGAACGACTATCTGTGGCGGAATGGACACCGGCTGTACAGGGACACCAAGCGGAAGCAGGCTGCTTGGAGAGAGAGGGCGGAGAGTCTGGGCTACACATCGGATGTGCTCCTCGGCTGGTGGAAGCACATGCAAACCTGGTACGGGAAGCAGCACCACAAAAAATCTGGCCAGGCCAGGGTTAAGCTGCCGGACAGAGAGAAGTACGTCATGGCCAAGTGCAGCTTCCTGGAGGGTGAGGTCTGCCACCGAGGAGCACCAGGAGCCCCTCTGTCTACCCTCTCTCTCTGGCAGCCTGCTGGGAGCCAGTCCTCTGGCGGCCAAGAGTCAGACGCTGTCTCCATGCAGGTATCTGTGGAGCGTGCCATGGCAGAGAACCCCCGGGCAGGTGTTGAAAGCATGGTGGAGAGCGAGGAGGACTCCCTGGTGTGGTGGGAGAAAGGAGAAATCGAGTCCACCACTGCCGAAGCCACATCCACCCACACCTCCGCAACCACAGTAAGGCAGAGAACCGGACAGCAGGAGGGGCAGAGCCACAAGGTCCTGGTGGAGATCAGGGACACCATCCGCACCAGCATAGGTGTCCTCTCTCAGCTGGTCCCCATCGAATCCTCCTCCTCCAACCGCAAGCCCTTCCTCAATTATGTCAACCAGACCCTCAAGGAGATGGCGGATCCCCAGTACCAGGTGGTGAAGGAGAGGATCACCACGCTGCTTAACAACCCTCCAGACCCAGAGGCACCTGTTCCCACCCAGCCCAGGTCTGCTCCTCCACCCCAGGTGATGTCCCTCCCATACCAAGGCTTCCCACACCCCCTCACCTACCAGGGCTACAGATACCCCGAGGTCCAGCAGCACAGACAGCAGCCCTTACAGATGCAGGCAGAGAGTCAATGGGCGACACCGCTGACACCCATGAAAATGATGCCACCGATGCCAACCTCGACAGTCCTCACCCCGCTGCAGAGCAGGCTGCCCCACTACACTACTCCTTCCTCCATCCCACAGCCAAGCCCGGCCTCAGTACATCTGTCCTCAGTCCTGAGGCTGACACCCCATGGCATGGAGGAAGGACCTCTCAGCATTGCGGGGCTGAGCCAGCTGTCCGACACCTTCCTCAACACACCATCCCCTGTTGTCCTCTCGGGGCTAGGCACTCCAATAACACCTCAGACCAGCACTGCAGCAGCACCCACCTCCACAGCACCTACTCCCTAAAATCTTAGCCTGGGCACACACCTCCGAGTGACCAAGAGGAGTGCCAGAGACTGGCTGCCTGGATATTTGTGGACTTTATTTGGACACTTGACTTGGGTCATGTTTATTTTACAGTTTGTTGTTCAATAAAGTTTATCTTTGTTTCACACACTTGCTTCATTAATTTTTTTCTATAAAGTCCGGGTGAAAACTTTTAGAAATGGTTTAGCCTTTGCATGCTTGTGGGATGGGATAAGATAGCTGTGGGATGGGTTAAGATATCTGTGGAATGGGAAGGGATACCTGTGGGATGGGAAGGGATACCTGTGGGATGGGTTAAGATAGCTGTGGGATGGGTTAAGATAGCTGTGGGATGGGAAGGGATACCTGTGGGATGGGAAGGAATACCTGTGGGATGGGTTAAGATAGCTGTGGGATGGGAAGGGATACCTGTGGAATGAGCAGAGATACCTTTGGGATAGGTAATAGCTGTGGGATAGATAAACCTCCAGTGCAAGCATAGTGGGACTGTATGGTCCACCCTCCCAGGTGCCAAACCTATGGCCCTTCATTATCAATACTAATGTAAGCATTGAACCACACATGTCAGCATAAACACAACTCTTTATTAAACGCCCTGTTCATTGCAGGCCAACCAAACAGACATGGCCCAATCTCATCCATGTGATGAGACAGTCTAAAGGAAGCATCAATTAAGCATCTATCATCCTGTTTTGCCACTCCACCACTCCAGCTGGGGAGTTGCACCAGTGTTTCAGGAGGTTGCGCTTCTTCTTCGCCTCACGTGACGCTCTGTTGGGCCCTTGCACATCCTCAGTGTCGATCAGGTTTCGCCCTTGCCTCCATTCCCCAGGCTCCATGTCTCCATTGACTTGCTGGAGGTCCACAAGCTGGTTCTGCAAGACTGGGTAGCGGGTGCGCATGAGATTGTTCAGGATGCAGCAAGCTTCCACGATCCTCCTCATGGTCTCTGGGCGATGCTGCATGTTGGTGAGAACTACCTGGAACCTGTTGGCCAGGATGCCAAAGGCGTTCTCCACCACCTGCCTTGCCCAGGACAGCCTGTAGTTGAAGATCCTCTCTTCTCGGGTGAGGCATCTGCAGGTGTAGGGCTTCATGAGGTAGGTTGTGAGGGAGAAGGCGTCATCCCCCACGATGAAGTAGGGCACATCTTGCGTGTTGTTGGGCAGCGGGTCTGGATCTGGGAAGCCCATGATGAAGTTGCGTTCCAGCCCCTCCTTGAGGTCACTGATATTGTACACCTGGGCATCTGAAACTGACCCATTGCCTGAAGCATCGATGTACATGAACTTGTAGTCAGCAACGACCATGGGGAAGAGGATGATGCTGAAGAAGCCCTTGTAGTTGTGATTAGTGGACCCTAAGTTGGCTGGAGGTTTGCAGGCCACGTGCTTCCCATCGATGGCTCCAACGGTGTGTGGTAAGTTCCACTTCTGATACCACTGCTCTGCAACTTTCTTCCATCCTTCTTCAGTGGAGGGGCACTGGAGGAGCTCCTCCTTGTATTCTTCAATGATGGCCTGCACCACTTCTCTGACAACAAAGCTGATGGTGCTGGGTGGCACCCTCCAGCCGTACTGCATGCTCCTGTAGGTGGTCCCTGAGGCCAGGTGGCTCAGAGTGAGTGCCACCTTGAGCCCAGATTCCAGGCTGGGCGGGAAGTTGCTGTTTGTCTTGGTCAACCTGGGTGTCAGGCGCTGCACAACTTCGCCAAACATGGCTGGAGGCATCCTCATGAAGTTCTGGAATGCCCGAGGGTCTTCGCTCCTGAGGTCCACCATCAGCTTGTCGTAAAGTACGTACTGCGCTCTTCTGGTGAACCATCTTCGGACCCAGACTTTTTTTGGGTGCCTCCTTTTCTTCCCGTAGAACTGTTCACAGAGACTGTAGATGGTTTCGCAGTGTTGCAGAAGGATGTTGGCTACCGAAAGGATTTTTCGCAATCCACGGTGGACATAACTGGATGCTGTGGAAGAGGAAGAGGCATATGAAGGCTGCAGAGGTCTGCACCGCTGGGCTGCTGGTCTGAAAATGCGAAGCAGGCGAGTTGCTCCCCCTTTTTATAGGCAGTATAGGTTGTCCACTAGGCATCCTCTAGGCATCCTCTCGGCATACTCTAGACATCCTTAATATCTGAGATAGGTCCCCTCTGCGAATGTTTTTTCCGCTTTAAATGCTTTGTTTCCGTTCTGTATCCGTTCTGCATCCGTTTCACATCCGTTCTGCTTCCTCCCTGCGTCCGGGCGGATGCGCAGTGGATGCCTAGCGGATATAGCAGATGCGTAGCGGATGCATAGCGGAAGCAAAACGGACAAACTGGATACATTTTCCGCGCAAAAGTTTTAGGCAGCCTAAAACTTTTGGAGTGGATGAAATGTCCATAAATGGATGCCAGACGGATCGAGAGGAAGCCAAATGGAGGCAGCGAGTACATCGCGTTTTCCAATGGATGACAAGCTTTTTTGTCCGTTTTACTTCCTCTTTGCATCCTTTGGTGCAGTGGCTTTAAGGGGCTTTAAGCGCTTTGTTTCCGTGCTGTATCCATTCTGCATCCGTTCTGCGTCCGTTCCACTTCCTCCCTGTGTCTGAGCGGATGCGATTTGCACGGATGCGCAGCGGATGCCTTGCGGATATAGAGGATGCATTACGGAAGCAGAACGGATGCATAGCGGATGCGTAGCGGAAGAATTGGATACATTTTTCGTGCAAAAGTTTTGGGCAGCTCAAAACTTTCTGAGCAGATGAAACATCAATAGACGGATGCTGGACGGATAGAGAGGAAGCAAAACGGAGGCAGTGAGTACATCACGTTAACCAACGGATGGCAAGCTTTTTGGTACGTTTTACATCCTCTTTGGTGCAGTGTGACAGGGGCTTTAGAAGTCACAATTTATGCATGAAAAGCTGAGAGGTATATTAATCATAGAAGTTGTTTACAAAGCAGCAGAAAAGGTCCAATTCAGGAAAATGAGCATCTTGTTAAGCCCTTGTCACACTGCCCAACGGATGCAAAAAGGACAGAACGGACGAGCAAAATGTTCCTTCCATTGTTATCCGCTCTCAAAAGGGGCAAAAATTTGCATAACCGGAGTGGATAACACGGACGCGGGGAGGACGCAGGGCAGATGCAAAGCGGATGTGGAACAGAAGCCCAGCGGATGGAAGCGGATGGGAGCTGATGGCACATCCACTGGGTTTCGGGGGGGCCTCAGCAAAGCGGATGCGGAACGGATACAGCGGATGCACAGCGGATGCGGAATGGATAAAGCGGATGCACAGCGGATGCACAGCGGAAGCCTAATGGATGCCTGGTGTTAATTGCGCATGTGGGGAGGATGCATTGCGTCAGCCCCGCGGATATAATGGAAGCAGCTCGGAAGCTGGTCGCCATTCAGAGGAAAGACCTGCTGCCAGACAGATTGGCTGCCTTGCCTGCCCTGCCTGCATGTCTGCCTGCAAGCCTTGCTGCCAGACTTGGTGCCAGCCTTGCTGCCAGCCTGCCTGCAAGCCTTGCTGCCATCTGGTCTGCCTGCCAGCCTTGCTGCCTGCCTTCCTGCCAGCTTTGGTTCATGCCTGTCTGCCAGCCTTGGTGCCTGCCTGCCTGCCAGCCTTCCTGCCAGCCTTGGTGCTTGCCTCCCTGCCAGCCTTCCTGCAAGCCTTGGTGCTAGCCTTCCTGCCAGCCTTGGTGCCTGCCTGTCTGAGAGCCTGCCTGCCAGCCTTGTTGCCTGCCTCCCTGCCAGACTTCCTGCCAGCCTTGATGTGTGCCTCTCTGCCAGCCTTCCTGCCAGCCTTGGTGCCTGCCTCCCTGCAAGCCTTCCTGCCAGTCTTGGTTCCTGCCAGCCTCCCTGCCAGCCAGCAACCCCACAACCATGCGGAAGCACAGCAACCCTCAATCATCTGCTGCCAGCCCTTGCTAGAGGGACAGGGCTACCATCTCACCCCATGACCCTCACTTTGGTTCTGCTGCACGGGCTCGCTCTTTTGGGGCTGGGGCTTCTGCTGCTTCTGCTTCTGGAGGAGCTGATGACAAGCACTCCAGCACCAGCCACCTCCACAGCACCTGGACCCTTCACCCCTGAGACTGAGCGACCAAGAGGAGTGCCAGAGACTCATTTTTGTTTTATAGCTTGTTGTTAATAATGTCTATTTATGATTCACACACTTGCTTCATTTCTTTTTTTTAATAAACCATTTTTGAAATGGTTTAAGCCTTTGCATGCTTGTGGGATGGGTTAAGATAGCTTTGGGATGGGTTAGGATACCTGTGGGATGGGTAATAGCTATGGGATGGGTTAGGATAGAAGTGGGATAGATAAACCTCCAGTGCAAGCATAGTGGGATTGTATGGTCCACCCTCCCAGGTGCCACACCTATGGCCCATTATTTTCAATAATAATGTAATAATCATCCACACATGTCAACATAAACACAACTCTTTATTAAGCGTCCTGTTCATTGTAGGCCAACCAAACATACATGGCCCAATCTCATCCGTGTGGTGAGAGAGGCTGAAGGAAGCATCCATTAAGCATCTACCATCCTGTCTTGCCACTCCACTGCTCCAGCTGGGGAGTTGCACCAGTGTCTCAGGAGGTTGCGCTGCTTTTTCGCTTCATGTGAGGCTCTGTTGTGGCCTTGCACATCCTCAGTGTCGATCAGGTTTTGCCCTTGCCTCCATTCCCCAGGCTCCATTTCCCCATTGCCTTGTTGGAGGTCCACGAGCCTGTTCTGCAAGACTGGGTAGCGGGTGCTCATGAGATTGTGCAGGAGGCAGCAAGCTTCCATGATCCTCCTCACGGTCTCTGGGCAATGCTGCATGGTGGGGAGAAGTACCTGGAACCTGTTGGCCAGGATGCCCAAGCCGTTCTCCACCACCCGCCTTGCCCTGGACAGCCTGTACTTGAAGATCCTCTCTTCACGGGTGAGGAGTCTGGAGGTGTAGGGCTTCATGAGGTAGGTTGTGAGGGAGAAGGCGTCATCCCCCATGATGAAGTAGGGCACATCTTGTGTTTCATTGGGCAGGGGATCTGGATCTGGGAAGCCCACGATGAGGTTGCGTTCCAGCTCCTCCTTGTGTTCACTGGCGTTGTATATCTGGCCATCTGAAAATGAGCCGTTGCCTGAAGCATTGATGTACATGAACTTGTAGTCAGCATCAACCATGGTGAAGAGGATGATGCTGAAGAAGCCCTTGGAGTTGAAATAAGTGGAACCTGACTTGGCTGGCGCTTTTCAGGCCACGTGCTTGCCATCAATGGCTCCAATAGTGTGTGGGAAGTTCCACCTCTGATACCACTGCTCTGCAACTTTCTTCCATCCTTCTTCAGTGGAGGGGTACTGGAGGAGCTCCTCGTATTCTTCGATGATGGCCTGCACCACTTCTCTGACCACAATGCTTGTGGTGTTGGATGGCACCCTCCAGCTGTACTGCATGCTCCTGTAGGTGGTCCCTGAGGCCAGGTGGCGCAGAGTGAGTGCCACTTTGAGCCCAGGTTCCAGGCTGGGCCGGAAGCTGGTGCTCTGCTTGGTCAACCTGGGTGTCAGCCACTGCACAACTTTGTCAAACATGGCTGGAGGCATCCTCATGAAGTTCTGGAATGCCCGAGTGTCTTCGTTCCTGAGCTCCACCATCAGCTTGCTGTACAGTCTCTTCTGGCGAACCATCTTCAGACCCAGACTTTTTTTGGCTGCCTCTTTTTCTTCTCGCAGTAGAGTTCACAGAGCCTGCAGATTGCTTCACACTGTTGCAGAACGATGGTGGCTGCTGAAAGGACTTTGTTACAATCCACGGTGGACATGACTGGGTACTGTGGAAGAGGAAGAGCCAGATGAAGGCTGCAGAGGTCTGCACTGCTGGGCTGCTGTTCTGAAAGTGAGATGCAGATGAGTTGCTCCCCCTTTTTATAGGAAATAAAGGTTTTCCGCTAGGCATCCTCTAGGCATCCTCTAGGCATCCTCTAGACATCCTTAATATCCAAGATAGGTCCCCTCTGTTAACGTTTTTTCCATTTTAAACACTTTGTTTCCATGCTGCATCTGTTCTGCATCCGTTCTGCATCTGTACCGCGTCCGTTCCGCGTCCGTTCCACTTCCTCCCTGCCTCTGAGCAGATGCAAGTTGTGCGGATGCACAGCAGACACCTAGCGGATATAGCGGATGCGTAACGGATGCGTAACGGATGCCTAGAGGATGCGTAGCAGATGCAGAATGGACGAACTGGATAAATTTTCTGCGCAAAAGTTTTGGGCAGCCCAAAACTTTTGGAGTGGATGAAACATCAATAAACGGATGCTGGACGGATAGAGAGGAAGCAAAACAGAGGCAGTGAGTACATTGCATTTTCCAATGGATGACAAGCTTTTTTCTCCATTTTACATCCTCTTTGCATCCGTTGGTTCAGTGTGACATGGGCTTTAGGTTAGAATCATTGCTCTTCTGTGTATTAATTAAGTGGATGGAGTCACCTGTGATCTATTTGCTGTTTATGTTGATGGATGACTTTGGGCCAGATGCTATCTCTCAACTTGTTCCACCTCACAAGGTTCTTGTTGTTGTGAAAATAAAAGGAGGAAGGAGTGTTAGGTATGTTTGGCACTTTGAATTACTTGTAAAAATATTAAATATGGAAACAAACAAGCAAACAAAAAATAACAGCAATAACACTTAAGCATGTTGCTCAATGGACAGTGGAATGCCCCAAGGACAGGATGCCATGCATGTGGTGAAAGGCAAGGTTCTCTGCCTCTCCAAATAAAGAGTAGAAAACTTTAAAGATTTATATCAGCCTTTCAGATAATGCTAAGTTGCAAAATCACTTCACTAGAAATATTGTCACTTTATTGATTCAGGTTACTATAACATCATCTTGAAAGGCTTCCTTTCATACTATAGAGCAAGGGTGTCAAACTCACATCATCAAAGCAGCATCATGTGATGTATTGGGATTCCCCCCCCCCCTTTGCTAAACTGGGGAAATGTGGGTATGGCCAGTGTATCAAACATCCAGCCTATGGGCTGGGAGTTTGACAGCCCTGCCATAGAGAATATGAGCAGGGAAATCTTTTCCTTTCTCATTCTCTGAACTAAGTTCATGTTTTATCTTTCCCTCTTTTCTTTCTTTAAGCCCATGTCACACTGCACCAATGGATGGAAAGAGGATGTAAAACAGAGAGAAACACTTGGCATCCATTGGTTAACGCGATGCATCCATTCTGCATTCACTGCATCCATTATTCATACTCTCCATCTGTCCAGCATCCGTCTAGTGTGATTTCATCTGCTCAAAAAGTTTTGAGCTGCACAAAACTTTTTGAGCGGATAAAGTATCCAACGCGTCCGTTATACATCCGCTACGCATACGGGGAACATCCGTTAAACTCCCATCATCATCCATTATGCGTCCGATATATCCGCTAGGCATCCGCTGTGCATCCGCGCAACTCACATCCATTCCAGCGGAAAACGGACACAGGGAGGAAAGGAAACGGACGTGGAACAGACACGCAGCGTTTGTAGCATGGAAGTAGAAAGGATGAAAGCAGATGCAGCTCGCATATAAAGCCTTAAAATGGAAAAAACGTTTGTATAGGGGACGTATCTTGGATATTTAGGATGTCTGGAGGATGCCTGGAGGATGCAAAAGGACACCTAGCGGAATACCTATATTTCTTATAAAAAGGGGGAGAAATCACCTGGATCTAACTTTCAGTCCAGCAGCCCTGCTGTGCAGACCTCTTCAGCCTTCATCTGGTTCTTGCTCTTCCACTGCATCCAGTCATCTCCACCAGGGATCGTCGCACACTCCTTTTGGTAGCCGCCATCGTTCTACAACAGTGCGAAGCCCTCTACAGGCTCTTTCACCTGTTCTACGTGAAAAAAAGGAGGCGTCCAAGAAGTGTCTGGGTCCGAAGATGGATCACAAGAAGAGACGAGTACGGACTGTATGACAAGCTGATGGTGGAGCTGAGGAATGAAGACACTCGTGCATTCCAAAACTTCATGAGGATGCCTCCAGCCATGTTTGATGAAGTTGTGCAGTGGCTGAGACCCAGGTTGACCAAGGTAAACACCAACTTCCAGGCCAGCCTGGACCCTGGGCTCAAGGTGGCACTGACTCTGCACCACCTAGCTTCCGGGACCACGTACAGGAGCATGCAATACGCCTGGAGGTTGCCACACAACACCATCAGCATTGTGGTCAGAGAAGTGGTGCAGGCCATCATCGAAGATTACCTGGAGGAGCTCCTCCAGTGCCCCTCAACTGAAGCAGGCTGGAAGAAAGTTGCAGAGCAGTGGTATCAAAAGTGGAACTTCCCCGACACCGTTGGAGCCATAGATGGGAAGCACATGGCCTGCAAAGCTCCAGCCAACTCAGGGTCCACTTATCACAACTACAAGGGCTTCTTCAGCATCATCCTCTTCACCATGGTCGATGCTGACTACATGTACATCGATGCTTCAGGCAACAGGTCAGCCCAGGTATACAATGCCAGTCACCTCAAGGAGGGGCTGGGACGCAACCTCATCATGGGCTTTCCAGATCCAGACCCCCTCCCCAATGACACAGAAGATGTGCCCTACTTCACATGATGCCTTCTCCCTCAGAACCTACCTCATGAAGCCCTACACCTCTAGATGCCTCACCCGTGAAGAGAGGATCTTCAACTACAGGCTGTACAGGGCAAGGCGGGTGGTGGAGAACACCTTTGGCATCCTGGACAACAGGTTCTAGGTACTTCTCATCACCATGCAGCATCACCCAGAGACCGTGAGGAGGATCGTGGAAGCTTGCTGCATCCTGCACAATCTCATGCGCATCCGCTACCCAGTGTTGCAGAACAGGCTTGTGGACCACCAACAATGCAATGGGCACATGGAGCCTGGTGAATAGAGGCAAGGGCGAAACCTGATAGATACTGTGGATGTGCAAGGCCACAACAGAGCTTCATGTGAAGGGAAGAAGCAGCGCAACCTCCTGAGACACTGGTGCAACTCCCCAGCTGGAGCAGTGGAGTGGCAAGACAGGATGGTAGATGCTTAATGGATGCTTCCTTCAGCCTGTCTCATCACACGGATGAGATTGTGCCATGTATTTTGAGTGGCCCTACAATGAACAGGGCATTTTAAGAAGATTTGTGTTTATGTTGAAATGTGTTGATGAATGATTATATTGTTGTTGATAATAAAGGGCCATAGGTGTGGCACCTGGGAGCGTGGACCATACAGTCCCACTATTCTTGCACTGGAGGTTTATCTATCCCACAGCTATTACCCAATCCACAGGTATCCCTGCCCATACCACTGCTAACCTAATCCATCCCACAGCTATTACCCATCCCACAGGCATCCCACTGCTATCCTTACCCATCCCACAAGCATGCAAAGGCTTAAACCATTTCTAAAAGTTTCCAACAAGACTTTATTTACTAAAAGAACTGAACCAAGTGTGTGAAGCAAAGATAAACTTTATTAATAACAAATTGTAAAAGCAAAATGACCCAAGTAAAGTGTCCCAAGCAAAGATAAAGTCAACAGGTAGCAACCCATTCTCTGGCACTCTTCTTAGTCACTCTGAGGCATGCCCATAGTTTCAGGGGTATAGGGTCCAGGTGCTGCTGCTGGAGTGCTGGTCTGAGGCGCCATTGGGGTGCCTGGCCCCGAGAGGACAACAGGGGATGGTGTGTGGAGAAAGCTCTCAGAGAGCTGGCTCTGTCCTGTGATATTGAGAGCCCCTTCCTCCATGACATGGGGTGTCAGTCCCAAGACCAATGACAGATGTTCTGAGGCCGGGCTTGGCTGTAGGGTAGAGGAAGGAGGAGTGTAGTGGGGCTGTCTGGTCTGTAGGTGAGCGAGTTGAGGCGTCGGTGGCATCTGTGGCGTGGGTGGCATCTGTGGCATGGGTGGCATCTGTGGTGTGGGTGGCATCTGTGGCATGGGTGGCATCGGTGGTGTGGGTGGAATTGGTTGCATTGGTGGCATCAGTGGCATCGGTGGCATCGGTGGCGTACAATGTACGGGGAAGGGCTGCCTGTGCTGCTGGAACTCCTGGTAGTCGTAGCCTTGGTCGGTGAGGGCCTGTGAAAAGCCTTGGAAGGGCTGTGACATCACCTGGGGTGGAGGAGCAGACCTGGACTGGGTCGGAGCAGGTTCAGCTGGGACTGGAGGGTTGTGCAGAAGACCAGTGATCCTGTCCTTTACCATCTGGTACTGTGATTCCGACATGTTCATGAGGGTCTGGTTGATGTAGGTGAGGAAGGGCTTGCGGTTTGAGGATGTGATGTCAGTGTGTACCAGCTGAGAGAGGAAATCTATGCTGCTTCTGATGGTGTCCCTGATCTCCAGCAGGACAATGTGGCTCTGCCCTTCCAGTCTGGCTCTCTGCCTGCTTTCTGTGGATGTGGAGTTGGGTGTGGGTGTGGGTTGGTCTCTGGTGTCAGCGCCCTCTCCTTGCTCCAACTGCATCAGGGGGTCCTCCATACACTCCGCCATGGGGAGTGCAGCTGTTGGGGGGTTGTCCGTCGTGGGACGCTCCACAGATATCTGCCTGGACACAGGAGCTGACTCTTGGCCAGAAGAGGATTGGCTCTCTGTGGGCTGCCTGAGAGAGAGGGTTGTGAGAGGGGCTGCTCCTCAGTGGCGGACCTCACCCTCCAAGAAGTTGCACTTGGCCATCACGTTGGTCTTCCGGTTGGTGAGCTTGAACGCAGCCTGGCCAGACTTCTTGAAGTGCAGTTTCCTGTACCAGGTGTGCATGTGCTTCCACCACCCAAGGAGGACTCTGACTTGACCAGTCTATCTGTCTGACCTTATGTGTGTTCTATAATAGTATGACAATTGCTATTTAAGCCAGGGTAAAATAGTATGACTATATTTGAAAAAATTCCCAGTTGTGTGTTGTTGTTGTTTTTTTAATCTGAAAGAAGCTCAAATACCACTTTGCTGGGTCTTCTTCCTTGTTAAGCCTGGGTTCCCCAACCAGGGTTAGGTAGACAAGCTAAACAGAATGTGCAGCGTTAGTCAGATAGGCACACAGATAAATGAGTGAGCTAAGCTTGTATGTTTATTAACATACAGTAAAAATAACAGATACGCTTGTGCTATCAAGAATATATTTTATTCCAGTATAAGTTTATAGCATAGTCAAAAACAGTCCAATATTCATTTACCATGTAGTCAGTCCATTCAGGGATATTCAGTTAGCAAAGTCCATGTAGAATATCCTATTGTCAGTTCACATAAATCAGTCCGTTGTTGTCTCTCCCGTTCGAGCAATGCAGTCTTGATTCCAAGCAGTAATCAGGGATCATCAAAGCCAGAGAGAGAGCGAGCAAGCTGTAGCCTTGCTACTTTTATATGGTTTTCATAACCACACCCACAATTGCTATTTTACAGTTAAAGCTGCATACACTAACTATGATTCATAGTTAGTATTTCACCTAAAACAGTTAGGGTGAACAATGTTATCCCTAACATTCCTGATCAAATTCTATAATCATTTCTTGCATAATAATGCCTAAGATATTATTCAACTGAATTTTTCAGTGGAGGAAGTTGGCAGAATCTCAAAGAACAACTGTTGTATTCTGATGTTGCTGTGGGAAGCTGGATATATCTAACAAATCTAACAAGGCCTAGAATGGTTAGTTTGGGATATTTCAACTTATACTGGTATTGAGCCCAGGAAATAATATACAATGTACACACACACACACACACACACACATAGGTACCGTATATACTTGCATGTAAGCCGACTTTAGAACACTTTTTTTTCTCCAAAAATTTGAGGGTCGGCTTATACCCGAATAAATCTGGCTGCCCGACTTCACGCGATGAGAGCCAAGACTCTCATCGTCTTTGCGGGCAGCAGCTTCGCGCATTGAGAGCCAAGACTCTCATCGCCTTCGCCGGGCAGCGGCTTCGCGCAATGAGAGTCTTGGCTCTCATTGCGCAAAGCCGCTGCCTGCGAAGGCAATGAGAGTCTTGGCTCTCATTGTGCAAAGTCGGGCAGCCAGATTTATTTGCGTATAAGCCGACCCCCAAATTTGGGGGAAAAAAAAGCATTCACCATGGTATTTGGGGGTCGGCTTATATGCGAGTTTTTTCAAAAATCCTCATTTTGGGGCAGTTTTTAAAGGGTCGGCTTATATGCGAGATCGGCTTATATGCAAGTATATACGGTATACTTATTTTTAGCTGCAAAACCATAGCTCATACTACTATTACAATATTGCTTTGTGTTTCAGGAGTCATCAATAAAGAATAAAATGTACTGTAATAAAAAGGCTGTAAGCCATCCAGAGTCACTGGGTGTGAGCAGCTAAAAACATATATTCTTATGAACATTATATTTATATATTATATATAGTTTGGCACATTGAAAGTAACCTATGAGTTTACCTCTGTACTATACTATAATTCTAGTTTCTCCCTCGCTATTCCCAGAGTATATCTACAATTATTGAAATAGTTGTGTTAGTCTGGAAAGATCCTGTCTATAGGTGGAGAACAATAAAAGAAACTATTGTTTAGTAACTCCAGGTGTCATTGTTGGTCCTTGGGGCCTGAAACACACAGATACACAGGAAGGGTGGCCCACTCACTTTTAAAAGCAAAAAAGCTGCTTTATTTTACTTCATGTCGCTGTGAAGTATACAGTGACACTGGTCATAGCTGGATGATGCTTCAAAAGGATAAACAGTGTCTTGTGAAGACAAATTACATCAGCTCTTTGTCTGCTCATGAACTGCATCATGTAGCCTTTTTGGTGGGAAATGCTTTGTTTATGCAAGCCAAAGCCCATTCAGTTTGAGCCATTCCTGATACATCTCATCCCATGAGAGGAACACATTCCCCAAGAAATAGTATCTACATTTTTATAAACCTCTGCTCTTTCTCAATGATTCTAAGTGATCACAAATGCTTAACCTTCTTCTATAATGGGGACAGGGGCAACTTTGCCTTTATATTTTTTCCTACTTTTCAAGTTGTGAGTGGCCCAGAATCCTGGGAATTAGGTGACCTCCAAAGTGTACAAATAAATATATAAACAAACAAACCAGTGCAGAATGGAGTGCCAAGTTGGCCTCCACTCAGAAACTCTGCCCTCCCACAGAAAACATCTGATTAGGATCTGAGTCTATATCTGGCTCTTGTCCAAGCTGGCTGGCTGCCATTTTAGATTATCCCAAATGTCATTCGGAATATTGATGGTGAGTTGAACATTGCATGGAGGGTAATCAGAGATGATAAGGATCTAGTACTAACCAAGCAGCTACTTGGCTGTTATTCAGAAGCATCACCATATGCATGATTAGAATAGTTTGTTTTTAATTTGATAGCTGTTATAGTGTCACAGAATGATAGAACTGGAAAGGCCCCAAGAGATCATTTTGTCCAATACTAAATGTAGGATTTATATTTCAATTCTAATCCAGAATCTTGAAAATGCTTCATGGAAATCTCACTTCATTTTATATTTACAAGAAAAACTCTGAGAAATAGATTGTTTTGAGAAAGAATGATTGGCTCCATGTTACTGAGTAACTAACCATAGTACTGAATAACTAAAGGTCGATTTGAATTTGGGTTTCTCCTGTTCTAATCTGCCCATATTAACCACTGCATCACACACTGGTTGGAGGTAGACCCTTCTGAATCCATTAGTGTTTGAGAGCTGCCAACTCTGAAACTAGGCTTCTATAGGTCATCAGTATCATGATTACAGCACTACCAAAATAAATATGGTCTCTAAACTGGTGACAGAAAAAAAGAGTTGCAAAATTGGAGAGTCATGGACATCCAGCCTGCTTAATCTAGTCTTCTCAAGTATATGAATTGATAGTCTGTGTTGAAGACAGCATTTCAGATTTTATTCAGACAGTGTTTTTTTTTATATATATATTTTTCATTTGGTCTTTTGAGAGATGGTCTGTAACTACCTATAGCAAATAAAAAAATATTGGACCTTCTACTTGCAAAAATGGTACAATCTGGGAATAAACTGATTCAGTTACCTATCATTGGTCTAATCCAGCAGAGTACTTGTTTTTTCTCTCTCATAGGATGGCTTTCATGAAATATTTTGTGAATAACTATCAACCTGTTAACTACTCAAATATCAAATCTCTGCTTCCTCTCTCCCTTTCCTTTCCTCTCCTTTCCTTTCAAAGGAAATGAAAAAAATAGAGTAATGGTTTGTAGGCACAGTTATGTCACATATAATTATGAACACCACATTTTTCAACTTCTAAAAAACAAAATGGTACAACGATTCTTGCCATGTCAGGAATGAATATGCAACTGACAGATTTACTTAAATGCCTTATTGTAAGTCAGAGTTTTAATGATTGTTCCCTGAGACTTTTTTTTCCCTTGCTGTGACTCGAATAAATATGGTTATTTATTTAGTAAGGCAGCTGAAAATCATAAGCTGAAAAGACAAATATAAACATGTCCAGGCCAACTTTTTTTCTTGAAGAATTTGCCAAGAAGTCTAATGTATAGCACTCTTTAACAGCTCTATAAATTAAATTGCCCTTATAATGGAAAAATTGCTCTAAATTTTCCCACACAAGTAAAAACAAAAGCTACCAAGGATCCCAGTGGGACTGATTTTCCGTATTTCATTCCACAAGGATTCCTGGACAGCTGGACATTAATCAGAATGAATTTTAGATAGATTCCATCTTTCCTTAGGGAAAAAAAAATCCACAATGAATAGAAATTGAACTTGTTTTAGAAGCTTTAAGAAGTAATACATAGGTTTACCTCATCTAAAGGTTTTTTTCCTAATCTGCTTTATTTACTGCTATTTATAATACACTAAAGAGAACATAAAGACTAATATCTATCTATCTGTCTATCTATCTATAATTATTTATCATCAACACCTTTTTAAAATTAAATCATCAAGGGGCCTAGAGCTTATAACTAAAAGCCATTATATCTACATTTAAATTGGGTTGAAGAAAATCTCTCCTTTTTTCTCTAAACCATGTACTGAGAAAACGAACATCTCATATTTAAATAAATAAATACATACATAAATTCTTCTGAATTGTCATTATATTGAGGCCTTCTTCTATCTGCTAACATTTTCATGAGAAAAAATATATTTGCCACAATACGGCAATATTCAGGTTCTTTCCTATTTTCCACAATCTTAAAAAGGTAAAGGTTCCCCCTGCACATATGTGCTAGTTGTTTCCAGCTCTAGGGTGCTGTTACAAAGGTGCTTGTCTCCATTAAAAAGTGCTGTCCAAAGAGCCAGCACTGTCCAAAGATGTCTCAGTGGGATGTGGCCGGGATGACTAAACACCGAAAGTGCACGGAATACTGTTACCTTCCCCACCAAATGTGATCCCTATTTTTCTTCTTGAATTTTTATGTGCTTTCGAACTGCTAGGTTGGCAGAAGCTGGGACAAGTAACGGGAGCTCACTCTGTTACGCAGTGCTAGGGATTTGAACTGCTGATCTTTCTGATCAATAAACTCAGGGTCTTTCTGATCAATAAACTCAGGGTCTTAGCCACTGAACCACCATGTCCCTTCTACAATCTTACTGTTAACCATAATATTTGGCTTAATCTTTATCATCTTCATCTTCATCATCTACAAAACCTGTCAAATCTTTATGTTCTAAGTAATTATTAGTGTTATCACCTCCTTCCCCCCACCCCCTAAAAAAAGAAAAAGAACCCCCCCCCCAAAAAAAAAAACCTTATCTATAAGGTCAGCTTAAGGTGTACTGTAATAACCTGTCTTATTTTTAATGGAAAATTTAGTCAAAAATAATTGAACAACTTTCCAAGCCATGTACAGTATCTAATTCTTTACATTTTCTGATGCACATGGGACTTATCCTAGGATTTATAATGGTAAGTTGTCTTGGTTTAAATGCCATCTATAAAATACTGATTTTCCCTTAATTCAGCTGGAAAATTATATCAATAGTTCCTCTTCCAAATGGATTAATATAAAGTCATAGGTGAAGCTTTTACCTCTAATTCCCATACTGCATTCAAACAGCTTGTCTTATCTTTTAATAGAACCTAACATATTTTTGAGATTCTTCTTTTCTCTGCACCAGGTGACAAATTTAATCCAATTTCAAATTTAATCTAATTTCATATTTGGATGTATTCTAACTGCTGAGACTGCAGTGACTTATGAAAATTGAATCTGAAACTGTGAACAAGCCAAATTTCCTAAAATTATCTGTAATTAGGGACATTCCTATTTTTATTGTTGAAAAAATCTATTAAGAGGAGCCTTAGGCTTCTCAAGAAGACAAGTACTGACACTTTGATTCCTGCTATGGACAAATGGCTACAGAAGTTGATGGAGTTGGCTGAAATGGCAAAATTATCTACTTTGATTAAAGAAAAGAACATAAGTACTTTTGTTTCCACTTGGAGATCACTTATGAACTTTGTGCTTGAAGTGGAAAAGACTGAAACTTTGATTTTGGGTTTTATTGAGTTGATTGATATTTTTTTTAAAAAATGGCTTGTTCATATTATTACGAAAAAGCAAAAAGTTGTGATTTGATGTTAGTGCCTTATTTTACAGCAACAGAGAGAGTTGGAAGTCAATGCTTCTTCTCTATTTTTTTCTTATTCTTCCTCACTTCTCTCCCCCCTTTTCCTGCTTTTCTATTTACTTTGTATTTTATATTTTACAATATTTTATAATCAATAAAATGTTAAACTGCAAACAGGAGAAGGAGGAGGAGGAGGAGGAGGAGGAGGAGGAGGAGGAGGAGGGGGAAGAAGAAGAAGAAAAAACAATACTGGCTACTTTTTCAGCACTTCTGAGAATGGTCACATGTCCCTCCCAACACAATATCAGGCTGGAAACTGGCTAGGTTGTAGCTATGTTCTACAAGCAAATGACCAAAAGAAATGGATTTATCCAGGCATATTCTTCAACTTCTGTGTCTGATTTCATATTAATGTTTCTTTATGGACTAAATAGTACACTTGTATATTCCATGAAAATATACATGCTGGATTATATCCATTAATTATCCAACATCTTTGTTCTGCTAATCACATCTTTTCATTTGAGATGTTTTCAAAATAAAAATCTTTCCTTCCTTTGTTGTTACTTCCAGTCAGCATTCTGTCATCTTTTTAAATATTTGTAACAAGGAGGTCAAGATTTGTCAATCATATTCCATCATGTGCCATATTGTTGGCTGTTCAGGCTTTCAGTAATATTTTCTACATAGTTTAGGGTCCTGTGCATCATTTTGCAAATTGCCTATAAGTCATTACTAATTTGCATGAAGACATGAAACTAAATGCAATACAACCCAAAATGGGTCAGGATGTGTTTATAAAGATGATGCTAAATAAAAGAAAACTCAGGTTGCCCAGGTTCAAGCAACCAGGCGAGGCAACGTGAGTGTGACACAAGCATATTCTGATAATTCAGCAATTTGATTTTTTAAAAAAACTTTTATTGAATTTCAGTGGTGAATATATATGGAACATCCAATCAGTGACATATCTGATTTTGACCGTTGTTTTTATCTGCTCCTTTTAATTGGTTCTGACTTTCTGGTTTAAATTTGGTTCAGTGCTTTATTGCTAAAGCCCATGTCACACTGCACCAACGGATGGAAAGAGGATGTAAAATGGAGAGAAACACTTGCCATCCGTTGGTTAACGCGATGCATCCGTTCTGTACTCACTGCTTCCGTTTTTCATCCTCTCTATCCGTCCAGTATCTGTCGACTGAGATTCCATCCGCTCAAAAGGTTTGGGGCTGGACAAAACTTTTTGAGCAGAAAATGTACCCAATGCGTCCATTCTGCATCCGCAACGCATACGGGGAACATCCGTTCTACATCCGTCGTCATCCGTTACGCATCCGCTATATCCGCTAGGCAAATGCTGCGCATCCACGCAACTTGCATCCACTCCAGCGGAAAAAGGACACAGGGAGGAAGCGAAACAGACGTGGAACGGACACACAGCGTTAGTAGCATGGACAGAGAAAGGATGAAAGCGGATGCAGCTTGCATACAAAGCATTAAAATGGAAAGAACGTTCGCAGAGGGGACCTATCTCAGATATTTAGGATGTCTGCAGGATGTCTAGAGGATGCAAAAGGACACCGAGTGGAAAACTGACATTTCCTAAAAAAGGGGGAGGAACTCACCTGGATCTCACTTTCAGTCCAGCAGCCCTGCGGTGCAGACTTCTTCAGCCTTCATCTGGCTCTTGCTCTTCCACAGCTTCCAGTCATCTCCACCAGGGATCATCACACACTCGTTTTGGTAGCCACCATCGTTCTACAACAGTGCGAAGCCATCTACAGGCTCTTTCAACTGTTCTACGTGAAGAAAAGGAGGCGGCAAGAAGTGTTTGGGTCCAAAGATGGATCACCAGAAGAGCAGAGTATGGACTGTACAGAGTATGGCTGATGGTGGAGCTGAGGAACGAAGACGCTCGTGCATTCCAGAACTTCATGAGGATGCCTCCAGCCATGTTTGACGAAGTTGTGGAGTGGATGAGACCCAGGTTGACCAAGCAGAGCACCAACTTCCAGCCCAGCCTGGACCCTGGGCTCAAGGTGGCACTGACTCTGTGCCACCTGGCCTCAGGGACCATGTACAGGAGCATGCAGTACAGCTGGAGGGTGCCACACAACACCATCAGCATTGTGGTCAGAGAAGTGGTGCAGGCCATCATCGAAGAATACCTGGAGGAGCTCCTCCAGAGCCCCTCCACTGAAGAAGGCTTGAAGAAAGATGCAGAGCAGTGATATCAGAAGTTGAACTTCCCCCACACCATTGGAGTCATAGATGGCAAGCACGTGGCCTGCAAAGCTCCAGCCACTGATTTCAACTACAAGGGCTTCTTCAGCATCATCCTCTTTGCCATGGTCGATGCTGAAGACAAGTTCATGGACATCGATGCTTCAGGCAACGGCTCATCTTCAGATGCCCAGATATACAACGCCAGTGACCTCACGGAGGGGCTGGAACGCAACCTCATCATGGGCTTCCCAGATCCAGAACCCCTCCCCAACGACACACAAGATGTGCCCTACTTCATCATGGGGGATGACGCCTTCTCCCTCAAAACCTGCCTCATGAAGCCCTACACCTCCAGATGCCTCTCCCGTGAAGAGAGGATCTTCAACTACAGGCTGTCCAGGGCAAGGCGGGTGGTGGAGAATGCCTTTGGCATCCTGGCCAACAGGTTTCAGGTACTTTTCACCAACATGCAGCATCGCCCAGAGACCGTGAGGAGGATCGTGGAAGCTTGCTGCATCCTGCACAATCTCATGCGCACCCGCTACCTAGTCGTGCAGAACAGGCTCGTGGATCTCCAACAAGGCAATGGGGACATGGAGCCTGGTGAATGGAGGCAAGGGCTAAACCTGATAGACACTGTGGATGTGCAAGGCCCCAACAGAGCTTCACGTGAAGGGAAGAAGCAGCGCAATCTCCTGAAACACTGGTGCAACTCCCCAGCTGGAGCAGCGGAGTGGCAAGACAGGATGGTAGATGCTTAATGGATGCTTCCTTCAGCCTGTCTCATCACACTGATGAGATTGTGCCATGTATGTTGAGTGACCCTACAATGAACAGGGCATTTAAAGAAGAGTTGTGTTCATGTTGAAATGTGTTGATGAATGATTACATTGTAATTGATAATAAAGGGCCATAGGTGTGGCACCTGGGAGGGTGAACCATACAGTCCCACTATGCTTGCACTGGAGGCTTATCTACCCCACTGCTATCCTTACCCATCCCACAGGTATCCTAACCCATCCCACAGCTATTACCCATCCCAAAAGTATCCCTGCCCATCCCACAGCTATTACCCATCCCAAAGGTATCCCTGCCTATCCCACTGCTATTACCCATCCCAAAGGTATCCCTGCCCATCCCACAGCTATTACCCATTCCAAAGGTATCCCTGCCCATTCCACTGCTATTACCCATCCCTAAGGTATCCCTGCCCATCCCACTGCTATCCTTACCCATCCAACAAGCATGCAAAGGCTTAAAGCATTTCTAAAAGTTTACACCAAGACATTATTTAATAAAATAAATGAAGCAAGTGTGTGAAGAAAAGATAATCTTTTTTAATAACAAGCTGTAAAAGCAAAATGACCCAATTCAAGTGTCCAAAGCAAAGATAAAGTCAACAGGTAGCCACTCAGTCTCTGGCACTCTTCTTAGTCACTCTGAGACGTGCCCAATCTCAGGGGTGAAGGGTCCAGGTGCTGTGGAGGTGGCTGCTGCTGGAGTGCTGGTCTGAGGCATCATTGGAGTGCCTAGCCCCTAGAGGACAACAGGGGATGGTGTGTGGAGGAAGTTCTCAGAGAGCTGGCTCAGTCCTGTGAAGTTGAAAGCCCCTTCCTCCAGGACATGGGGTGTCAGTCCCAATACCGATGACAGATGTTCTGAGGCTGGGCTTGGCTGTGGGGTGGAGGAAGGAGCAGTGTAGTGGGGATGTCTGGTCTGCAGCTTAGCGAGGTGAGGCATCATGGCATCTGTGGCATCTGTGGCATCTGTGGCGTGGGTGGCATCGGTGGCGTCGGTTGCATTGGTGGCATCAGTGGCATCAGTGGCACCGGTGGCGTACGATGTACCTGTGCCTGGACTGGGAAGGGCTGCCTGTGCTGCTGGAACTCCTGGTAGTTGTAGCCTTGGTCGGTGAGGGCCTGTGAAAAGCCTTGGAAGGGCTGTGACATCACCTGGGGTGGAGGAGCAGACCTGGACTGGGTCGGAGCAGGTTCAGCTGGGACTGGAGGGTTGTGCAGAAGACCAGTGATCCTGTCCTTTACCATCTGGTACTGTGATTCCGACATGTTCATGAGGGTCTGGTTGATGTAGGTGAGGAAGGGCTTGCGGTTTGAGGATGTGATGTCAGTGTGTACCAGCTGAGAGAGGAGATCTACGCTGCTTCTGATGGTGTCCCTGATCTCCAGCAGGACAGTGTGGCTCTGCCCCTCCAGTCTGCCTCTCTGCCTTTCGGTGGAGGTGGAGCTGGGGGTGGATGTGGGTTGGCCTGTAGCGGAAGTGCCCTCTCCTTGCTCCCACTGCGTCAGGGGGTCCTCCACGTGATCCACCACGGGTAGTGCAGCTGTCGGGGGGTTCTCCCTCGTGGGACACTGCATAGATACCTGCCTGGACACAGGAGCTGACTCTTGGTCAGAAGAGGACTGGCTCTCTGTGGGCTGCCTGAGAGAGAGGCTTGGCCATCACGTAGGTCTCTCGGTCCGTCAGCTTGACCGTGGCCTGGCCAGATTTCTTGAGGTGCAGCTTCCCATACCAGGTGTGCATGTGCTTCCACCACCTGAGGAGCACCTCCGAAGTATAGCCCAGGCTCTCCGCCTTCTCTCTCCAAGAAGCCTGCTTCCTTTTGGTGTCTCGAGAGAGCCTGTGTCCCTTCTGCCATACATACTCGTTCTCCCTCAGCCATTCCAGCACCTCATCCTCATGTTCCTCTTCAATGGAGTATTGCCTCCTCTCCCGTTCATGCGTATGCCTCTCCCTCCCTCTGGCAGGGCCATATGGGCCCTCATCAGAGGGGCTTCGAGGTTGTAGGGACTGCTCCTCCACACCACCACCAGCAGCAGCAGCAACAACAACAGTAGCAGCAAAAGCAGGACCAGCAGGACCAGCAGGACCAGCAGGACCAGCAGGACCAGCAGCACCAGCAGCACCATCAGCACCAGCAACACCAGCAGCACCAGCAGCACCAGCAGCAGCACCAGCAGCACCAGCAGAGTAAGCACCAGCAGTGCCAGCAGGACCAGCAGGACCAGGATCAGCAGCAGCAAAGGAAGCACCAGCAGGATCAGGAGCAGCACCAGCAGGACCAGGAGCACCAGCAGCACCAGAAAGACCAGCAGAACCAGGAGCAGCGCCAGCAGAGTAAGCACCAGCAGAAGCTCCAGCACCAGGAGCAGCACCAGCAGAAGCCCCAGCACCAGCAGAGTCAGCCCGAGCAGCAGAAGCCCCAGCAGAAGCAGAGTCAGGGCCAAGGGGTGGGATGGTGGCCCTGTGCCTTTTGCCAGGGCTGGCAGCAGATGGCGGAGGCTTTTTCTTCTTCCCCATGGTTGTTGGGTTGTTGGCTTGCTGGCTGGCTGACTGGCTGGCTGGCTGGAGCTTTGTCTGGCAGCACGTTTTTCCTCTGAATGGTGACCTGCTTGTGAGCTGCTTCCCTTTATATCCACGGGGCTGACGCAATGCATCCTCCCCACATGCGCAGTGAACGCTGTGCATCTGCTAGGCTTCCGCTAGGCTTCCGCTCTGCAACCGCTTCATCCGCTCAGCATCCGCTCAGCATCAGCTCTGCATCCGCTCTTTCCGCTGCACATCCACTTCGCTGTGCTCCCCGGAAGCCCCGCGGATGTGCCATCTGCTCCCATCTGCTTCCATCCGCTAGGCTTCCATGGAGCATCCACTTTCCATCCCCTTACATCCTCCCCCCATCCGTTCCTTTCCATTGTTGTCCACTCTGGTTATGCAAATTCGGGGCACTTTTGAGAGCGGATAACAATGGATGGAACATTTTCTCATCCGCTGTGTCCTTTTTACAAACGTTTTGCATCCATCGGCCAGTGTGACAGGGCCTTAAGAGTATTTGTTTATCAGATATATATCTTAACTCTTGCTCAGAGCTTTAAGGTGGCTTGTCTAGCACTCACTGCCCTATTTTTTTCCTTGAGAAACTCCCCTATAAGGAAGTTTGGGCGATGAGAGAGTAACTGGCTCCAAACTACGGGCTGGCCATAAGATTAGAACTTAGACATCCTTATTCCTAGTTCAAACCTTAAACATATTTATTTACTTATCATTAATAAATAAACCAGTCAGGCAGTTTTGGCATAGGTTTCTTATAATTAATAGATAGCAATTAGTGACTTTTCCTGGATATTTTTATTTTATCCTTTAGCCATGAAGGATGCAAATAGGAAAAATAGGAAAATAAAGAAAAATAATGCATGCAGATCAGCTGTGGCAGCTTCTTTATTGACTTGAAACCGAGTAAAGAGAACAAGAAAGATGACTTTGACCAAAAAAATTAGAAACTGGTGTCTAGGAAAAAAGAATGAAGACATTCTTTAAATTCAGAGATAACATTCAGAACTTGCATAGGTAAATGCCTCTCTAATTCACTGGCATATAGAAAATGGGAGGAGGTATAGCATATACAGGCTTGCAAGATTCATATTTATATAATTATTATTAACTTTCATATGATATGAGTGTAGTGATAGGATTCAGCCAGTTTGCACCATTTCAGGAGAATCGGTTGTTAACTTTCTGAGCAGCTTGACAAACTGGTTGTTGGAAGAAAACATGAGGTCAGAGAACCAGATGTTAAATTATTTGAATCCACCACTGTATGGGCGGCTATACAAATGAGAAAGAGAGAGAGAGAGGGAGGGAGGGAGATCTCAATAGAGTCTTCCTGTGCAGTTGGTCTTCTGATATGTTCTGTCTAGTAGGTTGATACCGAGAGATTTAGAGTTCTAGTCCTTTTGTAGGCATGAAAACTAGATAGATGGCTAAGTTGCAAGAAATATAAGTGGGAACAAATAAATGAACACATTGTGCTAAATCAGTCAGTACTTACCATATTCAATCAATATTCTCTCTCTCCCTCTCTCTTTCTCTCTATTTTTGGAAGGCACATTTTCCAAGAGGGATTTTTTTTCTCTAAACAAAAACTGTGAAAGGAATCTGCCTTATCAAACAAGTATTGCCAAGATCAGTTCTGTTTATAGTATGTTATGGCATCTAAATTACATTTGTGATTCATAGTCCAATTTATATTTCACATTTTAGTTTGGACCAGGAAATGCAGTTGAATCTAATTCAAGAGCATTCATGGAGTTGGCAAAGATGCCCCAGCAATCTTGGAAGATCTCAATTTGAGGGAGGCTGACATTACCCATCTGAATTGTTTAAGACATGGAAGCATCAGTTACCTCATTAACTACAACAGCTGTTAAGCTTGCCTATAATTCTGGTGATTGGCAAGGTAAATGTCATCTACTTTAAACAAGAATTACTTTCACAGGGGAAGCAAGAACATTCTCTGAGGCCATTAAAAGCTAAATTGTTGAAAGGTTCCAGTGAATTCAAAGCAACCTACGAAGACGCAAACTTTGAGGAACTGTTGAAAAGAAATGGATTCTCTATAATGAGCAAAGGTTGAGGAGATTTTTAAAAAAAGACTAAAGTGTTAAAGCCCCTGTCACACTGCACCAAGGGATGGAAAGAGGATGTAAAATGGAGAAAAACACTTGCCATCCGTTGGTTAACGTGATGCTTTCGTTCTGTACTCACTGCCTCCATTTTGCTTCCTCTCTATCCATCCAGCATTCATCTATTGACGTTTCATCCGCTCAGAGGGTTTTGAGCTGCTCAAAACTTTTGCGCAGAAAATGTATCCAATGCATCCGTTCTGCATCCACTAGGCATCCACTAGGCATCCGTTCTGCATCCGTTACGCATCCGCTATATCCACTAGGCATCCGTTCCGCATCCGGGCAACTCGATCCGCTCCAGCGGTAAACGGACGCAGGGAGGAAGCAGAACGGACGTGGAACGGATGCAGAACAGATGGAGAACGGATGGAGAAAGGATGAAAGCGAATGCAGCTCACAAAGAAAGCATTTAAAAGGGAAAAACGTTCACAGAGGGGACCTATCTCAGATATTAAGGATGTCTAGAGGATGCGTAGAGGATGTAAAGGGACACATAGTGGAAAACCGATATTGCCTATAAAAAGGGGGAGCAACTCATCTGGATCTCAATTTCAGACCAGCAGACCAGCTGTGCAGACTTCTGCAGCATTCATCTGGCTCTTGCTCTTCCACAGCATCCAGTCATGTCCACCATGGATCGTAACAAAGTCCTTTTGGCAGCCACCATCGTTCTGCAACAGTGCGAAGCCATCTGCAGGTTCTGTGAACTCTACTACGGGAAGAAAAGGAGCCACCCCAAAAGAGTCTGGATCTGAAGATGGTTCGCCAGAAGAGCAGAGGACGGACTGTACAACAAGCTGATGGTGGAGCTCAGGAACGAAGACACTCATGCATTCCAAAACTTCATGAGGATGCCTCCAGCCATGTTTGATGAAGTTGTGCATGGCTGACACCCAGGTTGACCAAGGCAAACACCAACTTCCGGCCCAGCCTGGAACCTGGGCTCAAGGTGGCACTCACTCTGCGCCACCTGGCCTCAGGGACCACCTACAGGAGCATGCAGTACAGCTGGAGGGTGCCACACAACACCATCATCATTGTGGTCAGAGAAGTGGTGAAGGCCATCATCGAAGAATACAAGGAGGAGCTCCTCCAGTGCCCCACCACTGAAGAAGGATGGAAGAAAGTTGCAGAGCAGTGGTATCAGAGGTGGAACTTCCCCCACACCAATGGAGTCATAGATGGCAAGCACATGGCCTGCAAAGCACCAGCCAAGTCAGGGTCCACTTATTTCAACTACAAGGGCTTCTTCAGCATTGTCCTCTTCCCCATGGTCGATGCTGACTACAAGTTCATGGACATCGATGCTTCAGGCAATGGCTCATGTTCAGATGCCCAGGTATACAACGCCAGTGACCTCAAGGAGGGGCTGGAATGTAACCTCATCGTGGGCTTCCCAGATCCAGGCCCACTGCCCAACGACACGCAAGATTTGCCCTACTTAATCGTGGGGGATGATGCCTTCTCCCTCAGAATCTACCTCATGAAGCCCTACACCTCCAGACTCCTCACCTGTGAAGAGAGGATCTTCAACTACAGGCTGTCCAGGGCACGGCGGGTGGTGGAGAACGCCTTTGGCATCCTGGCCAACAGGTTCCAGGTACTTCTCACCACCATGCAGCATCGCCCAGAGACCGTGAGGAGGATCGTGGAAGCTTGCTGCATCCTACACAGTCTCATGCGCACCCGCTACCCAGTCTTGCAGAACAGGCTCGTGGACCTCCAACAAGGCAATGGGGACATGGAGCCTGGGGAATGGAGGCAAGGGCAAAACCTGATCGACACTCAGGATGTGCAAGGCCCCAACAGAGCCTCACGTGAAGGGAAGAAGCAGCACAACCTCCTGAAACACTGGTGCAACTCCCCAGCTGGAGCGGTGGAGTGCAAGACAGGATGATAGATGATGTATGTATGCTTCCTTCAGCCTGTCTCATCACACAGATGAGATTGGGCCATGTATGTTGGGTGGGCCTACAATGAACAGGGCATTTAAAGAAGAGTTGTGTTCATGTTGACATGTGTGGATGATTATTACATTATTATTAATAATAAAGAGCCATAGGTGTGGCACCTGGGAGGGTGGACCATACAGTCCCACTATGCTTGCACTGGAGGTTTATCTATCCCACAGCTATTACCCATCCTCAAAGGTATCCATGCTCATTCCACAGGTATCCCTGCCCACACCACTGCTATCTTAACCCATCCCACAGGTATCCCTGCCCATCCCACAGCTATTATCCATCCCAAAGTTATCCCTGCCCACCCCACTGCTATCTTAACCCATCCCACAAGCATGCAAAGAATTAAACCATTTCTAAAAGTTTCCACCAATACTTTATTGAAAAAAAGAAATGAAGCAAGCATGTGAATCAAAGATAGACTTTATTAACAACAAGCTGTAAAAGAAAAATGACCCAAGTCAAGTGTCCAAATAAAGTTCACAGGTAGCTAACCAGTCTCTGGAACTCCTCTTGGTCACTCGGAGGTGTGCTCAGTCTCAGGGGTGAAGGGTCCAGGTGCTCTCGAGGTGGGTGCTGCTGGAGTGCTGGTCTGAAGTGCCACTGGGGTGCCTGGCCCCGAGAGGACAACAGGTGACGGTGTGTTGAGAAAGCTCTCGGACAGCTGGCTCCGACCCGTGATGTTGATAGCTCCTTCCTCCATGCCATGGGGTGTCAGCCCCAGTACCGACAACAGATGTACTGAGGTCGGACTTGGCTGTGGAAGGAGCAGTGTAGTGGGGCTGTCTGGTCTGCACCTGGGTGAGGACTGGCGTTGGTGGCATCGTTGGAGTCAGTGGCATCAGTGTCGTGGGTGGCATCGGTGGCGTCGGTGGCATCAGTGTCGTGGGTGGCATCAGTGGAACCGGTGGCAACGGTGTCGTCCGATGACTCTGTGCCTGGACTGGGAAGGGCTGCCTGTGCTGCTGGACCTCCTGGTAGCCATAGCCCTGGTAGTTGAGGGCCTGCAGAAAGGCTTGGAATGGGAAGGACATCACCTGGGGTGGAGGAGCAGACCTGGACTGGGTGGGAGCAGGTTCCTCTGGGTCTGGAGGGTTGTGAAGCAGCTCGGTGATCCGGTCCTTCACCACCTGGTACTGGGGTACCGCCATGTCTGTGAGGGTCTGGTTGACATAGGTGAGGAAGGGCTTGCGGTTGGAGGATGAGGAGTCGGTGTGGACCAGCTGAGAGAGGGAATCTATGCTGCTCCGGATGGTGTCCCTGATCTCCAGCAGGACAGTGTGGCTCTGCCCCTCTGGTCTGGCTCTCTGCCTTTCTGTGGAGGTGGAGCTGGGGGTGGATGCGGGTAGGGCTTTGGTGGACGTGCTGTCTCCTTTCTCCCACCACACCAGGGAGTCCTCCACGCACTCCACCATGGTTAAAACACCTGTCCGTGGGTTCTCCACCGTGGCACACTCCACAGAAACCTGCCTGGAGACAGGAGCTGACTCTCGGCCAGAAGAGGACTGGCTCTCAGCAGACTGCCGGAGAGAGAGGGTAGTGAGAGGGGCTACAGGTGCTCCTCGGTGGTGTATCTCACCCTCCAGGAAGCTGCCCCTGGACATGACGTAGGTCTCTCTGTCCGTCAGCTTTACTGTGGCCTGGCCAGATTTCTTCAGGGCAGCTTCCCGTACCAGGTGTGCATATGCTTCCATCAGCCGAGGAGCACCTCTGAAGTGTAGCCCAGACTCTCCGCCTTCTCTCTCCAAGCAGCATGCTTCCGCTTGGTGTCCCTGTAGAGATGGTGTCCCTTCCGCCACAGATAATCATTCTCTCTCAGCTACTCCAGCACCTCATCCTCGTGTTCCTCCTCAATGGAATATTGCCTCCTCTCCCATCCCTGCATATGCCTCTTCCTCCCTTTGGCAGGACCAGATGGGCCCTCGTCAGAGGGGCTCCCAGGTAGTAGGGGCTGCTCCTGCACACCACCAGCAGCAGCAGCACCAGCAGGATCATCATCATCAGCAGCAGCAGCAGCAGCAGCAGCACCAGCAGCAGCAGCAGCAGCAGCAGCAGCAGCAGAGTAAGCATCAGTTGCGCCAGCAAAACCAGGAGCACGAGCAGGACCAGGAGGATGATCAGGACGAGTAGGACGAGCAAGACCAGGAGCATGAGCAGGACGAGCAAGTCCAGGAGTACAAGCAGGATGAGCAGGACCAGCAGGACAAGGAGCAGCTTCAGCAGGGTACGCACCAGCAGAAGCACCACTGTCAGGAGCAGCTTCAGCAGAGTAAGCACGAGCAGAAGCACCACCGCCAGGAGCAGCTTCAGCAGAGTAAGCACGAGCAGAAACACCACCGCCAGGAGCAGCCTCAGCAGAGTAAGCACAAGCAGAAGCATCACCGCCAGAAGCATCATCTTCAGCTCCTCCAGAAGCAGAAGCAGCAGAAGCCCCAACAGAAGCCCCAGCAGAAGCAGAGTCAGGGACAGGGGGCAGGAGGGTGGCCCTGTCCCTCTTGCCAGGGATGGCAGCATGTTGCTGAGGCTTTCTCTTCTTCCCCATGGTTGTGGGGTTGCTAGCTGGCAGGGAGGCTGGCAGGGAGGCTGGCAGGCACCAAGGCTGGCAGGAAGGTGGCAGGAAGGCTGGCAGGAAGGCTGGCAGGAAGGTTTGCAGGTAACCAGGCACCAAGGCTTGCAGGAAGGCTGGCAGGCAGGCAGGCACCAAGGTTGGCAGGCAGGCAGACAGCAAGGCTGGCAGGGAGGCTGGCAGGGAGGCTGGCCAGGAGGCTGGGAGGCAGGCTGGGAGGCAGGCGGGCAGCAAGGCTGGCAGCAAGACTTGCAGGCAGGCATGCAGGCAGGGCAGGCAAGGCAGTCAATGCGTCCGGCAGCAGGTCTTTCTTCCGAATGGTGACCTGCTTCCAAACTGCTTCCCTTTATATCCGCGGGGCTTACGCAATGCATCCCCCCCACATGTGCAATTAATGCTCGGCATCCGTTAGGCTTCTGCTGTGCATCCGCTAGGCTTCCGTTCTGCATCCGCTTCATCCGCTGTGCATCCGCTTCATCCGTTCCGCGTCTGCTCTGCATCCGCTTCATCCGTTCCGCGTCCGCTTTGCTGAGGTCCCCCGGAAGCCTTGCGGATGTGCCATCTGCTCTCATCCACTTCCATCCACTAGGCTTCCATTCCGCATCTGCTTTCCATCCACTCTGCATCCTCCCCACGTCCATTCCTTTCCATGTTATCCGCTCTGGTTATGCAAATTTTTGCCCGTTTTGAGAGCGGATAACAACGGATGGAACATTTTTCTCGTCCGTTGTGTCCTTTTTACTTATGTTTTGTATCTGTTGGGCAGTGTGACAGGGCCTTAACATTTTGGTGAAGAAGTGGAAAAAAAATTGTTTAAGGTGATAGAGATCTTTTTCTTAAAACAAAGTCATGCTTGAATAAACAAATGTGTGTCGTCATTTTTAGATAATTAAAAAAAGTAAAACACAGGTGAACTAAGAAGCAAAATATTAATTAAAAGAATCAAAGTATGATTAAGAATAGGGATGCAAGTAATTATTATCTTCAAAAAAAGAAAGATATAAGAGATAGTGTAATGCACATCAGGATTCGTAATCCACTAATGAAGTGCAATTATTTTTCTATTCAAAACACCTGCATTAAAATATGTGACAATTTGTTCCCCTCTTCACTGCTATGACTCAGGATCTGAGCATACTTTTGTATTACGAAGAAATAAAAGATGTTTTGCTTGTGATCTAAATGGGGGGGAAAGTTTTTCATCCCTGTCCTAATGACTGCTCAAACCAGGTTGTAGCAGGTTATTATTGTTGTTGTTGTTGTTGTTGTTGTTGTTGTTTTTGTTGTTAGATGATGGGCTTTCTACAGACTCAGTATTGGTAGCAAAACTTAATAATTTCACATATACACATAAAGGAAGAAGATACACATAGAATCCAATTATAGAAATCATTTGAAATAAACTCCAGAGGAAACAAGACAAGAGGGGGTGGAAAGGGGGAGGAAAGTTATTCAGACATCTGTAGCACAAGATGCCCAGTTCTCGGGAGGGGAAGAGGTATGAGTGGGTCATTCTTTTCTTTTTCCCAACTATGACTCTATCTCAAGGATGCCAACTGATTTTCATGTAATGGCTATGTTACGATGTGTTTTTTTTTAATTAAAAAATACTAGACATGAGAACTTATACTGCTGAATCATGTATTTTTCTCTGTTTGCTACTGAAGAAATAAAATAAATTTACCAATTAGTTTGAAAAAAAAATCCCTTTCCCTTTTCTGCAGAATATTTCAGGGAAAGACATCCTTAGAATGACCTTTAGCTTATTCATAATAGCTCCATTTTCTGAGTCAGAGCAGAGGAATGTAGTCCCTATTAGATCAGCATTTTTAAATAATACAATTTATATAAAGGGTGGTTGTTGTTGTTTTTGTAGGTTGAGAATCCTTAGCATATTTTATCTCTCACGGGTTGCATTTGTGTTTTATCCTTCAATCATTTCTTTGATATTGCATTGAAAATGGAGTCTGATAAGACTCTTGCCCAAGTCATTGTAATAGTTAATGTTTGGCCAGCTGATTGTTTCCTTGATGTGTATCAGAGGTAGTTCATTCTGCTGGATTGCAGCTCCTTGTGTGTATGTGTCTCTGTGTGAAGTGGTGGTAGGAATATTGTGTGCATATGTATCTACAGAAACAAATTATGGTATCCTTGCTGCTGTCAAAATGAGGATACCAACACCATGGCTGCCCTTTTCAGAAAGGAGTAAGAAAGGGCAGGTGGCAAACCTTTTCAGTGTGTAATCTAATCAAACAGTTATTAGGTTTCCTGACCTCTCAGTCCTCCTACTTCCCAGAGAGAAAAATTAGAGGATGCTATGATTTGACAAAGCCTACTTGCTTTTTCATAAGACATTTTTGGTAAATCAACAGGGCAAGGCTGCTGCTGGGTGAATCCAGGAGCTCAAGGAGAAGGAGAAGAAGCTCAAGTGATGTTCAGCTGTCAAATCCAAGCCTGGCATTTCTGTTCCTCTTTGGCATTTGAAAGGTATAGAGACCATCTTCATCTTATTTTCTCCTCAGCACAGCCCCAAGTATGAGCAGTCAATAGAAGAATCAATCAACATTCAGGAATCAATTATTTATTATATTTGTTTCCTGTCTTTATTCCATTATAAATAACTCAAGGTGCCAAACATTCTTCCTTCTCTTTTTCCTACTATAACAATTCTGTGAGGTTTGGGGAGAGAGAGAGAAAGAAAGAGAGAGAGAGTTCTACTTGTTCCTGCTAGGAGTACAACAGTGTGATCCAATATTAACAATATTTAGTACATTGAGACTATCCACAAGTGCTTAAAACAATTGTATCTCACGAGGAGACAATAATACACTGATCAAAAAAATTATCATAAAAATTATTCTCAGTTTAATTCAGGCTACTACTGATGTATGTTTTCAAACTTATAAAATGGGAATCAGACAAATTTCTTTAAGTTAAAAGCAGTAGGAAGATGCACTGAAGCCAGTGTACCAGGAAGGCTTATTGAGTACTGGAAAGACAAACTGTCCTATAAGAAAGACCAAATGAAGAATAGAAAAGAGACATGGCAAGACAAAATATTTCATGGTCCATCTGCACAGCTCATGGTTTAAATCCTATCTTTCCTTCTGCCTTCTCATGAACTATTGATAATATTTTCCCATCCTTGAGATTGCTCAATGTTTAAAAAATGGCCTAGCAAGCACATCTGGCTCCTCTTTATCGGCTTCAGCTATGATAGGGGAAGTTTTGCTTTCCATGGTAATGTATAGGTGCTTTCCATTCAGATGTCAAGGTGAGAAAAACCACAGCAGTGAATACCTACCCTTTCCCAGGCATACTTCTATAATTGTGATTATACTAAAAGAAAAAAAAGAGTACCATGGCTTATCCCATTTGTTTACAGTGTTACAGATTAACAGAGTTTGAAGGGACCTTGTAGGTCATCTAGTCCAACTCCCTGCCCAAGCAGGAGACCCAACACCATTTTTGACAAATAGCAGTCCAATCTCATCTTGAAAGTCTCAAGTGGTGAAGCTCCCACTACTTCTGAGGGCAAGCTGTTCCATTGGTTGATTATTCTCACTGTCAGAAAGTTTCTCTTTATTTCCAGATTAAATTTTTCCTTGTTCAGTTTCCATCCATTATTCCTTGTCTGGGATACAAGTGCTTTAGAAAATAGCCAGACCCCTTCCTCTCTGTGTCAGCCTCTCAAATATTGGAACACTGGTATCATGTCTCCCCTTCATATATTTTAGTCCCTAGTCCCCTAATCATCCTGGTTGCTCTTCATTGCACTTCTTCTAGAGCCTCAACATTTTTTAATAGTGGTGTGGTAGTACTTAATCATCCTTATTTCACTGATCCAGATGATTAAAATACCTTGTATGAACACGTTGTTTGTAAATTGCCAAGAGTCCTTTAAGTGAGATAGGTGATATAGAAACTAAAGAAAGAAATCAATACAAATTTATAAATAAAACCAAAATGAAACCTTTGAAGGAGATTTTATAACCCCCTTTGACTTGTTCCCTCCACTGACAGATTTTCCTCTTTTTCCCCTCATTCTCATATTTAAGAGACAATGGATATTTTTATTTCATGGGGGAAGGTCAATGGAAAAGAATTTCTAGTACATATTTTGCATATTTTATGTTACATTCCTTGGCTGCCAATACATGTATGAGATCTCTTTATCTGCCTGCCTACCCCTTTCTCTCCCTCCTTTTCTGAATTTCTAGTACATATTTTGCATATTTTGTGTTATATCCTTTGGCTGCCAATAAATGTATGACATTTCTCTTCTTTTTTCTTTCTCTCAATCATTAAGCTTAAGCAGTGTTATTTAGTTACTTCTCAATACACTGATTTTGAAACTTTCTCTCTTTGTGGATGGCATTTTGCTGTTCCATCCACCACTCAGTTGCGTCTGTTCATAAAGCAATTCTCATTTGTGCCTCCCACAATTCTTTCCCCATTTCTGATTTTTTTGTCCTTTCCTCCCTTCATACATGATAATGTCTCAGGATGATCACTATTATCGTTAATTAGGATCCTGAATTAGAATTGTACTTTTTCATGCATCCCCAACCTCTCTCCCCCACACACACCTAAAAACTGAACCCTAATAGAATCTTTGTCCTTGCTTCATTCCCCTTTGCCCACTGAAGAATGCCAGTCACTCTTTAGTGAGCATCTAAACACAAATGTAGTATATTTGAGTGTGGAGTATGACTACTACAATGATAAGATGCCATCTAAGAGAGAGAAAAAGAAATAAGAAAATAGAAAAGAACATGATTAATGTTCAATTTAAGCCCCTGTCACACTGCAACAATGGATGCAAAGAGGATGTAAAACGGACAAAAAACCTTGCCATCCGTTTGAAAACTCGATGTACTCACTGCCTCCGTTTTGCTTCATCTCTATCCGTCCAGCATCCATTTATTGACGTTTCATCCGCTCCAAAAGTTTTGGGCTGCCTAAAACTTTTGCGTGGAAAATGTATCCAATTCGTCAGTTCTGCATCCGCTACGCATCCGCTACGCATCCGTTACGCATCCGCTATATCCGCTAGGCATCCGCTGTGCATCCGTGCAACTCACATCTGTCCGGATGCAGGGAGGAAGCGGAACGGACGCGGAACGGATGCAGAATGGATGCAGCACGGAAACAAAGCGTTTAAAACAGAAAAAGCGTCTGTAGAGGGGACCTATCTCGGATATTAAGGATGCCTAGAGGATGCCTAGAGGATGCAAAGGGACACCTATACTGCCTATAAAAAGGGGGAGCAACTCGTCTGCATCTCACTTTCAGACCAGTAGCCCAGCTGTGCAGACCTCTGCAGCCTTCATCTGACTCTTCCTCTTCCACAGCATCCAGTCATGTCCACCGTGGATTGCGACAAAATCCTTTCAGCAGCCTTCTGCAACACTGCGAAACCATCTACAGTCTCTGTGAACAGTACTACGGGAAGAAAAGGAGGCACCCAAAAAAAGTCTGGCTCCGAAGATGGTTCACCAGAAGAGCACAGTACGTACTTTACGACAAGTTGATGGTGGAGCTCAGGAACGAAGACACTCGGGCATTCCAGAACTTCATGAGGATGCCTCCAGCTATGTTTGACGAAGTTGTGCAGTGCCTGACACCCAGGTTGACCAAGACAAACACCAACTTCCTGCCCAGCCTGGAACCTGGGCTCAAGGTGGCATTCACTCTGCGCCACCTGGCCTCAGGGACCACCTACAGGAGCATGCAGTATGGCTGGAGGGTGCCACCCAGCACCATCAGCTTTGTTGTCAGAGAAGTGGTGCAGGCCATCATTGAAGAATACAAGGAGGAGCTCCTCCAGTGCCCCTCCACTGAAGAAGGATGGAAGAAAGTTGCAGAGCAGTGGTATCAGAAGTGAAACTTCCCCCACACCGTTGGAGCCATCGATGGCAAGCACGTGGCCTGCAAAGTGCCAGCCAAGTCGGGGAACACTTATCACAACTACAAGGGCTTCTTCAGCATCATCCTCTTCGCCATGGTCGATGCTGACTACAAGTTCATGTACATCGATGTTTCAGGAAACGGCTCATCTTCAGATGCTCAGGTATACAACGACAGTCACCTCAAGGAGGGGCTGGAAAGCAACCTCATGGTGGGCTTCCCAGATCCAGACCCGTTGCCCAACGACACGCAAGATGTGCCCTACTTCATCATGGGGGATGACACCTTCTCCCTCACAACCTACCTCATGAAGCCCTACACCTCCAAATACCTCACCCGTGAAGAGAGGATCTTCAACTACAGGCTGTCCAAGGCAAGGCGGGTGGTGGAGAACGCCTTTGGCATCCTGGCCAACAGGTTCCAGGTACTTCTCACCAACATGCAGTATCACACACAGACCATGAGGATGATTGTGGAAGCTTGCTGCATCCTGCACAATCTCATGCGCACCCGCTACCCAGTCTTGCAGAACAGGCTCGTGGACCTCCAGCAAGGCAATGGGGAAATGGAGCCTGGGGAATGGAGGCAAGGCAAAACCTGATCGACACTGAGGATGTGCAAGGACCCAACAGAGTCTCACGTGAGGCGAAGAAGCAGCGCAACCTCCTGAAACACTGGTTCAACTCCCCAGCTGGAGCGGTGGAGTGGCAAGACAGGATGGTAGATGCTTAATGGATGCTTCCTTCAGCCTGTCTCATCACACGGATGAGATTGGGCCATGTATGTTTGGTTGGCCTACAATGAACAGGGCGTTTAATAAAGAGTTGTGTTTATGTCGACATGTGTGGATCAATGCTTACATTGTAATTGATAATGAAGGGCCATAGGGGTGGCACCTGGGAGGGTGGACCATACAGTCCCACTATGCTTGCACTGGAGGTTTATCTATCCCACAACTATTACCCATCCCATAGGTATCCCTGCCCATCCCACAGGTATCCCTTCCCATCCCACAGGTATCCCTTCCCATCCCACAGGAATCCCTTCCCATCCCACAGGTATCCCTTCCCATCCCATAGGTATCCCTTCCCATCCCACAGCTATCTTAACCCATCCCAAAGGTATCACTGCCCATCCCACTGCTATCTTCACCCATCCCACAAGCATGCAAAGGCTAAACCATTTCTAAAAGTTTCCACCCAGACTTTATAAAAAAAAATTAATGAAGCAAGTGTGTGAAACAAAGATAAACTTTATTAATAACAAGCTGTAAAATAAACATGACCCAAGTCAAGTGTCCAAATAAAGTCCACAAATATCCAGGCAGCCAGTCTCTGGCACTCCTCTTGGTCACTCGGAGGTATGTGCCCAGTCTAAAGTGTTAGGGTGCAGGTGCTGTGGAGGTGGATGCTGTTGCAGTGCTGGTCTGAGGTGTTGTTGGAGTGCCTGGCCCCGAGAGGACAACAGGGGATGGTGTGTTGAGGAAGGTGGCGGACAGCTGGCTCAGTCCCATGATGCTGAGAGGTCCTTCCTCCATGCCATGGGGTGTCAGCCCCAGTACTGATGAGAGATGTAGTGAGGCCGGGCTTGGCTGTGGGGTGGAGGAAGGAGTAGTGTAGTGGGGCTGTCTGGTCTGCAGTTGGGGGAGGACTGGCATGGGTGGCATCGCTGTCGTCGGTGGCATCATTGTCGTGGGTGGCATTGGTGGCATCAGTGAAACCGGTGGCAATGGTGTCGTCCGATGACTCTGTACCAGGACTGGGAAGGGCTTCTGTCTGTGCTGCTGGACCTCCGGGTAGCTGTAGCCTTGGTAGGTGAGGGGCTGTGGAAAGCCTTGGTATGGGAGGGACATCACCTGGGGTGGAGGAGCAGACCTGGACTGGGTGGGAACAGGTGCCTCTGGGTCTGGAGGGTTGTTAAGCAGCATGGTGATCCTCTCCTTCACCCCCTGGTACTGGGGATCCACCATCTCTTTGAGGGTCTGGTTGACATAATTGAGGAAGGGCTTGCAGTTGTAGGAGGAGGAGTCGATGGGGACCAGCTGAGAGAGGACACCTATGCTGGTGCGGATGGTGTCCCTGATCTCCACCAGGACCTTGTGGCTCTGCCCCTCCTGCGGTCCGGCTCTCTGCCTTACTGTGGAGGCGGAGGTGTGGGTGGATGCGATTTTGGCAGCGGTGGACTCGATGTCTCCTTTCTCCCACCACACCAGGGAGTCCTCCTCACTCTCCACCACGCTTTCAACACCTGCCCGGGGGTTCTCCGCTGTGGCACACTCCAGAGATACCTGCATGGAGACAGGGACTGACTCTCGGCCGGAAGAGGACTGGGTCGCAGCAGGCTGCCGGAGAGAAAGGGTAGACAGAGGGGCTCCTGGGGCTCCTCGGTGGCAGATCTCACCCTCCAGGAAGCTGCACCTGGCCATGACGTAGGTCTCTCTGTCCGTCAGCTTAACCCTGGCCTGGCCAGATTTTTTGAGGTGCAGCTTCCCGTACCAGGTGTGCATGTGCTTCCACCAGCTGAGGAGTAAATCCGATGTGTATCCCAGACTCTCCGCCCTCTCTCTCCAAGCAGCCTGCTTCCTTTTGGTGTCCCTGTACAGCCAGTGTCCCTTCCACCACAGATAGTCATTCTCTCTCTGCCACTCCAGCACCTCATACTTGTGCGCTTCCTCAATGTAGTACTGCCTCCTCTCCTGTTGTTGCATACGCCTCTTCCTCCCTTTGGCAGGACCAGATGGGCCCTCATCAGAGGGGCTTCCAGGTTGTAGGGGCTGCTCCTCCACACCAACAGCAGCAGCAGCAGCAGCATCACCAGCAGGATCATAATCATCATCATCATCATCATCATCAGCAGCAGCAGCAGCAGCAGCAGCAAGACCAGGATCAGCAGCAGCAGAGTAAGCACCAGCAGCAGGTCAGCAAGACCAGGAGCATGAGCAGAACGAGCAGGACCAGCAGGACCAGCAGGACCAGGAGCAGCTTCAGCAGAGTACGCAGAAGCAGAAGCACCACCACCAGGAGCAGCTTCAGCAGAGTACGCAGCAGAAGCACCACTGCCAGGAGCAGCTATAGCAGAAGCTCCAGCAACAGAAGAGCGAGCCCAAGCAGCAGAAGCCCCAGCAGAAGATGAGTCAGGGACATGGGGCGGGAGGGTGGCCCTGTCCCTCTTGCCAGGGATGGCGGCAGGTTGCTGAGACTTTCGCTTCTTCCCCATGGTTGTGGGGTTGCTGGCTGGCAGGAAGGCTTGGAGGAAGGCTGGCAGGCACCAAGGCTGGCAGGAAGGCTGGCACCAAGGCTGGCAGGAAACCTGGCAGGAAGCCTGTTAAGAAGCCTGGCAGGAAGCCTGGCAGCAAGGCAGGCACAAAGGCTGGCAGACAGACTGGCTGGCAGGGAGGCTGGAAGGCAGGCTGGCAGCAAGGCTGGCAGGGGGGCTGCCCAGGAGGCTTGGAGGCAGGCTGGGAGGCAAGCTTGGAGGCAGGCTGGCAGCAAGGCTTGCAGGCAGACATGCAGGCAAGAACTCGAGGTATCCAACAGCAGGTCTTTCCTCCAAATGCTGGCCACGTGCGAGCTGCTTCCCTTTATATCTGGGGGGCTTGCGCAATGCATCCCCCCTGCATGCGCAATTAACGCCAGGCATCCATTAGGCTTCTGCTGTGCCTCTGTTAGGCTTCCGCTGTGCATCTGCTTCATCTGCTGTGCATCCGTTCTGCATCCATTGTTTCCGTTCCGCGTCTGCTTTGCTGAGGCTCCCCCGGAAGCCCTGCAGTTGCGCCATCCACTTCCATCTTCTGGGCTTCTGTTCCGCATCCGCTTTGCATCCGCCCTGCGTCCTCCCCGCGTCCGTGTTATCCGCTCCAATTATGCAAATTTTCACCCCTTTTGAGCGTGGATACAACGAATGTAACATTTTTCTCTTCCGCTGTGTCCTTTTTGCATCCATTGGGCAGTGTGACATGGCCTTTAACTGAAGTAGTGTATATATAATATTGATCTTAAGTTTACATTCTTTTATATGTTGAAAATTATAGTTAGTAATAGGAAGTTGGTTGACCGCCCATGGGCACAATTACAATAGGACCTAATTCCTGCTGTTTCAAGCACCGATGAATTTATTTTTAGGCTACAGTAAATAGGTGGCCAAGTCATAGGAGAAGGGGAGAAGGAGGGGAAGGGGAAGGTGGGGAAGACTAAGTGAAGTAGTTAGAATAGAATATAATTCTTTATTGGCCAAGTGTGATTTGGACACACAAGGAATTTTTGTCTTGGTGCAAGTGCTCTCAATATACATAAAAGAAAAGATACATTCATCAAGAATCAAGAATCATCAGGTACAACACTTAGTAACAGTCATAGGGTATAATAAGCAATCAAATCATACTAGGAAATAGTCAGTATAAATCATAAGGATACAAGCAACCAAGTTACAGTCATACAGTCATACAGTCATACAGTCACAAGTGGGAGGGGATGGGTGATAAGGAGTGATGAGAAGATTAATAATAATAGTCGTGCAGACTTGGTAAATAGTTGGACTGTGTTGAGGGAATTATTTATTTAGTAGAGTGTTGTTATCCATGCAGTTGAGTCTGACTCTTGGCGATTATATGGGCCAGGTCTCTTCACATCTTTTGATCTTGCACTACTTCTTTAAGGTTTTCTAGGCTCTGGATGCTGCCAACTTTGATAGTGTCCAGCCATCATGCTCTTTGGTTTCCTTTTATCCCAACTCTTCCCATCATAATTGTTTTTTTTAGTGAATTCCCCACATGACATGGCCAAAGTAAGTGAGACAATGCAGAAAATAGCTTCAGTAAATGGTTCTCCTCCACTAAAAATGATCATCTAACAATGTGGAATGTACTATACACTAATCATACATCTAAGCAATCTTAAATTTGAAACTTGACCGATATACATTTTATATTAACACTACACATTAACACATCCATTTTGTACCTTTTTGTACAAGGAGGAAGAGGACAATATTGATAAAAAATCTGGAATGCTGTGTGGTTGTGTGCAGCTTGTGATTCATAATACATTATCCCAGCTAAGAAATTTTGCCCATTTTCCATTGCTCATCTGGCCCTGAGAGTTAGTGAAAAAATAAGGACTATATTTTCACATAATTTCATATTAATATTTTCATATTAGGACCATCTCTGTTTTTTTAAAAATGAATTAGTTCACAAATTGGAAAGGCAAAGAGAATTTGCACAACATGGAGGATCATAGAAAGCTAAACCCCAAAGACAAATGTAGCACAAATGTCTTGTACAGCTGGGCCAAAGAAAGACTAGAGAATGTAGAAATAATGTCTTTATCACTTTGTATTCTGATCATTAGTTGTTCTGAGCCTTGTAAATATCTTCCAGAAATTGTTGTGATGGATTACATGTACTCAGAAGAATCTATCTAACTATATATCCACCTATTTATATCTGTCTATCTATGTGTCTATGTCTATCCATGTATTTTCACATCTATCATTATCTGTCTGCCTATCCATCTGTCTGTCTCTCTGTCTCCCACCCACCCACCTGTTTGTTATCTCTATCAATCTTTATCTCTCTCTCTCTCTCTCTCTCTCTCTCTCTCTCTTCCATCTATCTACCATCTATCTGACATCTATGTACCCACCTATCTATTTTATTGGGTTTACAAGTTATTCCAATTGTGATCCTCTCTAAACAAGCTGAAGGTCAGCCTTTGTAAATTGCATTTAAAGTGATATAATAAAAGAAAACCCATGAATAACATTGCTTAACTTACTTATGATATGAAAGAAAGATTTTCTGCAATGATTTATCCAAGGTCTACTGTAGCCCTAAAAAGACCCGAGACAGCCCTCCTGTGCCTTCCCTGCATGTGGCTGTGAAAAATCTGTTTTAGCTGGGGAATAAATTCAGATTATATGCTGAAGAAATCAGCAGTATCAGTAGGGCAATCCTAGGAGTTTAAAATAAATCTCATATCAGGCATACTTTTTAAGGGAAGAAAATAATACATTTAACCTCTTTCTCTATAAAAAGTTAAAGGCACTTGAAGTAAATCTCTTTAATTCTAATGTGGTTGGCGATGACATTTACTGAACATGTTGAGAGTTTACTGTAGGTCAGTCTTATGATTTCAAAGAAAAGTCTCAATGATGAAAGATTGCATTTGGGATCTGGGGTCATTTGGATGTGAATAGCATTTTTACTCCTGAAAAAGCAATTGGAGCTGATTTTTTTTTTATTGGCTAAAAATAACTAAACAAGTACAGAAGAGAATAGACATAAGAGTATTTCCAGAATGTTTTTTGTCTCCTCTTATAAAGGGGATGAAGGGACTTATAGAAGACCAAGTCACTGAAGCATCTGCATAACTGAACAATGTAGCAAAACTAAGGAGAACTCTACTTTGACTATGTTTAGCATGATCTCTTACTCTGGTGTAACCCTCACCCTTCAAAGTATTCCTTTGGGTTTTAAAAAAGGATAAATTGGAAAGATAGATGATGTATTTCAGAATAAGAAAAATATTGGTTTTGCCTTCCAAAAAAGAGTGTTGAATGTGAAGGATTACTATTCAGAGTTTTTAAATCAGGAGGTCTTTTCTAAGCTTGGTTAAACAAGAAAATACATCCTTAATACCTACTGGCTCATTTTTCCTTGTTCAAAGAGTTATGGTGACATTTCTAAATGCTTCACAAAACACCCAGAGGTCAAACTGGCACACAACTGCCACCGCAATGTTGGCTTTAGAAGATAGATATTCTACTCCCCAGATCCTTGTTAAAGTTTATATTGGGCAAAATGCTTTGCTGGTGTAAATCCATTTACTTTGGTAAAGTTATATCCTTAGGGAATTTTGGCCACTTTTAACAGCATTTATATATGTGTGTTTAGAGCCAGTATATTCTGGATAGCTGCAGGCCACTTTGCAAATTATGAGAAATAACTAATTACTTTCCAAGGCTGCCTTGCTTGATGGTATAAATACTATTCCACCAGGCTTAGCTCTAATTTGCAGTGGGTGCTATTGCAGATGATTAGTACAATTTTGCAAAATCGCCTAAGTGATTTTGTAAAAAGTCTAGACCACATTCATCTATTTCAATTCATTTCAATTTATTTATATATTTTATTCCCTCCCTCTTTATTACTTTACAAGTAACTCAAGGTGGGGAACATACACAATACTCCTTCTTCCTCCTGTTTTCCCCACAACAATAACCTTGTGAGGTGGACTGAGAGGAAGTAATTAGCCCAAGGTCACTCATCCGGCTTTCATGGCTGTGCAGGATTAAAACTCACAGTTTCCTGATTTCTAGACCAGCACCTCAACCACTAACTAGAACTAACTATCTTTTGAAGTGTGATCTCCATATTACTTAACATTTAAAACTGCCAACAAAAATGGCATCTTGTATATTGTTTCTATAATCACTCTAATCCCAGTCAGGCATCCATTTTTGGGAACACTTCACCCAAAAAACAATTCCAATCTTATCAACTTGGTCAATCAGTTTGATCGCCATGATATAAAAAAAGACGTTGAGACTCTAGAAAGAGTGCAGAGAAGAGCAATAAAGATGATTAGGAGACTGGAAGATAAAACATATGATGAATGGTGGCAGGAATTGGATATGTCTAGTTTAATGAAAAGAAAGACTAAGGATGACATGAAAGCAGTGTTCCAATAATTAAGGAGCTGCCACAAAGAAGAGTGGGGTCAACTACTCCAAAACACCTGAAGGCAGAACCAGAAGTATTGGATGGAAACTAATCAAGGAGAGATCCAATCTAGAAATAAGGTGAAATTTCCTGACAGAACAATTTATCAGTGGAATGGCTTGCCTTCAGAAATTGTGGGTGCTCCATCATTGGAGGTTTTTAAGAAAAGACTGGACAGCCACTTATCTGAAATGGTAGAAGGTCTTCTGCTCAAGCAGGGGATTGGACTTGATGACTTCCAAGGACTCTTCCAACCCTGGTATGGTGTTCAGTTCTGTTTTGCTGTGTTCATTGATGATGCCTCTCAAATAATGTTGGTTGCTACATTAATGTGAGTGTTCACAAAGAGAAGCCGATGTTCCTACAGCTGTATGTTGATGAGAATTCACACCCAGTGTACCTGCAGTTTGAGCTTTTGTTTTGTTTTAAGAAAAACAATTGACAAACACTCCCATCTGGGTAGCCTTTGGGAAAGATACTGAATTTACATACTTACTAGAACATACCAGCCCAAAAATTAGGCTGCTAGGCCCTAGCATCTATGTTGAAGTATGTATAAATATTAGAAGGAAAGAGCAAGTGATTGAATCCTTTTTTGCTGTTTAATGAAATGGAATCTCCAGAGAAATGTTAGGATTAGTCTATAATGATAATCTGCAAAACATACCATGTTTTCCTGAAAACAAGACCTAGTCTTACACTAATGTTTGTTCCAAAAGACACATTAGGTCTTATTTTTAGGGAAATATAAATACATTTGTCTGGCTGTTGATCTTAACTGGGGCTTATTTTGGGGGTAGGGCTTATATTACAAGCATTCTGAAAAAATCATGCTAGAGCTTATTTTCAGGTTCGGTCTTACTTTGGGGGAAGAATGATAGAATGCCATGCAACTTATCTATAAAGTCAAAGGCTGCATTTCAAAAAACAAATATCTGCACGTCTTTCTTTACCAAAGCCGATCTAGAAACAAAGAAATAAATCCAAACCACTTTCTGATAAGTGAAGGAAGGTTCACAAGGAAGGTTCAGTTACCTTAATAAGAATTATGAAGGAAACTTCAAAAGAGGGGAATGAGATGTTCAGGGAGTTAAAAGTGAGCCTGTTCAGAGAATTTGCTCCTGGACATTTCATGTTATGCCAGTTATCAAAAAAAGGCCTGGATCAAAAAAAAGATAAGCAATTTATACCATCAAACTGTGTCTAAGACTATTGCCATCCACTCAAGGTCCATTTCTTCTGAAGCCATGAAATCCGTGTGTGTAGTGTAAACATTTGGACAAATCTGTTTGTACTGGTGTGTTAAAGCCCTGTCACACTGCCCAACGGATGCAAAATGGACACAACGGATGAGCAAAATGTTCCATCCATTGTTATCCGCTCTCAAAAGGGGCAAAAATTTGCATAACTGGAGCGGATAACACGGACGGGGGAGGACACAGGGCAGATGGAAAGTGGATGCGGAACGGAAGCCCAGCGGATGAAAGCGGATGGAGCAGATGGCACATCCGCTAGGCTTCCGGGGGACCTCAGCAAAGCAGACACGGAATGGATACAGTGGATGCAGAGCGGATGCAGAGCGGAAGAAGCGGATGCAGAGCGGATGCAGAGCGGATGCAGAGCGGATGCACAGCGGATGCACAGCGGAAGCCTAGCGGATGCCGAGTGTTAATTGCGCATGCGGGGAGGGTGCATTGCATCAGCCCCGCGGATAAAACGGAAGCAGCTCGGAAGCAGGTCACCATTCAGAGGAAAGACCTGCTTCCAGACACATCGACTGCCTTGCCTGTGCTGCCTGCATGTCTGCCTGCATGTCTGCCTGCATGTCTGCCTGCAAGCCTTGCTGCCAGCCTTGGTTCATGTCTGCCTGCCAGGCTTGGTGCCTGCCTGCCTGCCAGCCTCCCTGCCAGCCTTGGTGCCTGCCTCCCTGCCAGCCTTCCTGCCAGCCTTGGTTTCTGCCAGCCTCCCTGCCAGCCAGCAACCCCACAACCATGCTGAAGCACAGCAAGCCTCAGCCATCTGCTGCCAGCCCTTGCAAGAGGGACAGGGCTACCATCCTGTCCCCTGGCCCTCACTCTGGTTCTGCTGGAGCTTCTGCAGCACGGACTCGCTCTTCTGGGGCTGGGGCTTCTGCTGCTTCTGCTTCTGGAGGAGCTGATGACAAGCATTCCAGCACCAGCCACCTCCACAGCACCTGCATCCTTCACCCCTGAGACTGAACGACCAAGAGGAGTGCCAGAGACTCATTTTTGTCTTAGAGCTCATTGTTAATAAAGTCTATTTTTGATTCACACACTTGCTTCATTTCTTTTTTTTAATAAAGTCTTGCTGGAAACTTTTAGAAATGGTTTAAGCCTTTGCATGCTTGTGGGATGGGTTGAGATAGTTGTGGGATGGGCAGGGATACCTGTGGGATGGGCAGGTCTACCTTTGGGACGGGTAATAGCAGTGGGATAGATAAACCTCCAGTGCAAGCATAGTGGGACTTATGGTCCACCCTCCCAGGTGCCACACCTATGGCCCTTTATTATCAGTAACAATATAATCAATCATCCACACATGTCAACATAAACACAACTCTTTATTAAATGCCCTGTTCATTGTAGGGCCACTCAACATATATGGCCCAGTCTCATCAGTGTGATGAGACAGGCTGAAGGAAACATCCACTAAGCATCTATCATCCTATCTTGCCACTCCACCGCTCCAGCTGGGGAGTTGCACCAGTGTTTCAGGAGGTTGCGCTGCTTCTTTGCCTCACGTGAGACTCTGTTGGGCCCTTGCACATCCTCAGTGTCTATCAGGTTTCACCCTTGCATTCATTCCACAGGCTCCATGTCCCCATTGCCTTGCTGGAGGTCCACGACCCTGTTCTGCAAGACTGGGTAGCGGGTGCGCATGAGATTGTGCAGGATGCAGAAAGCTTCCATGATCCTCCTCACGGTCTGTGGGTGATGCTGCATGGTGGTGAGAAGTACCTGGAACCTGTTGGCCAGGATGCCAAAGGCGTTCTCCACCACCCGCCTTGCCCTGAACAGCCTGTAGTTGAAGATCCTCTGTTCACGGGTGAGGTATTTGGAGGTGTAGGGCTTCATGAGGTAGGTTGTGAGGGAGAAGGCGTCATCCCCCACGATGATGTAGGGCACATCTTGTGTGTCGTTGGGCAGGGGTTCTGGATCTGGGAAGCCCACGATGAGGTTGCATTCCAGCTCCTCCTTGAGGTGACTGGCGTTGTATACCTGGGCATCTGAAGATGAGCCGCTGCCTGGAGCATCGATGTACATGAACTTTTAGTCAGCATCGACCATGGCGAAGAGGATGATGCTAAAGAAGCCCTTGTAGTTGAAATAAGTGGAACCCGATTTGGCTGGTGCTTTGCAGGCCACGTGCTTGCCACCAATGGCTCCAACGGTGTGTGGGAAGTTCCACCTCTGATACCACTGCTCTGCAACTTTCTTCCATCCTTCTTCATTGGTGGGGCACTGGAGGAGCTCCTCCTTGTATTCTTCGATGATGGCCTGCACCACTTCTCTGACCACAATGCTGATGGTGTTGGGTAGCACCCTCCAGCTGTACTGCATGCTCCTGTAGGTGGTCCCTGAGGCCAGGTGGCGCAGAGTGAATGCCACCTTGAGCCCAGGTTCCAGGCTGGGCCAGAAGCTGGTGCTCTGCTTGGTCAACCTGGGTGTCAGGCACTGCACAACTTCGTCAAACATGGCTGGAGGCATCCTCATGAAGTTCTGGAATGCCCGAGTGTCTTCGTTCCTGAGCTCCACCCTCAGCTTGCTGTACAGTCTGTCCTCTGCTCTTCTGGCGAACCATCTTCGGACCCAGACTCTTTTTGGCTGCCTCTTTTTCTTCTCGCAGTAGAGTTCACAGAGCCTGCAGATTGCTTCACACTGTTGCAGAACGATGGTGGCTGCCAAAAGGACCGTGTTACGATCCAAGGTGGACATGACTGGATGCTGTGGAAGAGCAAGAGTCAGATGAAGGCTGCAGAGGTCTGCACAGCTAGGCTGCTGGTCTGAAAGTGAGATGTAGGTGAGTTGCTCCCCCTTTTTATAGGCAGTATAGGTGTCCCTTTGCATCCTCTAGGCATCCTGTAGACATCCTTAATATCTGAGATAGGTCCCCTCTGCGAACATTTTTTCCATTTTAAAAGCTTTGTTTCCATGCTGCATCCGTTCTGCGTCCGTTCCGCTTCCTCCCTGCGTCCGAGCGGATGCGAGTTGCACGGATGTGCAGCGGATGCCTAGCGGATATAGCGGATGCGTAACAGATGCAGAACGGATGCATAGCGGATGCCTAGCAGATGCATAACGGATGAATTGGATACATTTTCTGCGCAAAAGTTTTGGGCAGCTCAAAACTTTCTGATCGGATGAAATGTCAATAGACGGATGCTGGACGGATAGAGAGGAAGCAAAACAGAGGCAGTGAGTACATCGCGTTAACCAACGGATGGCAAGCTTTTTTGTCCGTTTTACATCCTCTTTGTATCCGTTGGTGCAGTGTGACAGGGGCTTTAATTCATGCTGTTAACATTACTTTTTATTTTGGGGTCAATGAGTTGCTTCTTCCTTTTGCAAGATCTTTCTCTTCTAAAGCTTGCAACTTCATTATACATAGTACAGATTACACATGTCAGATGATATAAGCCTGACCAGTATGTTTCTATATAGGTAGTCCTTGATTTATGACCATGGTGATGCCCAAGATTTCTGTTGCTAAGCCAGACAGTTGTTGTGAATTTTGCCCCATTTTACCACCTTTCTATCACAGTTGTTAAGTAAATCACTGCAAATGTTAATTAGTAATGTGGTTGTTAAATGAATCTGACTTTCTCATTGACTTTGCTTGTCAGGAGGTTGCAAAAGGTGATCACATGATCCCATGGCACTGTAATAAATATGAGTCAGTTGCCAAGTGCCTGAATTTTGATCATGTGACAGTGGGGATGCTGTAATGGTTGTAAGTGTGAAAACAGCCATAAGTCACATTTTTCAGTACTGTTGTAATTCAAATGTCACTAAATGAATGGTTGTAAGTCAATGTAATAATTCAAGACAAACAGCTACTGCTTTAAAAAAAAGAGGGGGGAATAAGGTAAAGTGAACGATTTTACTATCTGTCCTCTGGTCAGATTACAGTAGTGCTTCAAATGTAAAAGTTTCAGAGATCTACTTTTCAATACTTTATATTATGAAGATTCTTGACAGAATGACCCTCTTTACCAATATTCAATTATATCCTGGTTGGGTAGCCTACAACGTACAAGACTCAGAGGTGTCTCAGTTATACCTAAGCTGCCGCCAAGTTTTGGTAGGTACATTTTTTGACCTTTACTTTGTTGAAAAATTGAATCATTCCCATCCATTTTGTCCCAAATGCATTATCCCACAGGAGATACTGAAATTCCACCAAGAAAGCCAGTAGCTGGGACTATAACAAAGAAGCCTTAGATGTTCAATTCAGCAAAATACCACATGTAGAATGCTGAAGAAGTTATAAACAGGCAAAACAAGTAACAATCTACAAATGAATAAAGCTTACAGGAGGATCATTGTCAGATACTCTTAGCTATCCCTTATGTTAACACACAATATTTAGTTGAGAATCATTCCATCCCACATGTTAAAATTCAATATTTAATTGAGAGTTACATAGGGCAGTATTTCTCAAGCTTGGCCACTTTAAGATATGTAGACTTCAACTCCCAGAATTCCCCAGACAATATGCTTTGGGTCAACAGCAGTGTTTCTCAACCTTAGCCACTTTAAGGTGGGTGGACTTCAGCTCACAGAATTCTGTAGCCATCGTGTTTTGGGTCCAGAATGGTTTTTCTCAACCTTGACCATCGTGTAGACTTCAACTCCCAGAATCCCCCAGCCAGCATAATTCTGTTGATCTATTGAAGTTTACTTATTGTTGGCAAGTTGGAGAATTTCATTAAAGAGCTCTTTCTGTCCTTAGATGTGGAAACTGAATATGTTTAACTACAAACAGAGAGTCAGGGAAGAAGATACTTCCAATCCTGCCATATCTTTGGCCCAATTTATTGGTAAAAATGCCAGTCCTGAATGATAGTGAACTAGAACTGTGGAGAATAAATGATCCCCTCTCTCATAAGTTGGACCTGAAGAAATTTCCATGTATCCTCAAGATTATTGGACATTAAACCACAGGTGGGATTCTTCCGGCGTAATAACTGGTTTGCTAATTGCATGCTTCACTGCATGCACATGCACAGCTATCACAATTACTTACTTTCAACGTTACTTCGGGAAGTAACACGGCTAGGCGCGGCAATCTGCTCTGCTGTGCGAATCAGCTGAGCAGATATAGGAGAGTACAGCGTAAGGGTAGATGAGTAGGCCCACATGATCACTGGATCGAACTGGTTCAGAGCCAGCTGATCATTATGGCTAGGGGTCCACCCAAACCAGTTGGAACCAGGAGAATCATACCCCTGCATTAAGCCAACATTTATAGTCAGTATAAAGTGGGATATGATAGTAGTGTCAAATCATGATTTTAAATTTCAATGCTTTTATGTTATATTCTGTGAAGACTTACAACAATTAGTATCCCAAGTGAGGAAGGATAGAAGAGGAATGAAGAGGAATATTTTCTGACTTGTGAAGTATTTAAGGAAGATGGCCTTGATGGAAATATGCAATAAATATTATCTAGAAAAAGGTGTGGAAACATTTTTAAGCATTTATAATTAGTAATTTGATGAAAACATGGAAGGAATTTCAACAAGCCTAGAAGATAAATGTAATGAATGAAAGAACTAATGACGGGGTTTTTTTTTGGTAAATGCACACTGATAGAAATATCAGTGACAGGACAAATATAATTAAGTAACATCTCATTGTGCATCTCTTAATAATGAATAATCTGTTGCAATTAAAAGGAATAAAATAATATAGGACAGTATTGTATTCTAATTTAATTCCAAAGTAAACCTTTTTGTTCTATATATTGGTCATGTTTTTTTTTTTATTTTGAAAAAATTTCCCCCAAAGGAATCAACAATGAGTACCTAAATCATATTTTATTATTAACATGTCTATCTTTTCACACCAAGTAGAAACAAACTCAAAAATATCTAAGACAGTCTAAACTACAAACCTACACATTTTAGCTGGAAAAAAAGCACCACTTGACTTATATATGTAAATGTCCATATGCATATACATGTACATGTACATATATATATATATACATATATATATATGTTTTTTTAAGCTTTCGCAGGTACTTACATGTGTGCTGTTTAGCTTCCCTCGGGTATTATCCCACGTCATTGTAGTTTTGTTAAAGTTGTAGCAACGTTTCAGCAGAATCTCATCTGCCATCCTCAGGCTTCTGTATAGAGTTAGTTCCTGGTTTCAAATTTGAGGCTGGTCCATTTTGATTGGCTAGGAGCCTGGGTCTGTGTTCATTGGACTTGGAGTTTGATTGATTGGTGTTTCTGGTCTCTTCTGTCTGTTTTGTGGCTTTGATTGGCTGGCAACACTCTGTTTTTGTGTTGGAGGCTTTCAGTGCAGCTTGGCTCCGTGTGAAGGGACGGCTGCTCTTCATTAGCAAGCTGCTATTCATTAGCAAGCTGGGTTTCACCTGGGTGCCTGGTGGGGGGGTGTTTGAGTTGGAGCTATCAGAGGGAGTCTGTTTTTGCCCAGGTGTTTGCCTGGCTTGTGGTGTGGGGATCTTTCTATTAGAAAGAATGAGGCAATGACAAACCACTTCTGAAAAATCTTGCCTACAAGAATGACAGTCTCCTTGTACATATTTGATTGGGAGAACTACATATACTAATGATAGTAAATTATTATTAAAATCCCCCACTGAGAGAAAGATTGGGAGAAAGTAATTAAAGCTAACTATGTGTATACACACACACACCTACACACAGGTACACAGAGGAGAAATATAAAGACAACACTGAAATTATATTGTGCAGAGTTGCTTCTCAGATTTTTACTTAAAATGGAAACCTATAAAGTGGTCCCTGGCTACATTCTTTCAAAAAGACTTTCTGAGATGATGCTATCTGGAGAAGGAGGAGGAACTAAACAGAAACAGACCTATAGCCTGGACTTCATAAGAATGATTTGATAAACCCTGAGGGGAAGATGGTTGGATCTCGTTATTCAAAATCTAGAAAGAGAAAGATGCCCTGGAAGGAAATTTTGTGAAAGAAGATGCTGAAGACAAAATACACTGCATGAAAAAAAGGGGGTGGGGTGGGAAAATTTTTAAAAAGCAACCATGGATAGATGACAATGTCTTTAAAATGCTGATGATAAAAAGGGGCAGCTACAGAAAAAGGAAGAAGAATACAAGGCAGTTCCCAGAAAGCTAGAATATAGCTAGGTTTTGATTGTGCTGTTGATCTTCATGTGAGAGACTCTTTTGAAATTCTACACTGCCCTAATATACTACCAACTGAGTTAAGAAAAAGAATGCTTGAAAAACATGGCTTTATATATATTGGGTCATATGCATACATTTTCAATTATTCAGGAGAACAGATTTATGGATGCTCATGCAAAGTTAAAAAAAATAGACTATTGCAGAATGGAATTGAGAGGAATAGGAACTAGAAGATCTGTCTCTCTCAACAACTCTAGTTTTCAACCCAGTTAACTGTCACAAATATCAATTACTTTAGCTCTCATTTGAATCCTTCTTTCCATAATGCTCCTGTAATGATTGTCTAAACCAATTACACTTAATCCTTAAGGGTAGCAGTCTTCAATTCAATAATTTCATACAATAAGGTCTGAAGTAAAACACAGGGAGAATTGAAATGTTGTATTCCAATTTCCAACAGAAATAGCTGAAGCTTATTTCTGATAGACTGGGAAGTCAAAGTTGTCCTAGGAAGACAAAGGCAGGATGGTGACTCACAAACCAAAAGTAGATAGAGAGAGATAAAACTGGAAGATAGAATAAATTTGCAACTACATGCCACACATTTTCACCAATGAAGATCATGGTAAAATAATTTGATAATGGGACTGAAGGCTAAATTGTAGGGTGAGCAGGTAGGTATGTTTATAGCAGCCAGTCTGATTCAGTCACCAGGACAAGAGGTTTAGCTCAGACTTGTGCTGGAGCCCATCCTCAGGGAACTTCTCTCTACTGGAAGATGTCCAGCACAAGTCTGAGAACTCAGACGGCTAAATTTTTGGTACCAGTGACTGATCCATATTGGATCCTGCAACTTAACCTGAGACACTTATATTGCTTTCATTCATAGGTATGTCTAGAGAAGACTTAGGGGAGACATGATAGCCATCTTCCAATACTTGAAGGGCTCTTACAGGGAAGATGGCATCAATTTATTTTCCAAATCACTTGAGGGCAGCACAAGAAGCAATGGGTAGGAGCACATCAGATGAAGGTCCAACCTGAAACTATGGAGAAATTTCTTGACAGCGGCAACAATTAATGGATTAACTTGCTTTGTGAAGTTGTGAGTAATCTATCTCTGGAGGTTTTCAAGAAAAAAATTAGACAACAATTTGTCTGGGAAGATATAAGGACTCCTTTCTTGGACAGGACGTTGGACTAGAACACCTCCAAGGTCCTGTACAACTCTATGATTTTATAATTTATATTCTATGGTAATTTGTATTGAGATACATGTAGTATCTCAATACTGAACTTTTCATCCCTGATGTAGCAATCAATATGTACTCATACATGTGTGACTCTCCTGCACAGTTCTATACAGGAGTGGGCTTCAAAAATTTCAGTAATGGGTTCTCTGCCTGGTTGCTGGGTGGGCGTGGCCATGGTGGGCATGGCATGCATTATGTCGGGGGGGTATTTTTGTCCTCCCTGGGCTCCTGAGGCTTTCCACTCCCGAAGCCAGAAACAGGCCTATTTCCGGCCTTCCTGAACTTCTGGGAGGCCTGTTTTGCCCTCCCTGAGCTCTGCGTGCACCTGCACTTACCTGCACCTAAAACAGGCTGTGTGAGGACTTCTGGAAGGGGCACAGCTGGGTGGGCAGGGCCAGCCAGGAGTGGGATTTGGGGGTTCTCCGAACTGCACAGAATCTTAGCTAGGGGCTCTCCCGAACCCCTGAGAACCCCCAGCAGCTACCCCTGGTTCTAGATGTAATGTGCAATAGGGCAATGTCTGAATATAGTTCTGGAAGGACTGATATGCAATTATTTCAATACTATTATTTCAATTTAGTTTGCATTAATATTTTCTTGGCATTCCTGAGTGTAAGTCTTTTATATGTTTTACTCTGACCTTAGATGAAAAGAATAATCAGCAGAATGAAGGTGAGATAAAAATTTTATGAATGCTTTAGTGAAGTCATTGGAAGGTTTGCCATCCTTCAGTGGAAGAAAGGCTCAGCTCTGAATATGCAAGCAAGACTCTCCAATCTAAAATGGATGGGAATCTGGGGAAATGTGGTCCATAAATTCAGTCAGCCCCAGGTTGCTTCATCTTGCACAAGCAGTATTTATGCAGAAAATATCCATTGATCTTTCTGACCTTGGTAGCAATTATTTTTCTGTAGAACCAGCTGTTCTTGAACAATTCATGCAATTCATATTCACTTTTCTTCCATCATAAATAATATGAGCAGCACAAAGAAGATAATCCTGGAGGTCAACTTTGTCTTTCAAATTGATCTCCTAATCCCATCTTGTTTTTTTGAAGAAAATCTTTTCTTCATAGATCATGACCATACCAGAAATATTGTTAGTTTTTTTTTCTCCAAGTTCAGATTCCTTCCTCAAGCAGTTATTTGGGGAGATGGAAGTAATTCTGATTATCTGGATGACTGCTTGATGCTGTTAGTCACTGAATTGTCCCAGAAGATACTGAAAGTCTGCATAAGTTTCAGAACCCAATTGGACCTGAAATGCTAAGTGGTTCCTTTTGTAGTTACAACCATTTTGTCTCTATCCGATCATGTGTATCCTTATAATAATTTTTTTTTCAGTATTATGCCCTCTCCTATTTCTTGAGGAATTATTCTTTAGATGTCCATGTAATCTCCCATATAATAATAGCTATCATATTGTATATTTTGTAAACCATATTATTACATAAGCATTTTACATATATAGTAAACAATACAATATATACTATGGAAAATATTCCTATTTTCAAACAAAATGAATTGAATCACAGCACAAGCTAAATAAATAAAACCAGCAGCAGTAATAAGACCAAAACTTGATGGTAAAGAAGGCAGCAGAGCTGCCATGTATTACTGTCATCTGTCTGGATAAAGATGAGATACTACCTTGTCTGATATCTCCCTGCCTTAGTTTCTGGTCCATTGGCAACCTTGATGACCACATGTTGGAGTGGGATGGGGATGGCTTTGACTGTGAATGGCATCTTATTTGTGATCAAGATCTTTGAGATCAGGTTGAAAGTATGGTAGATTGGGCTGCAGAGGCAAACTTGGGACAAACTTGGGACAAACCTGGGACAAACCTGGTACCAGGTGCCATGCTTCCCAGTACAATTCCTCCCCTATCTGCTGTAAGTGGTGTCTGGGTTGCCGATAGAGAACTCCCACTACCTTCCTTGCATAGGCAAAGCCCAGGAGTTTATGGTCTCCATGGCACCTATGGATATAGCAATAGCACTTAGACTTTTATACCACTTTACAGTGCTTTATGGCCTCTCTAAGCTGTTTGTCATCATACTGACAAACAATCTGGATCCTCATTTTACCCACGTCAGAAGGATTGAAGGCTGAGTCAACCTTAAGTCTGATGAGATTTTGAACTGCCAAATTGCAGCCAGCCAGTAATCAGCCTGTCATTCTGCACTCTAACCACTGTGCTGACCATGGCTCATGCTTCAAGTAATCCCAGTTCTGACAAAATGTAGATGATCATATGAAAATGATCACCTACATTTTGGAGCAAACATTATATGACAGGCGGGGAGAGGAGAAATTTTTATGGTCAAATCATACCTTGATCCAGGTGAGATTAGAAGCCACAGGTCATATCAATTGGGCAAAGGGTGGAATCCTGGGTGGATTCATATGGTTTACAGAGAGGATTTGAGGAATTCCCCAGCTTCTTGTTGGTCAGGTTGGTTCAGGATCTCAGGAACCACTGGCAGCATAACATAATATAACATTGACACTGGACACAACGGGACCTGAACAGTCTTTTTGTGCAGGCCAAGCTTGTATCTTGGTTTATTAAGTAAATGAAGCACCAGAAACAATGATACTTTAATCATGCCAAGGAGTTTTATATGGACCAGGAGACTAAAATGAGGCAGTCCAATGATTTATTTATTGCTGAAGCTATCTTTAAAAAGGCAAAGAAACATCTCTATAGAATATGTAAAAGTTAAAATTACTACATTATTAGTACAAGGCGGTAGAAGATCCTAGTCATAACAGCAAAATAAGACTAAATAAAAGAAGAACTAATGATAAAGATGTTACAGTCTTAGAAATGACAATGAAGATATCAAAGTGGTGAATAACTTCTACCTTTTATGACCAACTATTAACAGTAAAGGAACCAGCAGTCGAGAAATATGTCACAGGTCCAGCATTTGGTTGATTATCAGTAAAGGCATTGAAAAATATTTCAGATGCTGTGGTGTGTCTTTACTTCCATAGATCACAATAGTGCAAGCAATCATTTTTCTTGACACTCTGAAGAAGGGAAAGTTGGACTTTGACAAAACAGAATTAAAAAGAGAATGAATTATTTTTATCTTTGGTATTAAAGAAGATTCCCGGGAAAAAAAAAACATGCATAGCCAAAACAAACAAACAAACAAACAGATCATTTGAACAAATCAACCCAGACTTCTCACTTTAGGTATAAGTAAAAATAATAAATTTATCATATTAGCTCTCTTAAGAAGTTTATAATGCTATGAAAGATGAAATGAAGGAGAAAAAGAGGATAACCAGCACCAAGGTGGATTATTTCAATTACAGCACTCATGAGTACTCATGGGAAGGCCTGAACAATAGATTGGGGACAGGTCATTCTTGTGAAAGTTCCTCTACTGATTATAGTCACTAATATTGATTTCATGGTACAGAATCAATCCTTCCATGGGGTCCTTAAGGACCTTGTTTAGGATAGTGTGGACTTCTGGTGAGGATTCATGGCAAACTAGATATCCCTGAAAAAGCAAGGATGGTATGGTGGCAGAGATTGGCAGTGAGGTGGTGAATTCTGGTTGGCAAAGTGTCTCTGGAATGAGATATATGAGATCACACACATACTCCAGAGAGCTGTTCCATATGAGTAGACTGCAGGAATCATGGTTTTTATGGTTGACTTGTGAATTCAGTGGCTGGGACTCATGGGATTTCAACCAAGCTCATAGCCATAATGTAGCCTATACAGACACAAGGTTCACTGAACCTTATTTCTTAATCACTTTTGGAATTACTTCTTAATTGCTTTTCAATTATTAGTAACTATTGGAATAACACAGTTTATAGAATCATCAGATTTCCTTCAGTCCTTAGCAAAAAAAAATAAACAGAAGATAAAAGACTTTAAAAATTCATTTTGAGGGGATGAACAAAAAATGGTGATTAGAATGTTGATTTTAGAGTATTATAAACAGACTAGGGGTCCAGATGGATTTGAAATAAAAATTGGAAATTAATGAAAAGAATCTTTCCCATGGGAAAGTGCTGTCATTTTAAGTCTTAAAAAAAAAGATGGGACTTTGAAGGTTGGGTACTAGGAGGAATTTGAAGAAGGTAAAGATTACCTCAAACTATCCACTAATGACCTCACCCCATTCCTAAGAAGTAAGGGGAATGCATAAGTGCACAATTAAGCCTACCGTCCCTATCCTATTGTCCCCATTTATTCGTACCTATCTCCTGTATTCTTACTCATGTTTATACTTATACCTATTATCTTATAAGCAATTGATAAATAAATAAATAAATAAATAAATAAATAAATAAATAAATAAATAACAATTAAAGGGAAAGGAGGCATAAATTTGACTTATTAATACAGAATGGAAGAAAACAGTTTAACCCTGGGCATACTGAAGAGCATTTCTGAACTATGGATTTCCTTAAAATTAAATGTGATGATAAATAACAAACAAGAAGGTCTGCCATTATAGACAGGCTGTGTTTAAGATATATTAAAATATATTTTGGAAGAGAAACAAGTTTTACCAGGCAAAAAGTGCACCAATAATTTTCCAGTGTTGGATTTATAAAAGGAACCTGTTAAAGATTTGAAGGTTTTTGAGAGAAGGGACAAAGAAAAAAAAAAGAAAAGAAATCAAGTTCTGAAACATTATTGAAGGGATTAAAATTTAAAGCCCATGTCACAGTGAACCAACTGATGCAAAGAAGATGTAAAATGGACAAAAAAGCTTGCCATCCGTTGGTTAACGAGATGTACCCGTTCTGTACTCACTGCCTCCGTTTTGCTTCCTCTCTATCTGTCCAGCATTTATTGATGTTTCATCCACTCCAAAAGTTTTGGGCTGCCCAAAACTTTTGTGTGGAAAATGTATCCAGTTTGTCCGCTACGCATCCGCTACGCATCCGCGATATCCGCTAGGCATCCGCGATGCATCCACGCAACTCCATCCGCCCGGACACAGGGAGGAAGCGGAACAGACGCGGAACGGATGCAGAACGGATGCCTAGCAGATGCAGAACGGAAACAAAGCATTTAAAATGGAAAAAAACGTTCGCAGAGGGGACCTATCTCGGATATTAAGGATGTCTAGAGTATGCCTACAGGATGCCTAGAGGATGCCTAGTGGAAAACCTATATTGCCTATAAAAAGGGAGAGGAACTCATCTGCATCTCACTTTCAGACCAGCAGCCCAGCTGTGCAGACCTCTGCAGCCTTGATCTGACTCTTCCTCTTCCACAGCACCCAGTCATGTCCACTGTGGATTGTAACAAAGTCCTTTCGGCAGCCACCATTGTTCTGCAGCAGTGCGAAGCCATCTGCAGGTTCTGTGAAGTCTACTGCGAGAAGAAAAGGAGCCACCCCAAAAGAGTCTGGATCCGAAGATGGTTCGCCAGAAGAGCAGAGGACAGACTGGACAACAAGCTGATGGTGGAGCTCAGGAACGAAGACCCTCGGACGTTCCAGAACTTCATGAGGATGCCTCCAGCCATGTTTGACGAAGTTGTGCAGTGCCTGACACCCAGGTTGACCAAGGCAAACACCACCTGCCGGGCTAGCCCGGAACTTGGGCTCAAGGTGGCACTCAGTCTGCACCACCTGGCCTCAGGGACCACCTACACATGCATGCAGTATGGCTGGAGGGTGCCACACAACACCATCAGCATTGTGGTCAGAGAAGTGGTGCAGGCCATCATCGAAGAATACAAGGAGGAGCTCCTCCAGTGCCCCTCCACTGAAGAAGGATGGAAGAAAGTTGCAGAGCAGTGGTATCAGAGGTGGAACTTCCCACACACCATTGGAGCCATCGATGGCAAGCATGTGGCCTGCAAAGCTCCAGCCAAGTCGGGGTCCACTTATTTCAATTACAAGGGCTTCTTCAGCATCATCCTCTTTGCCATGGTCGATGCTGACTACAAGTTCATGTACATCGATGCTTCAGGCAACAGCTCATCTTCAGATGCCCAGGTATACAACAACAGTCACCTCAAGGAGGGGCTGGAACACAACCTCATCGTGGGCTTCCCAGATCCAGAACCCCTCCCCAACGACACGCAAGATGTGCAAGATGTGGGGGATGATGCCTTCTCCCTCACAACCTACCTCATGAAGCCCTACACCTCCAGACTCCTCACCCGTGAAGAGAGGATCTTCAACTACAGGCTGCCCAGGGCAAGGTGGGTGGTAGAGAACACCTTTGGCATCCTGGCCAACAGGTTCCAGGTAGTTCTCACCAACATGCACCGTCGCCCAGAGACCGTGAGGAGGATCGTGGAAGCTTGCTGCATCCTGCACAATCTCATGCGCACCCGCTACCCAGTCTTGCAGAACAGGCTCGTGGACCTACAGCAAGGCAATGGGAACATGGAGCCTGGGGAATGGAGGCAAGGGCAAAACCTGTTCGACATTGAGGATGTGCAAGGCCTCAACAGAGCCTCACATGAAGCGAAGAAGCAGCGCAACCTCCTGAAACACTGGTGCAACTCCCCAGCTGGAGCAGTGGAGTGGCAAGACAGGATGGTAGATGCTTAATGGATGCTTCCTTCAGCCTGTCTCATCACACTGATGAGATTGGGCCATGTATGTTTGGTTGGCCTACAATGAACAGGGCATTTAATAAAGAGTTGTGTTTATGTTGACATGTGTGGATAATTATTACATTGTTATTGATAATAAAGGGCCATAGGTGTGGCACCTGGGAGGGTGGACCATACAGTCCCACTATGCTTGCACTGTAGGTTTATCTATCTCACAGCTATTACCCATCCCAAAGGTATCCCTGCCCATCCCACAGGTATCCTTGCCCATCCCACAGGTATCCCTGCCCATCCCACAGCTATCTTAAGCCATCCCACAAGCATGTAAAGGCTTAAACCACTTCTAAAAGTTTCCACCAAGACTTTATTTAAAAAAAATGAAGCAAATGTGTGAATCACAAACAGACTTTATTAACAACAAGGTATAAAACAAAAATGAGTCTCTGGCACATCTCTTGGTCGTTCAGTCTCAGGGGTGGAGGGTCCAGGTGCCGTGGAGGTGGCTGGTGCTGGAGTGCTTGTCATCAGCTCCTCCAGAAGCAGAAGCAGCAGAAGCCCCAGCCCCAGAAGAGTGATCCCGTGCTGCAGAAGCCCCAGCAGAACCAGAGTGAGGGCCAGGGATGGTGGTGGTAGCCCTGTCCCTCTTGCCAGGGCTGGCAGAAGATGGCTGAGGCTTGCTGTGCTTCCGCATGGTTGTGGGGTTGCTGGCTGGCAGGGAGGCTGGCAGGAACCAAGGCTGGCAGCAAGGCTGGCAGGGAGGCAGGCACCAAGGCTGGCAGGCAGACAGACAGCAAGGCTGGCAGGAAGGCTGGCAGGCAGGCTGGCAGGCAGGCTGGCAGGCTGGCAGGCACCAAGGCTGGCAGGAAGGCTGGCACCAAGGCTGGCAGGCTGGCAGGCAGGCAGGCACCAAGGCTGGAAGGCAGACATGAACCAAGGCTGGCAGAAAGGCAGGCAGCAAGGCTGGCAGGCAGACCGGCTGGCAGCAAGGCTGGCAGCAAGGCTGGCAGGGAGGCTGGCAGCAAGGCTTGCCGGCAGAGATGCAGGCAGGGCAGGCAAGGCAGCCAATCTGTCCAGCAGCAGGTCTTTCCTCTGAATGGTGATCTGCTTCTGAGTTGCTTCCGTTATATCCACGGGGCTGATGTAATGCATCCTCCCCGCATGCGCAATTAATGCCAGGCATCCATTAGGCTTCCGCTGTGCATCCGCTGTGCATCCACTCTGCATCTGCTTCATCCGCTCTGCATCCGCTCTGCATCTGCTCTTTCCTTTCCGCATCCGCTTTGCTGAGGCCCCCCGGAAGCCTAGCGGATGTGCCATCCGCTCCCATCCCCTTCCATCCGCTGGGCTTCCGTTCCGCATCCGCTTTGCATGCGCCCTGCATCCACCCTGCGTCCTCCCCGCGTCCGTGTTATCCGCTCCGGTTATGCAAATTTTTGCCCCTTTTGAGAGCGGATAACAACGGATGGAACATTTTGCTCCTCCGCTGTGTCCTTTTTGCATCCGTTGGGCAGTGTGACATGGCCTTAAAAAGATTGTTAAAAAAAAGAAAATAATATAAAATTGATGTATTGATAAAAATTAAAATAGATATTTTTGTATCTCCTTAATAGGTCAGTCACTTCTGATGACTAGGACTGGGTTCTGAGACTCTTAAGTATTTATTTATAGATAAGAGATGAGGTATGGGAAGAAGAACTCACTTGTTATATTTTAAGAGAAGGTGATAAATTATTCATACTTATGATGAAGGGAAAAGACATTTCTTAATATTTTCCTTTCTTTTTCTTCACTATATCCTTATTTTTCCTTTTTTTTTTCTATTTACTTTTCTGGATTTTCCATTTCTTCTTTTTATATTTCTATTTTTTATTATTTGGGTCAGTTCAATGTTTTTAAATGTAATGTTTAATAATATTATTGTAACAGAAGGACAATGTGAGAAGCATTGGTTTACTTGGAAATAAAGAGCTTCCCTTCAATAATTCTCATGTTGGTAATTTCTTAATCATACATGGAGTTGCCCTTGAAGATATCCAACCATTTTATTTAGTTTAAAATATGACTGCTAGACTTCTACACTCTGGGCAATCTGGGCCATGTGCTTATACGATTCAAGTAAAAAAATAAGCTTTCTTAATAGTCCCCACCCCTATGGACCTGATACCTCCTTTATTATTTTTCTGAAAACAGATGAAAACAGTGATTCTTCCAAACCTTTCAGGAAGCTGATAGAGAAATATCTTGATCATTTTTATTTTTTATTTTTTTATTTTTATTTTTAAAAAGGGATCCTCCTTCAGCTCCATAGGGTGGTGTGTGGTGGCTCAGCAAATGAAACACTGAGCTTATCGGCTGGAAAGTTGGTAGCTCAGGTTTAAGACTTGAATGCCAAGTGATGGGGTGAGTTCCCATCCTCACCCCAGCTCCTGCCTATCTAGCATTTCAAAAGCATGCAATTGCGAGTAAATAAATGGATACCACTTTGGTGAGAGGGTAACACTGTTCTGTGATGTCACACTGGCTACATGACTATGAAAATGTCATTGGACAGTGCTGCCTGAATTGTTTTGATACATGAGCACTGCCTCCAAGAGTCAGTAACGACTAACAGAGTAAATTCCTCAAGGATCCCTTTACCATGTTCTACCTTCAGCTTTAGTCCTTATCCTTTATACTTTTTAACTGTTGTTTTTATTATTAAGTTTCATTTTTTTATTTCAGAATTTAAACTGCATTTTTATAATTTGTCAGCTGATGATTTGTTTTGAAGGAGAGATTGCACATTATAAAACTAAAATAGCAACCCAGAGACAGTAGTCACTACTCAGGTGTAAAACTAAAAATTTATGGAGATTCCTAATCATCCAGGTCATGGTTGCCCCAAAGGTGCCTTTTTCAATGAATGTTTTTTGCATGAAGACATTTTACGTCTCATCCAAGAAGCTTCATCTTCGAGCAAAAACAAAGTCCAGTTGTTCTTTGAAAAAAAGCACTTTTGGGGCACTCAGGTAAAAATTGACAAATAAGACTCCACCAACCACATGGTCTTGACTTGAAGGTTTGAGAATAAATACCATTCAAAAAACATATGCAAGTATCCACTACTGATATCCCTGGGTGGGCTTCCTACTGAGCCTATTTATTGAATTCCAAAGTTTCGGGATGCTGTCATTCCGAACAATAACCGGAATTATAATAACTATTGCCAGAAAATGGAGCATCTTTCTTTGTCAGGCAGATTTCATCTTCCCTGCCTAGCGCTTGATTGCGTTTACTAACGGCTCTACACTTATACTCGGTAATATTGTCGCCTTCAATTTCCAGCATGGAGGCAGACAACTTAAAGAGCCTGTCAGTGAATGATCTGTTCCATCTCAAAATCTAAACCTGCACTCAGAGTTGCGAGCCATTTTGTGTCACGCCAAGGGAGCATCATCCAAGGAAATGATGTATCTGAAATTTAAGGAAGCATTTTGCTAGTCCCTTTCTATCATCTGTGACAGAATCTTAGCAAATGTTCCAGTGTGTCACTATGGTGGTGCATTAAGTCCCCTTGCTTGGCAAATTTCAGTTTCTGAAATTGCTTTTCAAATTCAGTTTTATTTTTTATTTATTTTTTTGCTGATGGGCCATTCTGCAGCTAAAAGTGAAACCCTGACCCTTATGAACTAAGTGGAAACTTGCCATCACAAGGTTTCATTTTTGTTTCCTGTGCAGAATAGCAAGGGGAAAGGGTGTGGACAGAGGTGACTTTCTTATTAAAGCTAAAAACAAGGCTATATGCTGTCGAGCTTTTCCTTTTTGTATATGTGTGTGTGTGTGTGCCAAACACTTTTTTGGCTTGCCCAAAATTTCCAATATTCAGGTTTGAATTTGTATTTATCTTTTAATTACTTTAAAAAATGGAAAGAAAACAACCAGCTTCTGAGAAAACCGATCAAAATATTGAAATCCATCTGACAAATATAAGCATCTCTGAAAAATTTATTTTTTTAATGGAGAATGCATTTGAAAGTTAAAAAATTAACCTATGACATTACTCACTGTTCTTCCCCCTTTCCATGGCTTCATTATTCTGATATTAATCTGCTAACAAACGGCATCATTGATAATTTGAAGGAAAGAATAATAACACATTTATATTAATTACAAAAGAAATTATTTTTTCAAAGGGAAATGTCAATTGTCAGAGTAATACTTAATTCCTTTTTAATTAGCTGTGAGCAATAAAAAAATCCCTTCAAAATTACAAAAAAATAAAGCCACCATTGTCTAACTTTTATATTTGTTCTCTGGAGCTCAGCTATTTCATTTAATCAGTTGTGGTGTGGGGTTAGAAAAGATCCCTCATTTAATCATGGCAGTTCTGCAAACTAATTTATGTTTTCTTCTTTTTTAGTTGAGCAAGCCTCCAACTTTAGGAGATGAGATGCCCTAGAGTAAATCCATATTTAGACCTGTTTAAAAGTGCATTTTCTCACAAAAGAATCATTCATTGTGGTATCTGCATTTAGTTATATGAGATATTTTAGAGAGCTCTAGTCACCAGTGCTTAAGACACTAGGCTAGGAATTGGGAGACTGAGTTCCAGTTTTTCCTTAGCCATGAAAGCTGACAGAGTGATCATGGATCAGTTATTCTCTTTCAGCCCAATCTACCTCACAGGGTTGTTGATGCAGGGGAAATAAGGGGAGGAAGCTGCATTGGATATATTTGCTGCCTTGAGTTATTCATAAAAATAATAAAAAGTGGGAATAAATAGAAAATGTGCCTACACAGGTAATCCTTGACTTACAGCCATTCATTTAGTGACCTTTCTAAGTTAGAATGGTTTAAAAAAAGTGACTTATGACTGGTTTTCACACTAAACAACCATTACAGTGTCCTCTGTAATGGCATTTAGTAATTGGCATGTGTTTATAACAGTTGCGCTGTCCCAGGGTTATATGATCAACGTCTATAACTGTTCCGTCCGGAAAAACGCGAGGTAGACCGGGTTCTAACAACAAAGTCTTTATTAGTTAACAGTAGTTGCGAAACGGAACATTGGCTCAAGCCGCGGCAGCCTTTTTATAGGCTTTTGTCTGCCGGCTTGTAGCCAATGACAGGTATTTAGTTTTGCCGCCTTTTGGGCAGCTTCATGGATTGGTTCCTATTGAACCAATCCCCATTCTGGTTTTTTAGACAATCAGAATCCTGTATTAGGAGTCTACTATTCTTTATACAGAACACCCCTCCCCTCTTGGTTTAGTCCTACATGGTGACGTAGTCGCGCAAGTAGGTGGGGCTTCTTTTGACTCGACTGGACTTGCGCAGTTCATTTCTGCTGAAGACTTCAACCGTTTTGTATGGGGTTGCTGTCTCTCCGGTCCTTCTCCATGGAACCACCTGGAAAGGTGAGTCAGCCATTTTACTGCCGCCTGAGTTTCTTAGGCCGGCGGTTTTGCCGCTCCCTCCTGTTTTCTCCGGGCAGGTCGAGCTGGCCTGTCTGGCTCCTTCGAGTGGACTCTTCTCGCAATTTTCTTCTAACTGTAAGTCTCTTTTTTGCTCTGTTTGTTATTGTATTCTGTGTTTAATTTAAACAGTTCTTTATTATTTTCTCGTATTTCCCCCCCCCTCCTTGGTTTGATTTTCATCGTTTTTTAATATTTGTGTTTGTGTGTTTGTACTTCTTCCTATGTTTCAGGACCGAAGCTGGTCTATGTGCCGCTTCCATTCCCTGCCGTTGTCTACGGTTTGTCAGTAGGACCGGGGGCCTGTAATTTGTGTGATTGTTCCTGGAAGCCATAATGGGTCCCCGGTAAAAATTTTTTGCATAGACTAGGTCGCCTATTTCAAATGTCCTGAAATGGGTGGAGGAGTCAGGGGGGTTTTCTGGTGTATAGTTTGGGTGCAATCTGTCTAATTGCGACCTCAGTTTTCTTCCCATTAGTAATTCCGCCGGGCTTTTGTTTGTTATAGTACTGGGTGTGATATGCTGGAGGGTGAGTAGGTGATTTATTTTATCTTGGACATCCCCAATGTCCATTTTTTCTAACCCTTCTTTGGTAAACCTGACCATTCTCTCTGCCCTACCGTTTGCAGCCGGGTGGGCCGGCGTGGTTAGGGCATGTCTTATACCTAGGGAAGCTAGGTATTGTTCGAATTGGATACTCGTTAATTGTGGCCCGTTATCGGACACTAGGATGTCCGGCAGGCCATGGGTTGCGAAGAGTTTGTCAAGTTGTTTAATAACGGTTTCAGTTGTCGTTGATGGCATAATTTTTACCTCCAGCCAATTTGAGTATGCATCTACGACAATTAGGAAAGTATGCCGCTTAGTAGGACCCGCAAAGTCAATGTGAATTCGTGACCAGGGGCCTCGTGGGGTTTCCCAGTCCTTTATGGGTGCTTTTGGTGGGGAAGGCCTGGTTCTTTGGCATTTGTTGCAAGAATTTACCCAGTATTCGATGTCCCTATCTATACCCGGCCACCAGACATAGCTTCTAGCAAGGCTTTTCATTTTAACAATTCCAGGGTGGCCTTTGTGAAGCATACCCAGTACCTTAGTTTGTAATTTGGAAGGGATAACTACCCGATCACCCCACAACAAACAACCTTTTTGAATCGAGAGTTCAGTTTGTCTGGTCCGGAAAGGTTTAAAGTTCTCAGTTTTTTTATTTTCCGGCCAGCCTTTACCTACCCAGTTCAGTACACGGGCAGTCAATGGGTCCCTTGTGGTGGCTCTGGCGACATCATTCGCAGATATGGGTAGATCGGGGCATGTCTCTATCTGCAAGGTGGTCATCGTCGGTGCCGGGTCTTCCTCTATAGTCGGTAATGGTGCTCTGCTCAACGCATCTGCATGGAAAATTTGTTTCCCGGGGCAATGTGTCAGAGTTTAAGAGTAGGCTGCTAGGAATTCTGACCATCTAGTCATTCGCAGGGACAAAATGTTCGGTTTTGGCTTGTTTCCCGCCAAAATTCCCAGTAGCGGTTTATGGTCCATTACTATCAGAAATGTTCTTCCATATAGATACCCGTGAAAGCATTTCACTCCGGCGACAATTGCCAGGGTTTCTCTGTCCAATTGACTATAATTACGCTCGGTTTTAGACAGAGTCTTTGAATAGTATGCGACGGGTGCCTCTCTCCCATCTGGCAATTGGTGGCTCAGGATTGCACCGACTCCAAACGGTGAGGCGTCGCAGGTCACCGTCAATGGAAGTGTGTTACTAAACTGGATAAGAACGATGTTTGATGTTAATAAACTTCTTTTTTGGGAAGGCTTTCTTTTCTCTATAACCCCAAGTCCAAATTGTTTTTTTATCCAGTAATCGGTGTAATGGTTCCGCTATTGTTGCTTTGTGGGGAAGGAACACGTTATAAAAAATTATTAGTCCCAAAAATGCCTGTAGTTCAGTTTTGTTCCTTGGTTCTGGTGCGTCTTTAATAGCTTTGACTTTTTTGTCAGTAGGGTGTATACCCTCTCCGTCTATTAAGTAGCCTAGGAATTTGACACGATCAGTCATTAAACAGCATTTTTCTTTTTTTACTTTAAGGCCAGATTCTCTGAATTTAGTTAGTACCTCTTTTAGTCTTTTTTTTAGCTGGGTCGCATCTTTGGCCAAAATTAGGACGTCGTCGAAGTATGGTACGGCCCCTTTTATACCATTCAATAGGCGTTCCATGAGGCTCTGGAAAACGCCTGGGGCTACACTCACTGCAAATTGGAGTCTGTTGCATTTGAATGCCCCTTTGTGGGTCACTATTGTTTGTGCTTCAGCCGTTAAGGGGTCTACTGGTAGTTGTTGGTAAGCTTGCGCTAGATCTAGTTTAGCGAAAACTTTTCCTCCCCCAAGAGAATGTAATAAGTGTTGTACGACTGGCACCGGGTATGCGCTTTGTTGCAATGCGTGGTTCAGGGTAGTCTTGTAGTCACCACAGATTCGAATCGACCCGTCTGGTTTGATTGGTGTTACGACTGGCGTTTCCCATTTAGCATGGTCAACAGGTTCTAAAACCCCTTGATCTATTAGTTTATTTAGTTGTTCCTCTATTTTTGCTTTCAGAGCAAAAGGAACTCGTCTGGCCTTTAGTCTCCTAGGGGCTATCTGGGGGTCCAGACTAAAGGAAATTTGGGTCCCCCAATACCTGCCTAGGGATCTGTCGAAAACGTCCTGGAACACTTGGATCAGGTTTTCTTCCCAGTCGGTTGCGGTTGCCCGGTCCACTCCGGTCATCCCGATGCCCAATGGTGCGAACCATTCAATGCCCAGGAGGCTTGATCGGTCTCGGTCGACTATTGTCAATGGTAGTACTTCGACATGTTGTTTGTAGGCAACTCGGAAATGTCCTAAGCCTACTACAGAAATTCGGTTTCCTTGGTAGTCCTTGAGGGTTAATTTTTGTCTCTGGAGTTCTTTGAGTTTGATATCTGGGACCAGTTGTTTGATGGTGTCCCATGACACCATTGATAGGGAAGACCCAGAGTCTACCTCCATTTCGCAGGGATTGCCTTTTATTTTTACAATTATTTTTACTTTCTTCCTGCTTTCCGTCTGAGCGCTCCCGATAGTGAAAGTCTGATGTGTTTTCTCTCGGTTAGTGGCTCGCTTGTTCCGCTGCCACTTTCTCTCAGTTTGTTTTGGCTCAGCTTGTGCAGGGGAGTTGCTGCGTCTGTTTGGGCTGTAATTTTTTTTATTTCTGCAGACTTTCTCGATATGTCCCCTTTTCTTGCAAGCTCTGCTAATGGCATCGAGGAATCTGCAATCGGCTCGAGGATGGTTTCCTCCACAGCCAGCGCATTCCCGCCAATTTCTTTTTTCGCGTCCTTTCTTGTTGGTGTATCGGCGGTAGACTTTGTTGTCTTCCTCCCCGGATTCTGACGTCTTGTCGAAATCTTCATGGTGAGTGGTGGTGGGAAATTGTTTCTTCCCTCTGGCCCAGCTCGTTTCGTCGTTGTTTGCGTTCATCTGTTTCATTTTGAACGCCGATTTTTTCGTGGCTTCAGCGGCTGTGGCTTCTGCGATGGCTTTAGCGACGGTTATGTTGGGTTTATTTAGCATCTTGCTCTGTACATTAGAGTCTCTTAAACCCAGTATTACTCGATCCCGCATCGCTTCATCTAAATTCAGAAACTCGCACGCTCCCCCTATTTGTCGGAGGGCTGCCACAAAATCAGTGATGGTCTCGCCTTCTTTCTGGTCTCTTAGATAAAATTTGTACTTGATAAGGTTTGACACCACCGGTGCATAGTGAGCCTTTAGCATTCTTTGGAGCTCTGGCCAAGTCAATTATTTCACATCTCGGGGCTTCGCCAAAGCCTTGGCCATTTTGAAGATTGTGGCCCCGCAGTGTGTCAAGAAAACAGCTCTCTTACGCTGGACTGAGATCTCTTCCATCTCGTTACTTTCCAAATACATCTGGAAATGGTCTACGTAGGATTCCCAATCCTCTTCATTGGGATTGAAGGGTGTGGGCGGCACGTTGTTTCCAGCCATTGTTCTTTGTCTGGTTTTATTTGTCGCCGCGTGCTCACTCTTGCGTTTAGGACGATCCCATCTTCATCGCCAGTGTTCCATCTGGAAAAACGTGAGGTAGACCAGGTTCCAACAACAAAGTCTTTATTAGTTAACAGTAGTTGCGAAACGGAACATTGGCTCAAGCCGCAGCAGCCTTTTTATAAGGTTTTGTCTGCCGGCTTGTAGCCAGTGACAAGTATTTAGTTTTGCCGCCTTTTGGGCAGCTTCGTGGATTGGTTCCTATTGAACCAATCCCCATTCAGGTTTTTTAGCCAATCAGAATCCTGTATTAGGAGTCTACTATTCTTTATACAGAACAATAACCTTTCTAGGTGGCTTCCGACAAGCCAAGTCAATGGGGGGAATCCAGATTTTCTTAGTGACCGTACATTTCATTTAACAAAAGCAGTGATTTACTCAACAACTGCAGGAAAAAAGTTCATAAAATAAGGCAAAACTCATTTAACAGCTGCCTTGCTTAATGGCATAAATTTTGGGCTCAGTTTTGGTTATATGTTGAGTACTGTTTGTATTTAGGATTCACTTCATCACAAGATATTACCTTGATTCAAACTATTGGTTTGAAATAGTGCCCAGAGTTCAGATATTCTAATCACTTTACCAGAGAGGTGACTTCATTTGGGCAGTTGTTTTGTTGTGATCTAGACTGAAGAGGATCTACTTCAATACAGATCACAACTGTCATTATAGAAATTCCATTTTAATTCATCCTTGGAAGTTCATCACAGCTATAGTATTTGATTGCTTTTTCTATGAGCTGAGCGCTGTACTTTAGAATTTAGAAAAGGGTGACAGCCAAAAGATAATTATACTTCAAAACTCACATTAGTACAAGGATTAGATAATTTCTCACAGAAACTCATATTGATAAACTTGTCTCAAGCACATGTTTCAGCATCTCTTGTCTTATCAATGTCATGATTTGGGTAGTAGACAAGACACTTTTATAGCTTTTCTCTGTCATGAGAACCAGAGTCTAAGCAAAATGACAGTAAAAAAAATAAAACACAGAGCTTTTACTATATATCATGCTGTTTTGGCAATCTCTATTCAGTTTGCATCCCAATTCCTTTCATAACAAGGATATAAATACCCATAATTATTTTTTTGTTATTATGGAAACACTCAAATTCAAGACTGGGCTGTTGTCATTTCAGACACCAGAATTTTCACTTTCCTTTTTCTTCCATCAGCTATGGATCCAGTTTTGGGAGATGGAGACCTTTTTGTTCAATGGAGCATAAATTGGGCTGTGCAAAGAAGACACACAACTACTGTGTGTGTGCGTGTGTGTGTGTGCGTGTGTGTGTGTGTTTTTCCGGGTATGTTTTGTTCGGGTATTTTCCC
>BLBF01000007.1:33295205-33318574 GCA_015471245.1 Laticauda colubrina | reverse complement strand
CCCCCCCCCCCATTTGTGTGATGCAATGGCAACTGTGAATGGCAAATGCTCAACTGTGAACTTGGCCAAAAGGAAGAAAGGAAAAAGTGTGTCTCTTCCTATAAGAACAGAAGTCATGCTTACTATTGATTCTGTGCAAGGTAGGCCAGGTTTCTTACAATTCACTTCCACTTCAATTACCATGAAGTATTTATCAATGTTTGTTTGTGTAGTAAAAAGAATTGTGTATCTCCACAACTATGTCTGATATTAAATAATACCTTTCTTTGATTTCATATTTTATTTGACTTAAACAAAAAATATTCATTGCCTTTCCAGACTGTAGCTGAGACAACAAATAATCAGAGAATAGAAAAACACAGTTACAAAAGAGATGTAAATACAGCTACATACACTAATGAACTGGAAGCTGTGGAAATGTAGGAAATGTATTTATTAAGCAAATAGAGATGGCAACCCATCTCACATAAGGTGACAGCAGATGGGCATACAATATCAGGATGCCATGTGTGTCAAAAGGTACACATCTGAGAAAAGGCTTAAAGGGTGCCTGTGCTGACCCTTTTTTCCCCTCAGTCTCTCCCTCAAAACTAAAATCATGATCTGTGTCATAGCAAATCTTATTTAAGTGAAAGGAAGGCTATAAAGCAGTTTTGCAACCTTTGATAGGGTTTTACAAATAATACATTAGAGAAAAGGTGATTCAGAATAATTGGAAGACCGAAGCAATCTATATACAACTTATTGTTAAGGCCCTGTCACACTGCCCAACGGATGCAAAACGTTAGTAAAAAGGACACAACGGACGAGCAAAATGTTCCATCCATTGTTATCCGCTCTCAAAAGGGGCAAAAATTTGTATAACCGGAACGGATAACACGGAAAGGAACGGACGCGGGGAGGACGGAGAGCGGATGGGAAGCGGATGCGGAACAGAAGCCCAGCGGATGGAAGCGGATGGGAGCAGATGGCACATCCGCTAGGCTTCCGGGGGACCTCAGCAAGCGGACGCAGAACGGATACAGTGGATGCACAGCGGATGAAGCGGATGCAGAGCGGAAGCTGAACGGATGCCGAGCATTAATTGCACATGCGGGGGGGGGGATGAATTGCATAAGCCCCGCGGATATAAAGGGAAGCAGCTCCCAAGTAGGTCACCATTTGGAGGAAAGACCTGCTGCCGGACGGATTGACTGCCTTGCCTGCCCTGCCTGCAAGCCTTGCTGCAAGCCTTGCTGCCAGCCTTCCTGCCAGCCTGCCTCCAAGCCTGCCTCCCAGCCTCCTGGCCAACCTCCCTGCCAGCCTAGCTCTCTGCCTGCCTGCCAGCCTTGCTGCCAGCCTGCCTTCCAGCCTCCCTGCCAGCCAGTCTGCCTGCCAGCCTTGCTGTCTGCCTGCCTTCCTGCCAGCCTTCCTGCCAGCCTTCCTGCCAGCCTTGGTGCTTGCCTGCCTGCAAGGCTTCCTGCCAGCCTTGGTGCCAGCCTTGGTGCCAGGCTTCCTGCCAGCCTGCCTGCAAGCCTTGGTGCTTGCCTTCCTGCCAAGCTTCCTGCCAGCCTTGGTGCCAGCCTTCCTGCCAGCCTTGGTGCCTGCCAGCCTCACTGCCAGCCTCCCTGCCAGCCAGCAACCCCACAACCATGGGGAAGAAGCGAAAGCCTCAGCAACCTGCCGCCATCCCTGGCAAGAGGGACAGGGCCACCCTCCCGCCCCCTGTCCCTGACTCTGCTTCTGCTGGGGCTTCTGCTGCTTGGGCTCACATTTCTGGTGCTGGAGATTCTGCTGAAGCTGCTCCTGGCGGTGGTGCTTCTGCTGGTGCTTACTCTGCTGAAGCTGCTCCTGGCAGTGGTGTTTCTGCTGGTGCTTACTCTGCTGAAACTGTTCTTGACGGTGGTGCTTCTGCTGGTGCTTACTCTGCTTAAGCTGCTCCTGGTCCTGCTTGTCCTGCTCATGCTCCTGGACTTGATTGTACTGCTCGTACTGCTCGTGCTCCTGGTCTTGCTGGCAATGCTGGTGCTTACTCTGCTGCTACTGATCCTGGTCCTGCTGGTGCTGCTGCTGCTGCTGCTGCTCCTGATTCTGCTGGTGCTGCTGCTGCTGCTGATGATGATGATGATGATGATAATCCTGCTGCTGCTGCTGATGATGATGCTGATGATTATGATTATGATCCTGCTGGTGATGATGATGATGATGATGATGATGATGATGATGATGATCCTTCTGGTGCTGCTGCTGCTGGTGGTGTGGAAGAGCAGCCCCTACTACCTGGGAGCCCCTCTGATGAGGCTCCATCTGGTCCTGCCAAAGCTCCCAAAGAGGCGTATGCGACAACGGGAGAGGAGGTAATACTCCATTGAGGAGGAACATGAGGATGAGGTGCTGGAGTGGCTGAGAGAGAATGACTATCTGTGGAAGAAGGGACACCGGCTGTACAGGGACACCAAGTGGAAGCAGGCTGCTTGGAGAGAAAAGGTGGAGAGTATGGGTTACACTTCGGAGGTGCTCCTTGGCTGGTGGAAGCACATGCACACCTGGTACAGGAAGCTGCACCTGAAGAAATCTGGCCAGGCCGCGGTTAAGCTGACGGACAGAGAGACCTACATCATGGCCAGTTGCAGCTTCCTGGAGGGTAAGATCCGCCACCGAGGAGCACCAGAAGCCTCTCTCACGACCCTCTCTCTCCGGCAGCCTGCTGAGAGTCAGTCCTCTTCCGGCCGAGAGTCAGTCCCTGTCTCCAGGCAGGGTTCTGTGGAGCGTGCAATGGCGGAGAACCCGCGGACAGGTGTTGTAACTGTGGTGGAGCGCGTGGAGGATTCCCTGGTGCGGTGGGAGAAAGGAGACGGCACGTCCACCACAGCCATACCTGCATCCACCCCCCCCCAGCTCCACCTCCACAGAAAGGCAGAGAGCCAGACAGCAGGAGGGGCAGAGCCACACTGTCCTCCTGGAGATAAGGGACACCATCCGGACCAGCATAGATCTCCTCTCTCAGCTGGTTCACACCGACTCCTCATCCTCCAACTGCAAGCCCTTCCTCACCTATGTCAACCAGAACCTCAGGGACATGGCGGAACCCCAGTCCCAGGTGGTGAAGGACCGGATCACCGATCTGCTTCACAACCCTCCAGATCCAGAGGAACCTGCTCCCACCCAGTCCAGGTCTGCTCCTCCACCTCCACCCCAGGTGATGTCCCTCCCATTCCAAGGCTTCCCACAGCCCCTCACCTACCAGGGCTACGGCTACCTGGAGGTCCAGAAGCACAGGCAGCAGCCCTTCCCAGTCCAGGCACAGAGTCATCGGGCGACACCATTGCCACTGGTTCCACTGATGCCACCGATGCCACCCACGCCAATGATGCCACCGACGACAGTGATGCCACCCACGCCACCGATGCCACCAACACCATTCCACACCCAGCTGCAGACCAGACAGCCCCACTACACTGCTCCTTCCTCCACCGCACAGCAAAGCCCGGCCTCAGTACATCTGTCCTTGGTACTGGGGCTGACACCACATGGCATGGAGGAAGGAGCTCTCAACATCACGGGTCTGAGCCAGCTGTCCAAGAGCTTCCTCAACACACCATCACCTGTTGTCCTCTCAGGGCCAGGCACCCCAATGGTGCTTCAGACCAGCACTCCAGCACCAGCCACCTCCACAGCACATGGACTCTTCACCCCTGAGACTGGGCACACCTCCGAATGACCAAGAGGAGTGCCAGAGACTGGCTGGCTGGCTACCTGTGGACTTTATTTGGACACTTGACTTGGGTCATTTTTATTTTACAGCTCGTTGTTCAACAAAGTCTATCTTTGATTCACACACTTGCTTCATTTCTTTTTTTTTTAATAAAGTCTTGGTGGAAACTTTTAGAAATGGTTTAAGCCTTTGCATGCTTGTGGAATGGGTTAAGATAGCAGTGGGGTGGGCAGGGATACCTGTGGAATGAGCAGGGATACCTTTGGGATGGGTAATAGCTGTGGGATAGATAAACTTCCAGTGCAAGCATAGTGGGACTGTATGGTCCACCCTCCCAGGTGCCACACCTATGGCCCTTCATTATCAATACTAATGTAATCATTGATCCAAACATGTCAACATCAACACAACTCTTTATTAAATGCCCTGTTCATTGTAGGCCCATCCAACATACATGGCCCAATCTCATCCGTGTGATGAGACAGGCTGAAGGAACCATGTATTAATCATCTATCATCCTGTCTTGCCACTCCACCGCTGCAGCTGGGGAGTTGCACCAGTGTTTCAGGAGGTTGCGCTGCTTCTTCCCTTCACGTGAGGCTCTGTTGGGGCCTTGCACATCCTGAGTGTCTGTCAGGTTTTGCCCTTGCCTCCATTCCCCAGGGTCCATGTCCCCATTGCCTTGTTGGAGGTCCACGAGCCTGTTCTGCAAGACTGGGTAGCGGGTGCGCATGAGATTGTGCAGGATGCAGCAAGCTTCCATGATCCTCCTCACAGTCTCTAGGCGATGCTGCATGGTGGTGAGAAGTACCTGGAACCTTTTGGCCAGGATGCCAAAGGCATTGTCCACCACCCGCCTTGCCCTGGACAGCCTGTAGTTGAAGATCCTCTCTTCACGGGTGAGGAGTCTGGAGGTGTAGGGCTTCATGAGGTAGGTTCTGAGGGAGAAGGCGTCATCCCCCACGATGAAGTAGGGTACATCTTGCGTGTCGTTGGGTAGGGGTTCTGGATCTGGGAAGCCCACAATGAGGTTGCGTTCCAGCCCCTCCTTGAGGTCACTGGTGTTGTATACCTGGGCATCTGAACATGACCCGTTGCCTGAAGCATCGATATACATGAACTTGTAGTCAGCATCGACCATGGCGAAGAGGACAATGCTGAAGAAGCCCTTGTAGTTGAAATAAGTGGACCCCGACTTGGGTGGCACTTTGCAGGCCACGTGCTTGCCATCTATGCCTCCAACAGTGTGGGGAAAGTTCCACTTCTGATACCACTGCTCTGCAACTTTCTTCCATCCTTCTTTAGTGGAGGGGCACTGGAGGAGCTCCTCCATGTATTCTTCGATGATGGCCTGCACCACTTCTCTGACCACAATGCTGATGGTGTTGTGTGGCACCCTCCAGCCCTACTGCATGCTCCTGTAGGTGGTCCCTGAGGCCAGGTGGCACAGAGTGTGTGCCACCTTGAGCCCAGGTTCAAGGCTGGGCCGGAAGTTGGTGTTTGCCTTGGTCAACCTGGGTTTCAGCCGCTGCACAACTTCGTCAAACATGGCTGGAGGCATCCTCATGAAGTTCTGGAATGCCCGAGTGTCTTTGTTCTTGAGCTCCACCATCAGCTTGTTGTACAGTCCGTACTCTGCTCTTCTCCCGATCCATCTTCGGACCCAGACGCTTCTTGGCTGCCTCTTTTTCTTCCCGTAATAGAGTTCACAGAGCCTGTAGATGGCTTCACACTGTTGCAGAAGGATGGTGGCTGCCAAAAGGACTGTGTTACGATCCACGGTCGACATGACTTGATGCTGTGGAAGAGGAAGAATCAGATGAAGGCTGCAGAGGTCTGCACAGCTGGGATGCTGATCTGAAAGTGAGATCCTGATGAGTTGCTCCCCCTTTTTATAGGCAGTATAGGGTTTCCCCTTGGTGTCCCTTTGCATCCTCTAGGCATCCTCTAGACATCCTCTAGACATCCTTAATATCCAAGATAGGTCCCCTTTGCGAACGTTTTTTCCATGTTGAATGCTTTGTTTCCGTGCTGCATCTGCTAGTCATCTGTTCTGCATCCGTTCCGCGTCCCTTCCGCTTCCTCCCTGCGTCCGAGCGGATGCGAATTGCGCGGATGTGGAATGGATGTCTAGCCGATATAGCGGATGCGTAACAGATGCAGAACGGATGCCTAATGGATGCCTAGCGGATGCCTAGCAGATGTAGAATGGACGAATTGGATACATTTTCCGCTCAAAAGTTTTGAGCAGCTCAAAACTTCCTGAGCATATGAAACGTCAATAAACGGATGCTGGATGGATAGAGAGGAAGCAAAACGGATGCAGTGAGTACAGAACGGATACATTGCGTTAACCAACGGATGGCAAGCTTTTTTGTCCGTTTTACATCCTCTTTCCATCCGTTGGTACAGTGTGACGGGGCTTTATGTCTTTAACTGGGTGCAATGGTGCATCATAGAGCAATAATTTTTGAAACAATGTATCTCAAATAACTTACAAAACGAGTCCCAAAACTAGAACCTATGGCTTCCAGGAGCCAAAATTTGAGAAAGTTGTAACTGCTTTCATGTTATTAGTTGCTGTTGCATTGATGATCTGCTGCTGCAGTCATGTGGTTTTCATTTTCAATATTTCATAACAGTTTCTTAGGCAATCTCACAAATCTTTGCTCTCTCCCTCACCCAGTGGCAGCAACTTACTGGAAAGGGAAGGGAGGGAGGGAGGGAGGATTTCTGATGCTCTTTTCCAAATTCCCACAAGAAAACTCAATGGGGAAGCCAGCAGGAAAGTGGAAGTTGTTCCTGCTCCCACCGATTTTTTTGCCCACCCTTGGTTGTTCTCTTTCTCTGTTTAGGCAAAAAAGCTATCTCTGTAACAATGTCACAGTAAGGCACAAGTTGTCTAGTTGGCTCTATATAAAATATGCCATGTGACTCCTTAGTAAAGAATACTCATAATTTAAAGCCATTCCTGTTGAAACAGTGCATATATAATCAAAGTCATTACATCTTCTTTCTGTCTATATGTACCTTTTATTGGGTATAACATTGACTGAATTGTTTAGGCAGTGGTGAATATTTAATGTTAAGAATTTGCTATCCATTTTTTTTTTAAAGCAGATCAGAAAACATTGGAGAAATGGCTGAGCCTTTGATCATAAATTCTCTGTATTTGTTTTACTTGTGAAAGAAATACCTAAAGGAATAGCATATCATAGATTTATTTCAAATTGAAATATGTCCAACTGAGAAGTGTACATTTTTATCTATTTACACATATATTACATATGGATACTTTTTCCTGTTTTTTTGCTTATAGGGTCATATTATTGCAGCTGCTATAACTGGTAATTCTAACATTAAACTAGAATGCTTAGTTTTGTAAATAATTTTGCTTCATGATTTTAAGGGAAGCTTTTCTCTGGGTGTAGATGCACAATCTCCCAAAATCTGTATTTTGCTTATCAGCAAAAAAATACTTTTTCAAGTATTTTGCTTGTCATTTAAGAAAGACAAAAAAATAGTTTAATTTAATCTCCCACCAATACACACAAAATCTTCTATCCAAGATCGATAAACTTAGTTGATAAATTTAGTACCAAGTGACCTAGTCAAATGGAATAAAGTAAATTATTTCTCCTTAAAAGCCAGTACATTTGGGAATCAAGACATGTCAAGTATCTGTGGAAATAAATATGTGAGTCAGGTACAGAGTAGAGGTTATTGTATAAAATGCATCGAATAATATAAATTAAGCAATGCTATAGGAACAAAATAGAAGACCACAACAAAAAAAAAAAAAGTATATTTGAGGAATCTTGCTCCTCAATATGCATGTAGAAATAAGTTGAGACTCTGATGGATACAAGATTATAGAGCTGATGGAAAAAATATGCCCTTTTTTTGTTAAACATAAGTCATTTTTCCACCAGTGCTTTACAAATTCTGAATAGCCTTATCCGGCTATTGATGAAGAGATCTAATGGGTGAATCTAGAAAATGCCAATAGTTGCTAATGAATATGTATTCATTTCTGCAATTGGAATTTGCTGATCCACAGAGTCAATAAACTGGAGAGATGTGTAGCTTAAGCACTGGTTGTTTTATCAGTTGTTAAGGATCATTTTTATGCCAATCCGAGTTATTTTTTTAGCCTGGAACTGTGCATACACTTGGTTTCCAGTTCACCATTCCTATTTGGGGTTGCTTAGCTGTTATTGTTGTTGTTCCTTAGTCATTCAATTCTGAATCTTCATGGAATGATGAACAATTGTTTAATTGATGTTAAAGTTTGCAGCATAAATTCACATCCAGAAAACACACAGATGATTCAGCAGGATCATTAACCTCTTTATAAACATGTTAATATGAGTAAAGTTTACAATACCATTTGTAGATTCTTTCAAGATAACATCAGCAAAAACACAAACAGCAGCTCAGGGGGCTCAGAACAGAACTCTACTTGCATTTTGCAAGCAAACAAGTCTGTTTCATTTTCAATTCTCAGCAAAGCACACAGAGCCAAACCACAGAGCCAACCCTGACTGTCAGCTCCCATTGGCTGGTCTTTTGCCATACTTATTTTGTTAACCATGTCTCTGCCAGTTAATGAATGTACTCTGACAATTGATTAAACTTATATGCCACTCAATTCCAAGTTAGTTTGTCAGGGCTGACTGTCAATAACTTATCTGGGTTTTCATAAGCCACTGTTCAAGATGTGAGTGTCTAGCCAACTTGTCTTCTGCTGACCTCTTTTTCTGTTACCTTAGACTTGTCCAAATATCTGGTTCTTCTTCAAAAGTTCTTGCTTCTGCAGTATGTGTACAATGCACTTAGCCTGTAGCAGTGGTGGGATTCAAAAACTTTTACTACCCGTTCTGTGGGCATGTCTTGGTGGGCATGGCCATGTGACTGGGTGAGCATGGCTTTTTTTCTTTTTGCAGCCCCCACCCATTTTTGGGAGCTTCCAGCCACAGAGGAGCCTCTGTGGGGGCATTTTAGCTCCCCTAAGGCGCCTCTGGGGCTCTGGAAGAAAAGGAATAGAGCATGGGAGGGGCAGGCAGCACACCTCCCAGCTCTGTTTTAGGAGCTTCCTCGCCTCAGAGAAGTCTCTGGGTGTGGGAGTTTTTGCCCCCATAAGGCTCCTCTGGGGCTCTGAAAGAAAAGAACCAGAACATTGGAGGTGCAGGGAGCACCCCTTCAAGCTCTGTTTTGGGAGCTTCCTAGCCTCAGAGAAGCCTCTGGGTGGGGTGTGTTTTTGCTTCCCTAAGGCTCCTCTGGGGCTCTGAAAGAAAAGAAATAAAGCATGGGAGGGGCAGGGAGCACCCCTCCAAGCTTTGTTTTGGGAGCTTCCTAGCCTCAGAGAAGCCCCTGGGGTGGGCATTTTAGCTCCCCAAAGGCTCCCCTGGGGCTCTGGAAGGTAAAAAATGGAGGAGGGGGGCTGAGCTCCTCCCTCTATTTTTTGTCTTCCTGGGCCTCAGCAAGGGAAATCCTGGCACAGCTGATCTTATCTACAGCTGATTATCAGGAGGGAAAAGAAAGAAAGAAATACCTTAGGCAAATGTCAGGCAGGCGAGCAGGGTGAGCGGGCATTGGGTGGGAGGGCGACCAGGTGGGGGCATTGCCAGCCAGAACTTACTACCAGTTCATCAACCCACACCAAATTCTTGCTACTGGTTTGCCCAATGTGGTGCAAACTGGCTGAATATCACCACTGGCCTGTGGTGTTATTATTAGTGTTTCCAGTGACTTGTCTGGTTTTACTTCATTTAGTTTAGGTTTTACTTCATTTAGGGTGGTTTATTTTTCTTGCTGACTAAGGCATTCTCAACAATTTTCTCCAGATTAGCCTCTCAAATGGCTCATCTCTGTGCCAACCCATCCTCAGAGATGAATGTTCAACTCCAGATAATCTGCACCATCCCATCAGCGAGTTATGGGAAAACCTCAATTCTGTCCTTTTTTTCTTTCTCCAGTTTTATCTCATTTGCGAAGATCTGTTTTTCACTTTTGGAAAAAAAATATGTTAATGATAATATGGATGCTTAAAACAGAAGTCATTTTAAGGGCAGAGTGAAATCATTATTGCAAATTTGCATTATGGGTATTGATAAAATTTTCAATTATGCATGACATTTTTGCTTAATTTTTGACTTCATTGTATAACTCACAAAAGTCTTCTGCCATTCAGTTAAGGAGGCTTTGATCAAGCAGAGAGTATTGAGGTAGCTGGCTTTTAATGTCTGTAACAAGACTTTGGCTCCACTGATAAAAAAATAAAATAAAGTCCCAAGTCATTTAATCAGTGTCTGTGCAGTGATAATAGAAAATGGGGATTTTCTATCAGCTGTGAAGGCAGTTGAAGTCTCACCCAATTGACAGGCTAATCAACCTTTTAAAAATGCAGGAATGCACAAAGAATCACCTCCTACATACTGATAGTAAAGGCCTTGGGTAGCTGAAGCTCACCACCCTTTACGCAAATATACTGACACCCATAGAATGATCACACATGGAGAGAAGCAACTTTGTACCACAGCTATATCAAGACACAAATATTAAATTGGGCTGTAGATTCAATCACAAAATAAACAAATGAAGAACAATCTTACTGAGCTCCAATGATCAGAGTCACAAGCAATTTGCACTCCACAAGAAACAGGCAGCTACTTTTCGATGCAAGTGAGCATCGAAAAGTAGCTGCCTTATTCTATTCTTATAAAAGTAGAGCATTATTCTATTCATAAGGATAGAATATAGTTTATTTTGGCCACTTCATTGTAATGTTCCATAGCAATAATTCCACAGTCAAACAGGAAACCAAGGGGATTTTGCTCTAATGTTTATATATTTATTGAGGATCTGATCTGTTAATAACAATAGCAATAGCACTTAGAGTTACATACTGCTTCATAGTGCTTTACAGAATTTTCGAAGCAGTTTACAGAGTCAACCTATTGCCCCCCAACAATCTGGATCTCCATTTTATTGACCTTGGAAGGATGAAAGGCTGAGTAAGCCTGGAGCCAATGAGAATCAAACTGCCAAACTGTTAGCAGTCAGCAGAATTAGACTGTAATACTGCATTCTAACCACTGTGCCAGCATGGCTTAAAGAATATACTCTTTGATATCTATTTATTTATCTATTTATTTTATACTGCACTTGTCATTTATGAGTTCATGGCAACTTCTATGCAAAAGAGACTGACTCAAACATTATAACATTTGGGACATAAAATGGAGTGACTTCTTAAGATTAGCCAGACAAAACTCACCATGAAAGGCAATTTCTTCTCTTAAGGTTGACTTCTTATTGATCAACTGTAACCCAAATAATACAATCATAATAACCCAGATGGCATCTGGGTGGGTTAATGGTTAGGGCAGCGTCTTCAAATTTGAAAATGACATATTTCAGTTTCTTCAAATATTCCTTCTAGATGATGCTGTGAATCACAAGATCTCCCCAAATACTTTATAGGTCATTCCTCTGCCTGGAATAATTATGTTCATTAGTCTCTAGAAATTTGGAGATATGCCATGAAAACAAAAAGCATTTTTTAATATATTGGAACAGTTTTCGAGGCTAGGCAAATACGATCTTTACCTTAAACTTTCCCTCAGAAATATTTGGGACTGGATCTTGGATAAAGGCAAGATAGTGAAATATTTAGCTCCAACTAACTGATCTAATAAATCCTTAGTTCTGGGTATTATGTAGTTATCAAAAGTGGTTATTTGACTGAGATTCAGTTAGTTCAATGTATATGGCCACCTTTCTCATCATCATGACTCTGAATAACAATAACAATTAAAAATCCAACACAACCAACAACATAACTATAAATTCATAATAGGTGGCTGAGGTAAACCACAAACAGCCATCGGTATCATTCTACCCCATTCAGTTTTCTTTCTTCTTCAATTCTCTGCCTAGGCAAAGTGCCCAACCATGGCAATTTTAAGACTTCTGAACTTCATCTCCTAGAATTTCCCATGCTGGCTGGGAAATTCTGGGAGTTGAAGTCCACTAGTCTTATAGTTGCCAAGATTGGGCACCCCTCGTCTAAAGAGTTCCCTTTTCTCCAGTGGCTGCTTCATATAAAGCTATTGACTCTCTCAACAATCCTACTGATAGAGCTGGAGTTACAGTTTGAGGAATGCCTTTGGGTTTAGTATCAGGGGCTTCTCTCATGTCCAAGAATGAAGGAAGGGTTTTCATTGACTTATCACGGGAGGTTTTGAGTCCTGCAACTCTTCCCTTTATCTTTGTTAAATCTGCTTTTGTTGTCATCAACCCATCCACTAATTTATCTGCAAAGGACCATATGTCTGGTTTCACCCCAAACTCTTGCAAGATCCTCTGGATTTTGACAAATTATTTTTTCTTTCTATCCTGGTCATGGTTTTTCATATCTCTCCCACCACATTCTTAAGAATAATATTCAAAGGACAGCAAATAAGGATCTTCTTGTAAACCAGTCATTTTTTTTTAACTTTATTGTTAGCATAATCAAAGAACTCATTGGTCTCTCTATCAGTTTACTAAATTAACTCTTTCATCCAGATAACCGTGCAAACAGAATTCAAGCACCTAAACAGAGCTTCATCTCCCTTCTGCTTTCAGAAAAATGTAAAATGCAGTGAATGGCTTAATAGCTCCACCATTCTGAGATTAACTATTTCTCTGCCCACAGTTGCTGCCATAATAATGTGCCTACCCTGACTTCTGGTCTGGGTATCTTCAGCAACAGACCAAAATCCACAATCATGCATGGTTTTGATCTATGCTCACCACTGGAGTGCCTCAATCCTTTGGATTCGGGGCTGAAGCCACCTCATAGAGGTGGTGAAGAGGGGGGAGATTGCTGGCCAAGTAGAGGAGAGTCACATTTCTCCTCCTTGGCTGGTCTAAACCCCCTTCCCCGAAGGTGGTTGCTGTGGTGGTCAGAAATGGCCACCTCAAAGAAGAATCCGACTGGATAAGATTGTGCAGGAAGAAGACAAAGAGGAAAGCAGGACAGACCGGGCTAAACAACAGAGAACATCTAAGCAAGGTACCCTGAATCTAAAAGTACCTAGAGGGATACTTCTGAAAGAAGATCTTTAAGCGGCGATGGAGAGAGAAAAGGAAGTTAACCCCCCCCTTTTTTTTTTTTTTACCTTTGTATTGACAATTTCAAATGGTATGGAAAGAAATTTATATTAATCTATTTGGACACAAATAGGCAAACTTAAGCTGAAATCTAAGTGTCGAAAGGAGAATAAATATTTTTTTCTTGGTCATTTTAAAGCCCTAAAAAGGAGAAGATTGGAGGCAAAAAGGTGGGACTTGGAATAATGGAAAAATGGAGTGCCACCTGGAAAAATAAAGAGGATTAACAGTGAAACTTTGAAAAGATTTCTGAGGCTACATTGTAACTGAAAGTACTCCTGGGATGGTGGAAGCACATGCACACCTGGTATGGCAAGCTACACCTCAAGAAATCCGGGCAGGCCACTGTCAAGCTCACTGACTGGGAGATGTACGCCATGGCCAAGTGCAGTTTCTTGGAGGGTGAGATCAACCACCGAGGAGCAGCCCCTATCAGACCCCTCTCCCTCAGACAGTCCACAGACAGCCAGTCCTCTTCCAGCCAGGAGCCAGCTACCCTGTCCAGGCAGGTGTCTTCAGAGGGCCCCACGGCAGAAACCTCCCCCCCCAACAAGTGCACTCCCCATGCCGGCAGACTTGGAGGATCCCATGGAGAATGACGCCCTGCTGTCACAAATGGAGGAAGAAGCAGAAGCCACCAGAGGCCAACCCACCCCCACCCCCACCCCCAGCTCCAGAGGATGCAGGCAGAGAGGCAGAATGGAGGGCCAGGACCACAGTGTGCTGTTGGAGATCAGGGACACAATGAAGACCAGCACAGAACTTCTCTCTCAGCTGGTCCACAGTGACATACCATCCTCGGATCAGAAGCCCTTCATCACCTACGTGAGCCAGACCCTCAGGGACCTGCCCGAGGCCCAGTACCAGGTGATGAAGCAGAAGATCACAGCACTTCTGCACAATCCTCAAGGCTCAGCTGAAGCTGTTCCTACCCAGTCCAGGTCTGCTCCTCCACCCCAGATGATGTCACAGCCCTTCCATGGCTTTCAACAGCCCTTCACCAACCAAGGCTACGACTACCAGGACTTCCCACAGCAGAAGCAGAACTTCCCAGTCCAGGCCCAGGTTCATCGCACACCACAGACACCACTCCTCACCCAGCTGAAGACCAGACAGCCCCAGTACACTCCTCTTTCCACCACCACACAGCCAAGCCCGTCAATGGACAATCTGTCATCAGTATTGGGCCTGACATCTCAAGTCCTTGATGAAGGGCCTCTCAACCTCACAGGACTGAGTCAACTCTTGGACAGCTTCCTGAACACACCATCCCCTGTTGTACCCTCGGGGCCAAGCACCCCAATGGTGCCTCAGACCAGCACTCAAGACACAGGCACCTCCACAGTCCCTGCCTGCTAAACAGCTGAGACCATGGACATACTCAGAGTGACTGAGAATAGTGTCAGAGACTGAGCTGTACTTGTTAAGTTTATCTTTGCTTAAGACACTTTACTTGATTCATTTTGCTGATTTAATAAAGTCATAAAGTTAAGGAAGTTAAGAAAGGTTATCTTTGCTTAAGACACTTAAGACACTTTACTTGGTTCATTTTGCTTATTTAATAAAATCATAAAGTTAAGAAAGTTAATAAAGGTTATCTTTGCTTAAGACACTTGGTTCATTTTTTTTACTTAATAAAGTGTTGGTGAAAACTTTGAAAAAATGCATGCTTGTGAGATAGATAAGGATAGTTGTGGGATAGATAAACCTCCAATGCAAGCATAGTGGGACTGTATGGTCCATCATCCCAGCTGCCACACATATGGACCTTTATTATCAATAACAATTTATTGATTGATCAACACATTTTAAAATAAACAAAGTTCTTTATTAATGCTCTATTCATTGTAGGACCACTCAACACACATGGCACAATCTCATCAGTGTTATGCCACAGTCTCAAGGAAGCATCCATTAATCATCTATCATCCTGTCTTGCCACTCCACTGCTCTAGCTGGGGAGTTGCACCAGTGTCTCAGGAGGTTGCGCTGCTTCTTCCCTTCACGTAAAGCTCTGTTGGGGCCTTGTACATCCACAATATCAATCAGGTTTTGTTCTTGCCTCCATTCACCAGGCTCCATGTCCCCATTCCCTTGTTGATGGTTGACAAGTCTGTTCTGCAACACTGGGTGGTGGGTGCACATGATATTGTGCAGGATGCAGCAAGCTTCCATGATGCTCCTCACAGTCTCTGGGTCATGCTGCATGATGGTGAGAAGTATCTGAAAACTGTTAGCTAGGATGCCAAAGGCATTCTCCACCATCCGTCTTGCCCTGGACAGCCTGTAGTTGAAGCTCCTCTCTTCACGGGTGAGGTATCTTGAAGTGTACGGCTTCATGAGGTAGGTTCTGAGGGAGAACATGTCATCACCAATGATGAAGTAGGGCACATCTTGTGTGTCATTGGGTAGGGGGTCTGGATCTGGAAAACCCATGAAGAGGTTGCGTTCCAGCCCCTCCTTGAGGTCACTTGCATTTTATACCTGGGCATCTGAAGTTGACCCGTTGCTTGAAGCATCGATGTAGATGAACTTGTAGTCAGCATCAACCATGGCAAAGAGGATGATACTGAAGAAGCCCTTGTAGTTGAAACAAGTGGACCCTGAGTTGGCTGGAGCTTTGAAGGCCACGTGCTTCCCATGTATGGCTCCAACGGTGTGGGGAAAGTTCCACCTCTGATACCACTCTTATGCAAGCTTTCTCCAACCTTGTTCAGTTGTGGGGCACTGGAGGACCTCCTCCATGTATTCTTCGATGCTGGCCTGTACCACTTCTCTGACCACTTTGCTGATGCTGTTGTGTGGCACCCTCCACGCATACTGCATGTTTCTGTATGTGGTTCCTGAGGCCAGGTGTCGCAGAGTCAGTGCCACCTTCAGTCCAGGGTCCAGGTTGGGATGGAAGTTGGTGCTAGGCTTGGTTAACCTGGGTCTCTGATGCTCTAAAAATTCATCAAACATGGCTGGTGGCATCCTCATGAAGTGATGGAATTATTAAGGGTCTTCATTCCTCAGCTCCATCATCAACTGGTCATACAATCCAAACTCCATTCTTCTCCCAATCCATTCTCAGACCCACACAGCTCTTGGATGTCTCCTTCTTCTCCTTCTGTATAAAAGTTGAAACAGTCTGAACAGGTTTTTCATTCTGGTGATGAATGAGCGCAGCTATCATATGGATTGTATCATCATCCATGATGGAGAACAAATGATGATGTTGAAGACAAAGACCAAGGGTGAAGAGGTTTGTACACCATGGCTGCTCGACTCATACTGAGATCCAGATGATTTTCTCCCCCTTTTTATAGGAAACATTGGTTGTCCGTTAGGTGTCCTTCTACATACTCTAGACATACTCCAGACATCCTAAATATACGAGATACATCCAAGATACAAATGTTTTGTCCATTTTGAATCCTTTGTATATGAGATGCATATGATTACATCCTTTCTATTTCCGTGCTACTAACGCTGTGTAGAAATTCCGTGTACATTTTGTTTCCTCCCTCTTTCCATTTTCAGCTGCAGTGGATTTGAGTTGAGGGGATGGCCAGAGGATGCCAAGAGGACACAGCAGAAATTTAACGAATGATAATGGACAAAGAACATTTGTTGCCCGTATATGTCGCAGATTTACATCGTACACAGCGGAAAGTTCATCCGTTCACAAAGTTTTGTGCAGTTCAAAACTTCTTACGTGGATGAAATAGCAGTGGACGGATGCTCAATGGATACAGCATATAAAACACGTATCCAATGAGTACACAATGGATGCATAGCGTTTTCCAATGGATGGCAAGCTTTTTTAAATGTTTTACATTCTCTTTGCAGTGCAGTGGGACTTGGAAGTATTTCAATTGTTCTCAAAGATTGATAGATATTGAAAAGAAACTTGAAAGATTTACAAGGTTCATACCAGTACTGGAATGATATTTAATAACTAATGGATCTTTGGTTATTCGGGTTTTCTCCTGCGTAATATTCGAAGTATCTAGGCAACGTTTCGATGAAGTCTCATTCATCATTTTCAGGCTTGTTTCTTCAGCTCTGTGCTTCTCAGAGTAATGTGAGCTTGCAGCTGCTTCTTCGTTTTAACTACTAGTGGGGGTGTGACTTCATTGGGTGGGGGCTTGACTATGTTCTGTTTGGTAGGTGGGTTGGCTGTGTTCTGATTGGCTGGGAATGTGTTCTGTTTAGGTGGGGGCTTGGTTGTGCTCAGATTAGTCTTAGTTGCTGGGGGATTAACCTGAGCACAACCAAGCCCCCACCTAAACACAACACACACCCAGCCAATCAGAACACAGCCACAGGTCACAACATCAACTTCAATGGCACTAAAACCCCAGCCACTATAGAAAACCCCAGCCAAATTATCATCAGAGAAACCATAGAGATTGAAAAAAGACCTGAAAGCATGAATAGAAGAGATGATTCCAGCAGACTGTCAATCATTTGGAAGCCTGCACTCTCAAATAAAAAGATCTCCACACCACAAGCCAGGCAAACACCTGGGCACAAACAGACTCCCCCTGATACCTCCAGCTCAAACACACCCCCACCAGGCACCCAGATGAAACCAAGCTTCCTAATAGATAATAGCCCTCCTTTCACACGAAGCCTAGCTGCACTGAAAGCCTCCAATACAGGAACAGAGTGTTGCCAGCCAATCAAAGCCACAAAACAGACAGAAGAAACCAGAAATACCAATCAAACAAACTCCAAGGCCAATAAACACAGACCAAGATTCCCAACCAATCAGGATAGGCTAGCCTCAAATTTCAAACCAACGGCTGTGAGACCCTGACCCACATACAAACTCCATACAGAAGCCTGATGATGGCAGATGAGATTTTGTTGAAACGTTGCTACAACTTTAAAAGCACTACAATGGCGTGGGATAATACCCGAAGGAAGATGAACAGCACACATGTAAGTACCCGCGAAAACTTAAAAAAAACAAATATCTGACCTCTACGGGGAGGAAATAAACAGCCAGATCAAAAGCTATGAGAAGCTAGAAGTTAAAAGATCAGGAATATTATGTGACCTGAAATTCCTATGCAGCTATAGAGACAACAATGCAACACCAATCTGCTTCAAATTAACATTTCATCACAGCACAGCAGCTACCAAACGTATCCTGAAAAGAACAGAGATGGCTTTACTCAGGAACGAAGTTCATAGTAAAAGATTCCAATTAGATCGGTTAAACAAAGATTTACTAGCACTACACCTGGAACTGAGCAGCAAAATCCACCCTCTACTTTGGGATAAGATAAAACAAGTTACAACTAGGGGAGCTGAAACTGAAACCACTTACAAAAATGAAAAACTCTTAAAGAAACTAAAGAAATTAGAACATGACAAGAAAACCCCCAACAACTCACAACACCTGAAAAAATTAGTGTATAACGTTTCAAACAGAGAACTCACCAAAACAGGAAAAGATGAAACTTGCAAAAAGATGAATTCAGAGCACTACAAACCCTGAAAAATGATAACAGCATAAAAATACTCCCAGCAGACAAAGGGAATGCCACAGTAGTTATGGATAGAAAAGACTATGAAACAAAATTGAGAGACCTACTCCAAGACTCCACATACAAACCTATAAACACAGACCCAACCACATATCTGGAAAAATTAACCAAGAAGAAAATTATAACCAGCCACATAAGCAAAGAAATCCAACAGACGATCATCCCAAGAGAAAAATCTTCTAGATGCCCCAAATTATATGGCCGCCCAAAAATACACAAAGAAGGCATACCTCTCAGACCCATAGTCAGCTCCAAAGGAGCACCATTACAAAACCTAGCTAAACACTAAGCAAAACAACTGCAGCCCCATGCTGAAACCGCAGCTTCATATGTACAAAATTCATACCACTTCTCAGAAATGATCAAAGATCTAAACGTGGAACAAGAAGATTTGCTTGTAAGTTTCGACGTGGTTTCACTATTCACTCAAGTCCTGATAAAAGAAACTCTTGAAATCATCAAAAATAAATACCAACCAGCTAAAGACCTCATGGAATTAACAGAACACTGCCTAACCAACACATATTTCATGTACAAAGGACAAAGATACAAGCAAATTGAAGGAGCCCCTATGGGATCACCACTTTCACCTGTCATTGCAAACCTGTTCATGGAAGAATTCGAATCCAGAGCCCTGGCTAATGCCACCCACAAACCCAAACTGTGGCTAAGATACATCGATGACACATTTGTGATTTGGCCCCATGGAAAAGAAAACCTAAACAATTTCCTAACACACCTAAACAGCACACACCCCAAAATCAAGTTCACCATGGAAATGGAAACAAACAACTACCATTCCTAGATGTACTAATCTAAAAAAGAACAGATGGCACACTGGGACACACCATATACCAGAAGAAAACACACACCAACCGCTACCTCAACGCCAAATCCCACTACCACCCAGCACAGATAAATTCCGTGGCTAAAACACTAATTACCAGAACAAAACGCCTGGCAGACAAGACACATAAAGACTGAACTATGCACCCTGACTAAAGTATTGACAGCCAACGGCTTCCACAAAAACAAAATCACCAGCTTGATCCACAAAAACACACCAAGACATAACAGAGACCTAGAAGATCAACAGACCTATGGAACAGCTGTCCTGCGCTACATAAGAGGTACTACAGATAAAATCAGTAAGATACTACACAGGCATCACATCAAGACTGCCTTCAAAACAGACAAAAAAATAGCAGCCATCCTGAGAAACCCTAAAGATAAAATTGACCTGGAAAACCAAGACATATACGAAGTTCCCTGTGCATCATGCCCGGCCACATACATTGGACAGACCAATCGAAGAATAAGTCCCCGCCTGGATCAAAACAAAAATGCAGTAAAAAAGCTGGAACACACCTCCTCACTAGTCCAACACATGAAAACCACAGGTCACAACATCAACTTCAATGGCACTAAAACCCTTGGCACTATAGAAAACCCCAGCCACATAATCATCAGAGAAGCCATAGAGATTGAAAAAAGACCTGAAAGCATGAATAGAAGAGATGATTCCACCAGACTGTCAATTATTTGGAAGCCTGCACTCTCAAATAGAAAGATCTCCACACCACAAGCCAGGCAAACACCTGGGCACAAACAGACTCCCTCTGATGCCTCTAGCTCAAACACCCCGCCACCAGGCACCCAGATGAAACCTAGCTTCCTAATCGATAACAGCCGTCCTTTCACACGAAGCCAAACTGCACTGAAAGCCTCCAATACAGGAACAGAGTGTTGCCAGCCAATCAAAGCCACAAAACAGACAGAAGAAACCAGAAACACCAATCAAACAAACTCCAAGTCCAATAAACACAGACCAAGACTCCGAACCAATCACGATAGGCTAGCCTCAAATTTAAAACCAACGGCTGTGAGACCCGGACCCACATACAAACTCCATACAGAAGCCTGATGATGGCAGATGAGATTCTTCTGAAACGTTGCTACAACTTTAAAAGCACTACATTGACGTGGGATAATACCCGAAGGAAGATGAACAGCACACATGTATGTACCCCCGAAAACTTAAATAAACAAATATATATATATGTGTGTGTGTGTGTGTGTGTGTGTGTTTGTGTGTGTATGGTATTCAGCTTTGTTCAGGTATTTTCCCACGTCATCGGAAAATAAAACAAACCTGAATACCAGATAGATAGATAGATAGATAGATAGACAGACAGACAGACAGACAGATAGATAGATAGATAGATAGATAGATAGATAGATATAGATTTATTGTTTTTGCTATGCTTTTAGAATTTTTCTTTTTACATTTTCAAGGGAAAGTACCAAGCAGAGTCTGAATGATGAGATCTACATGATATAAAATAGATATTAGAAATTTGAATGTTATAATTTTAGAATACACAAATTCAATGTTTAATGAGATTTCATATGATCATAACAATAAGATTTGAAGGTGTTGCAATCATAGAGGGAATTTTGCTTCTTAAGAATGTTGGAAGAGAACATATGAAATTATAAACAAGACGGATGAATATATAAGTACAATGAATAAAAAGATATAGAAATCTAGGTAAAAGAAGTAAAATTGAATAAGAAGAAAATGAGATAACCATAAAATAAAATTAACAGAAGTAAAGGGATAAATAGTGAGAACTTGGAAAAAGAGTAATAAGATATGAAGTTGATTACATAAGATGAATATTCATATGAAATTGTGTCTGTATGGAAATGTGATAACCTGGAATGATGCTGTACTCAAATAAGATGTTTTATTTTTTTTGTTAAAACTCAATAAAACTTTATTAAAAAATATAATGTGCCTACCCTAAAAGGTAATTATTACTAAATTCCCCAAATAATTAATCAAATGTTTTAATTAAAATGTAAAGCCCCTGTCACACTGCACAAATGGAGGCAAAGAGGATGTAAAACGGACAAAAAAGCTTGCAATCCGTTGGTTAACACGATGTATCCATTCTGTACTCACTGCCTCCATTTTGCTTCCTCTCTATCCGTCCAGCATCCGTTTATGGACGTTTCATCCGCTCAAAAAGTTTTGAGCTGCTCAAAACTTTTGAGCGGAAAATGTATCTTATTCGTCCATTTAGCATCTGCTAGGCATCCGCTAGGCATCCGTTCTACATCCGTTAAGCATCCGCTATATTCGCTAGGCATCCGTTCTGCATCCGCGCAACTCGCATCCGCTCGGACGCAGGGAGGAAGCGGAACGGACACAGAACGGATGCAGAACGGATGCCTAGCGGATGCAGAACGGAAACAAAGCATTTAAAATGGAAAAAACGTTCGCAGAGGGGACCTATCTTGGATATTAAGGATGTCTAGAGGATGCCTTGAGGATGCCTAGAGCATGCAAAGGGACACCTATACTGCCTATAAAAAGGGGGAGCAACTCACCTGCATCTCACTTTCAGCCCAGCAGCCCAGCTGTGCAGACCTCTGCAGCCTTGATCTGACTCTTGCTCTTCCACAGCATCCAGTCATGTCCACCGTGGATCGTAACACAGTCCTTTTGGCAGCCACCATCCTTCTGCAACAGTGTGAAGCCATCTACAGGCTCTGTGAACTCTACTACGGGAGGAAAAGGAAGTGGCCAAGAAGCATCTGGGTCCGAAGATGGATCGGGAGAAGAGCAGAGTACGGACTGTACAACAAGCTGATGGTGGAGCTCAGGAACGAAGACACTCGTGCATTCCAGAACTTCATGAGGATGCCTCCAGCCATGTTTGATGAAGTTGTGCAGCACCTGACACTCAGGTTGACCAAGGCAAACAACAACTTCTGGCCCAGCCTGGAACCTGGGCTCAAGGTGGCACTGATTCTGCGCCACCTGGCCTCAGGGACCATCTACAGGAGCATGCAGTACGGCTGGAGGGTGCCACACAACACCATCAGCATTGTGGTCAGAGAAGTGGTGCAGGCCATCATCGAAGATTACCTGGAGGAGCTCCTCCAGTGCCCCTCCACTGAAGAAGGATGGAAGAAAGTTGCAGAGCAATGGTATCAGAAGTGGAACTTCCCACACACCGTTGGAGCCATAGATGGTGTTAAGCCTGGGTTCCCCAACCAGGGTTAGGTAGACAAGCTAAACAGAATGTGCAGCATTAGTCAGATAGGCACACAGATAAATGAGTGAGCTAAGCTTGTATGTTTATTAACATACAGTAAAAATAACAGATACGCTTGTGCTATCAAAAATATAGTTTATTCCAGTATAAGTTTATAGCATAGTCAAATAACAGTCCAATAGTCATTTACCATGTAGTCAGTCCATTCAGGGATATTCAGTTAGCAAAGTCCATGTAGAATATCCTATGTCAGTTCACTTACAAAATCAGTCCTTTGTTGTCTCTCCCGTTCGAGCAATGCAGTCTTGATTCCAAGCAGTAATCAGGGATCATCAAAGCCAGAGTGACAAACTGTAGACTTGCTACTTTTATAGTGTTTTTCATAACCACTCCCTTAATTACTATTTCACAGTTAAAGCTGCAGACACTTTAACATACATAACTATGAATCATAGTTATTATTTCACCTAAACCAGTTAGGGTAAACAATGTTATCCCTAACATTCTCCCCTTTTAGGTTAAATAATAACTATGAATCATTTACATCTTTACATTATATTTTTCATAACTTTCTTTAAACTTAATTGCTCCTTGAGCTTTTGTAAATTGGTCTGCAATGTTTTCTTCTGACATGCAGTATTCCAATTTTATTAGTCCATTTTTCACTGATTCTCTTACATTTAAATATCTTAAGTCAGTATGTTTTGATCTAGTTTTTACAGCAATACTAGTAGCTAACTTTATAGCTGCTTGGTTATCCTCGTACACAATAATGGAATCTTTTACAGTTATACCCATGTCTAATAATAATTGTTTGTAGAAAATCAATTCAGTGCATAATAATGACAGACATGAAAATTCAGCTTCCATCGTGGATAAACTAATATGCTGTTGTCTGATTGACCTCCA
>BLBF01000007.1:33274246-33290205 GCA_015471245.1 Laticauda colubrina | reverse complement strand
CCAATTGGTTTTCTTAAATATATAGTGTGCTGCAATGGTGCATGTAGATAAGCAGTTTCTACATCTAAATGGTTAATGACATAGTTTTTCTTAGCTGCCCACACTAATGCTGCTCTTAAAGATGTTGGTTTAAGGCTTGGTGCAAAAACTTCATCGTAATCAGATGCAGTTTGATTAAATCCTTGAGCTACTAACCTAGCTTTATGGGTAACAGTCCCATCATTTCCAGTTTTTACTTTAAATATCCATTTGCACCCAATGGATTTTTCTCCTGGAGGTAATTTGGTATCTTCATACACTTTCATTACCTTTAATGAATTTAGTTCTTTTTCCATTGCCTTTTGCCAAGTCTCCTGATCCTTAGCAGGATACATCCTAAGTTCATCTACACTAGTTGGAACTTTAGTTACTTGGCAAACTATACTTGCTTGATACCTATCAGGTGGTCTAGTTACACGTGTAGTACGTCTAGGTATTATAGGACTTACAGGTGGACTTTCATTTATTAATTGTTCTTGATTATGTAACTCTTCCTGATCAACTATTTCCCTCTTGTTCTGGTCCTATTTGCTCTTCGTGGACTTCTTTAATTGGACTCTTCTTATAGCTAATCTGATCTTTCTGCCTTTTGTAGGGTTCAATAATTACTTAATTATTTAAATCTTGCTCTAATCTATTCCATCCTACATGTTCTAGGAATTTTGCACTAGCACTGGTGTAAACTCTAGATGTACCTAGTTCCCAGAATCTATAAGATCTATGATTAGATGTATATCCTACAAAAATTAATCTTTTAGCTCTATGCTGTCCTTTGTGTCTAAGTTGTGTAGGGATATGCACCCATGCTGGTGCTCCAAATGTGTGCATGTAACTTAAATCAGGTTTTGTACCATGCCACAGTGTGAATGGTAATTCACCTGTTGTTGAATTAACAATATTATTTAATCTATGATTACCACACATTATTGCTTCTCCCCATAAATTGTCAGGTAATCCTGAATCAGACATCATAGTTCGTGCCATTGATTGTAATGTTTGGCCTCTTCTCTCTATAAAGGCATTATGTTGTGGCCTATATGGTGCAGACATTTTACGTTGAATACCTAACATTCTTAGTCTGTTCTGGAATTTATTATTTGTAAATTCTGTACCATTATCTGTGATGAGAGTTACTAATTTCTTTTTAGTTTTTCTTTCTACAAATTTTAACCAATTAAATAGATTTTGATATGTTTCAGTTTTACTCTTCATTAAATAGCAAAACCCATATCTAGAATAGTGGTCCATTATACTTAGTATATAGCGAGCGCCTCCTACAATTGGTTTTTTCGGACCTATTAAATCAGCAAATACTACTTCTAAAGGCTCTTTAGTAGTAAATCCATCAACTCTATTAGCCAGTATAACCCTGCTCTTATTTTGATTACAGGCATTACATTGCAAATACTTATTACAAGATTTCAAACTTATTCCCTTAGACAATTCAACAGTTTTCTTAAGCATTTTAAAATTTAAATGCCCTAGCCTTCGATGTAACAAGTGAATACATTCGTCATGAGGTTTCTTATTTTCATAAATTGTGTTAGCCACCTTTAAACCATCATCATTTAACACATATAATCCATCTCTTAAAGATGCAGTTATTCTCTTATCTTCTTTTTCAACAATGCAGTTATCTCCCTTAAATGTAACTACATATCCTAGTTTAACCAAAATTCTAACTGAAATTAAATTAAACTTAAGTTGTGGTACATATAACATTTTTACATTCTCTTTTATAAAAGAACAATATGCTATACCTTCACCTTTAGCTTTCAGTTTCCAGCCATTGGCTAACGATATCTGCTGTGTACTCTGGGACATTTTAATAAAATTTTTGTTATCATTTGTTATACAATGGGATGCCCCACTGTCAACCACTTGTCAATTATTTTTTACAGCTCCATTAGTATACATGGCTAACTCTAAATTTTTATGTAGTCTTTGATGATTTTTAGTATTCTGGCCAGCGTTCTGGCGCTTTGCCTTTTTACAAAATCTTGCCAAGTGTCCTCTTCCTCCACAATTAAAACACTTTTTAATTGCGTATGCAGTAGGAGATTTAATATCTTCTTTTTGAGGTTGCTTCCTCCTTAATTCATCTCTTTCATGCCTTCTTCTGGCCTCTTCGATCAATCTGCCAGTTATATCTGTTAATGTTAAATTTTCCTCTGGCAAAATTTCAAGTGAAGTTACGTAGTTATCATAACTTTCATCAAGGGAAGATAGAATTATATAAACTTGATGTTGTTCAGAGAAAATAAGTTCTTTCTCGTGTAATTCTTGGAAAATGCTTTGCATAGTTTTTAAATGACTCAGCATATCACCATTTGTTTGGAGATGTGTCCTGAAAAGCTTCCGTGTTAGATTTATGTGAGCACCAACCTTATTTCGAACATAAATCCTCTTTAGCTTCTACCAACACCCAAAAGCTGTTTTCTCTCCGTGGATATAAACAAGCTGTTGATCAGTTAAGGTTAACCCAATTATGCAAATGGCTTGTTGATTTTTATGCTTAAATTCTTCTATCTTTAGTCTGTCTTCCTCATCCTCTGGATCCCATTCTTCTACGCTTGGTGGATTTTCAATTATGTTCCACAGACCTTCTCCTCGTAGAAGTAGACTACATTTTGTAGACCATGATACATAGTTTGTTCCATCCAGCTTGGATATAAGGGACAAACTTTGAAAATTGACTTGTGCCATGGTTTCCTTATATGGATATAAAAATATAATTAATAAAACACAGCTGTCTGTTTACTGTAATGTATAACAATACAAACTCTCACTTTTTACATAAATCTGTTTTATCCTATTTAAACTGACTTTGCAGCCTCTGTGCCCATAACCAGTGTTAAGCCTGGGTTCCCCAACCAGGGTTAGGTAGACAAGCTAAACAGAATGTGCAGCGTTAGTCAGATAGGCACACAGATAAATGAGTGAGCTAAGCTTGTATGTTTATTAACATACAGTAAAAATAACAGATACGCTTGTGCTATCAAAAATATAGTTTATTCCAGTATAAGTTCATAGCATAGTCAAATATCAGTCCAATAGTCATTTACCATGTAGTCAGTCCATTCAGGGATATTCAGTTAGCAAAGTCCATGTAGAATATCCTATGTCAGTTCACTTACAAAATCAGTCCTTTGTTGTCTCTCCCGTTCGAGCAATGCAGTCTTGATTCCAAGCAGTAATCAGGGATCATCAAAGCCAGAGTGAGCAAGCTGTAGACTTGCTACTTTTATAGTGTTTTTCATAACCATTCCCTAAATTACTATTTCACAGTTAATGCTGCAGACACTTTAACATACATAACTATGAATCATAGTTATTATTTCACCTAAACCAGTTAGGGTAAACAATGTTATCCCTAACAGATGGCAAGCACGTGGCCTGCAAAGCACCAGCCAAGTCGGGGTCCTCTTATTTCAACTACAAGGGCTTCTTCAGCATCGTCCTCTTCGCCATGGTCGATGCTGACTACAAGTTCATGTACATCGATGCTTCAGGCAACGGCTCATGTTCAGATGCCCAGGTATACAACACCAGTCACCTCAAGGAGGGTCTGGAACGCAACCTCATTGTGGGCTTCCCAGATCCAGAACCCCTGCCCAATGACATGCAAGATGTTCCCTACTTCATCGTGGGGGATGACGCCTTCTCCCTCAGAACCTACCTCATGAAGCCCTACACCTCCAGATGCCTCACCCGTGAAGAGAGGATCTTCAACTACAGGCTGTCCAGGGCAAGGCGGGTGGTGGAGAACACCTTTGGCATCCTTGCCAACAGGTTCCAGGTACTTCTCACCACCATGCAGCATCGCCCAGAGACCGTGAGAAGGATCATGGAAGCTTGCTGCATCCTGCACAATCTCATGCGCATCCGCTACCCAGTCTTGCAGAACAGGCTCGTGGACCTCCAGCAAGGCAATGGGGACATGGAGCCTGGGGAATGGAGGCAAGGGCAAAACTTGATAGACACTGAGTATGTGCAAGGCCCCAACAGAGCCTCACGTGAAGGGAAGAAGCAGTGCAACCTCCTGAAACACTGGTGCAACTCCCCAGCTGGAGCAGTGGAGTGGCAAGACAGGATGATAGATGCTTAATGGATCCTTCCTTCAGCCTGTCTCATCACACGGATGAGATTGGGCCATGTATGTTGGGTGGGCCTGCAATGATCAGGGCATTTAATAAAGAGTTGTGTTTATGTTGACATGTGTGGATGATTATTACATTTTAATTGATAATGAAGGGCCATAGGTGTGGCACCTGGGAGAGTGGACCATACAGTCCCACTATGCTTGCACTGGGGGTTTATCTATCCCACAGCTATTACCCATCCCAAAGGTATCCCTGCTCATTCCACAGGTATCCCTTCCCATCCCACAGCTATCTTAACCCATCCCACAAGCATGCAAAGGCTTAAGCCATTTCTAAAAGTTTCCACCAAGACTTTATTAAAAAAGAAAAATGAAGCAAGTGTGTGAATCAAAGATAGACTTTATTGAACAACAAGCTGTGAAAGAAAATTGACCCAATTCAAGTGTCCAAATAAAGTCCACAGGTAGCCAGCCAGCCAGTCTCTGGCACTCCTCTTGGTCACTCGGAGGTGTGCCCAGTCTCAGGGGTGAAGGGTCCAGGTGCTGTGGAGGTGGGTGCTGCTGCAGTGCTGGTCTGAAGCCCCACTGGGGTGCCTGGACCTGAGAGGACAACAGGTGACGGTGTGTTGAGAAAGCTCTCGGACAGCTGGCTCAGACCCGTGATGCTGAGAGTTTCTTCCTCCATGCCATGGGGTGTCAGTCCCAGTACTGATGACAGATGTACTGAGGCCGGGCTTGGCTGTGGGATGGAGGATGGAGTAGTGTAGTGGGGCTGTCTGGTCTATATCTGGGTGAGGAATGGCATGGGTGGTATCGGTGGCATGGGTGGCATTGCTGTCGTTGGTGGCATCATTGGCGTGGGTGGCATCGGTGGCATCAGTGGAACCGGTGGCAACGGTGTCGCTCCATGACTCTGTGCCTGGACTGGGAAGGGCTGCTGCCTATGCTGTTGGACTTCCTGGTAGCCATAGCCCTGGTAGGTGAGGGGTGTGGGAAGCCTTGGAATGGGAGGGACATCACCTGGGGTGGAGGAGCAGACCTAGACTGGGTGGGAGCAGGTTCCTCTGGTTCTGGAGGGTTGTGAAGCAGATCAGTGATCCAGTCCTTCACCACCTGGTACTGGGGTTCCTCCATGTTCCTGAGGGTCTGGTTGACATAGGTGAGGAAGGGCTTGCGGTTGGAGGATGAGGAGTCGGTGAGAGAGGAGATCTATGCTGGTCCGGATGGTGTCCCTCATCTCCAGCAGGACAGTGTGGCTCTGCCCCTCCTGCTGTCTGGCTCTCTGCCTTTCTGTGGAGGTAGAGTTGGGGGGGGGTGGATGCAGGTAGGGCTGTGGTGGACGCGCCGTCTCCTTTCTCCCACTGCACCAGGGAGTCCTCCATGCGCTCCACCACAGTTACAACACCTGTCCGCAGGTTCTCCGCCCTGGCACGCTCCACAGAGCCCTGCCTGGAGACAGGGACTGACTCTCGGCCGGAAGAGGACTGGCTCTCAGCAGGCTGCCAGAGAGAGATGGTTGTGAGAGGGGCTCCTGGTGCTCCTCGGTGGTGGATCTCACCCTCCAGGAAGCTGCACCTGGCCATGACGTAGGTCTCTCTGTCCGTCAGCTTAACCGCGGCCTGGCCAGATTTCTTCAGGTGCAGCTTCCCGTACCTGGTGTGCATATGCTTCCATCACCCGAGGAGCATCTCCGAAGTGTAGCCCAGACTCTCCGCCTTCTCTCTCCAAGCAGCCTGCTTCCTTTTGGTGTCCCTGTACAGCCAGTGTCCCATCCGCCACAGATAGTCATTCTCTCTCAGCCACTCCAGCACCTCATCCTCGTGTTCCTCCTCAATATAGTATTGCCTCCTCTCCCGTTGTTGCATACGCCTCTTCCTCCCTTTGGCAGGACCAGATGGGCTCTCATCAGAAGGGCTCCCAGGTAGTAGGGGCTGCTCCTCCACATCACCAGCAGCAGCAGCAGCACCAGCAGTATCATCATCATCATCATCATCATCATCATCATCATCATCAACAGCAGGATCATAATCATCATCATCCTCATCAGCAGGAGCAGCAGCAGCAGCAGGATCAGCAGGATCAGCAGAAGAAGCACCAGCAGCACTAGCAGCATCAGCAGCACCAGCAGCATCAGCAGCACCAGGAGCACAAGCAAGACGAGCAGGACGGGCAAGACCAGGAGCATGAGCAGGACGAGCAGGACGAGCAAGTCCAGGAGTACGAGCAGGACCAGCAGGACCAGGAGCAGCTTCAGCAGAGTAAGCACCAGCAGAAACACCACCGCCAGGAGCAGCTTCAGCAGAGTAAGCACCAGCAGAAGCACCACCACCAGGAGCAGCTTCAGCAGAAGCTCCAGAACCAGAAGAGTGAGCCCGAGCAGCAGAAGCCCCAGCAGAAGCAGAGTCAGGGACAGGGGGCGGGAGGTTGGCCCTGTCCCTCTTGCCAGGGATGGCAGCAGGTTGCTGAGGCTTTCGCTTCTTCCCCATGGTTGTGGGGTTGCTGACTGGCAGGGAGGCTGGCAGGGAGGCTGGCAGGCACCAAGGCTGGCAGGAAGGCTGGCCCCAAGCTGGCAGGAAGCCTGGCAGGAAGGCAAGCACCAAGGCTGGCAGGCAGGCTGGCAGGCAGGCTGGCAGGAAGGCATGCAGGAAGGCATGCAGGCAGGCAGGCAGCAAGGCTGGCAGGATGCCTGGCAGGAAGGCAAGCACCAAGGCTGGCAGGCAGCCTGGCAGGAAGGCTGGCAGGAAGGCTGGCAGGAAGGCATGCAGGCAGGCAGGCACCAAGGCTGGCAGGCAGACTGGCTGGCAGGGAGGCTGGAAGGCAGGCTGGCAGCAAGTCTGGCAGGCAGGGAGAAATCAAGGCTGGCAGAGAGGCATGCCAGGAGGCTGGGAGGCAGGCTGGGAGGCAGGTTGGCAGGCAGGCTGGCAGGAAGGCTTGCAGCAAGGCTTGCAGGCAGGCATGCAGGCAGGGCAGGCAAGGACTCGATTTATCCAGCAGCAGGGCTTTCCTCTGAATGCTGGCCACGTGTGAGCTGCTTCCCTTTATATCTGCAGGTCTGACGCAATAAATCCCCCCCGTATGCGCAATTAACCCAAGTCATCCGCTAGGCTTCTGCTCTGCATCCGCTTCATCCGCTGTACATCCGCTGTGCATCCGCTGTATCTGTTCCGCGTCCACTTTGCTGAGGTCCCCCGGAAGCCTAGCAGATGTGCCATCTGCTCTCATCCGCTTCCATCCTCTAGGCTTCCATTCCGCATCCGCTTTCCATCCGCCCTGCATCCTCCCGTGTCCATTCCTTTCCGTGTTATCCACTCTGGTTATGCAAATTTTTGCCCCTTTTGAGAACGGATAACAATGGATGGAACATTTTGCTCATCCGTTGTGTCCTTTTTACTAACGTTTTGCATCCATTGGGCAGTGTGATAGGGCTTTAAGTGGTAACCACTCATGGTTAGCTGCACCTTGATCTCTTTTCATTTGTCTCCAATCCTTCTCCCCTGTACATTTATGCCTGGGTAGATAAATCCCTTGTTGTGTCATGTTGTTCTTTGATGTGTTGAAACATGCAGGAACCTGCATCTCTTTTGCAATTTATTACCACTGGATCCCATCCTTGCTTGTGAGCATTTTCTTTTCGGTGACTCCAAATGCTTCCTGTAATTTTCTTTGCGCATTTCAATTTTTCTTCCCTTCTTCCTTTGTGAGAATGTGTGTGTGTGTGGGGGGAAGAAACAGCTTGTCTGGTTGTTCTCTCAGGTTATCAGACAAATACAATCAGTATATCTGGAAGATCACATGACAGGGTGGCAGAGACTATTCACCATTTTTATTCAGTCACATGAACAGATCAAAATAGAGCAGTGTAGAACAAGCAGTCCAACAAATGACCAGGTAAGATGCTACCTTCATCATCTGCTATTAGGAGCAACTTTTATTTTTTATTTATTTATTTTGATTTGTCAATTGCTTACAAGTTAACAGGTATAAGTATAAACATAGTTATGAATACATGAAATGGATACATATAAGAAAAATAAAAAGAAACAATAGGATGGGGCAGTAGGCACATTGGTGCACTTATGCACCCCCTACAGGCCTCTTAGGAGAGGGGTGAGGTCAATAGTAGAGTCTAAGGTTAACGTTTTTGGGGTTTGGGGAAGAAACCACAGAGTCAGGTAGAGTATTCCAAACATTGACACTCTGGAGTTCGAGGCTTGCATGTAATTTAGCCCCAGATCCTCCCCAAATCATGATTCAAACTTTGCACCACACTGGACTTGGGTAAAGTCTGCATGATTAGAACAAATCTATAGAATTGCTTTCTCTTCAGTTATGCATGCAATGCATGTAAACCATGTATCCCTCTGTCCCTCCCTTCTCTTACAACATAATGACGTGTTTTGTGTAAAATGCGGGCATTTCAATGAGGGAATGTAATGCTGAGCTTTGAACTGAATCATCAGAGACCCTCTTTATACCATTGTACAGAAGTTCTGAGCACATACATAAAAAGTCAAATAACATGTGGTAGGTCTGTGACTTTGATTTCAATTCATCTTATTCTGAAGGTGAAAGGCGCAATTTATTAAGCTTATATGACAAAGCTGTTAGGGAATTCAGGTTAGAAAATGATACATCTTCAGACTGAGTTGATTATGCTGGACACCTTACTTGATGAATAAATTGGAGTTCAGGATTATCAATTTGTTCTGACATCACTCCTAAATGCTCCAGAACATACCTTTATTGTGTTTGATCTGCTTAGGAGATAAATCATTTCTGGACCAATTTGGCCAGAAAACTGGAAAAAGTGTTAAAAAACAAGAAATGAGACAAGTATCATTTTATTGGACTGTATCAGGCAATAGAACCAGGGCATATATTAAGGCAAACATTGTCTTTCTCTCACAATCCTCTGAGGCAGTTTGACAGTTCTTCCACCCAGGGATGCCAAACTGAAAGGCCAGTGCTGAAGTCTGCACAAAGTGTCTTCAGCCGGCCTCAGCAATATCCTTTTGCATTGCAGTAGTGATGCAGTTTGCTTGGTTGAGGCACAGAAGTAATGGTCTTCACCTCACTGAGCATTTGCACACCTTCCAACTGCTTCTTACAACAAATGGGACATGCCAAAGCAGGCACTCTATCAACCTGAAGCAAAGCTGCATTGCAACCTTGCCTCGCTGTTGGGAAGCAGAGGACTGTGTGGCATTGGGGGAAGTGACTTCAAAGGGCTGCGTGCTCAAAGCACTGTCAAATCAAAGCGTGCTTTCCAAATGTTGTCCCTAAGAGAATACTATAGAAGATTTGCTTTAAAAAAAATAAAATAAAATAAAGTTAAGTACCCAGAGGTCTCCTTTTTCAAAGGAAGAATCTTTTTGAGGATGCTGTTAGAGTGAGCACTGCTAAAATAGAATAGAATAGAATACTTTATTGGCCAAATGTGATTGGACACACAAAGAATTTGTCTAGATCCAGTTTTGGGGTATATTTCAGTAGCTGGTAACACATATTTTTACGCTATCCTTAAAAGGCTGGAGGGAGGGAATAAAGTAAAAATATTCTAATGGTTCTGGGCAGACCATTGCTATTATTTTATGCTGCTGGTGGGGGAACACAATATTTTTCAATCCATGGGTCACCTCTCTTGCTACTTCAGGATTAGTCACACAACCTTTTACTCATCCTTCTCTGTACGCCTGAAGAGTGTTGCAAGAAGCTAGACAATCTGCAATATCAACCAAGACAGATGAAAAATGACAGAATTTGGGATGGGGGGGGGAGAATTGGCAAATTCTTGAATCTCTTTCCTTAAAGCTCTTTGAGAAGTCATAGGAACAGCACAATTAAGGAAGGCCATATATATCAGAGATGGGAATCCCTGACCCCATGGGTGGATATTGCCAACTTTATGTGGCCTTTAAAGCCTCCTCTAAACTTGATTGCTAAAAACTGATAATAGACTTGTTTTGACATTATGAGAAAAAGTAGAAGGAAACAATAGCTCAAGACCCAAAGATGAGGTAGCATGATTACTTTAAAGTTATAACCAGCTTTTCTGTTCTGAGGAGCACTCCATGAAGCTGCCAATATTTTTGTAATAATAATAACAATAACAATAACAACAACAATGCAGATAGGGGACCTAAAAATAAACCAAGGTTTAATAGTCATCAAATAAATATGAATCTGATGAAAGAAGTGTTAATCTATAGATTTCAAAATTAAAGTAGAAGATGAGCCAAATTGAACTCCCAAAGGAGGGTTTGGGAAGAACGGAAGAGAAGACTACATGGAAGGAAGAGGCTGTAACAATCAGGGTCTCTTCAAAAGGACTTCTCAGTCATAATAGCAAGACAGTTTGTAACATGACTGACATCCCCTAAAGCTGTTGAAATCTTTAGAGTCAGGTATCAACACTTTAAACCATAACTGTCCAACCTTGGCAACTTTAAGATCTGTGGACTTCAACTCCCAGAATTCTGTAGCCACCCATGTTCACTGAGGAATTCTAGGAGCTGAAGTCCACAAGTCATAATGTTGCCAAGGTTGGAGTCTCCTGCTTTAAGCAGTATCTGGTAAACAATTGGAAGCAACATAAATATTCTTTCAGTATCATAATTTAACATAATATAATATACTGTGTTATGTCCTGTATCTTGCAGTGGCCAGTAGCCTAGATGTCACATTTTGTACCAGTTGTACTTTCTAGTTACTTTCAAGGGTAGTGATTGCTGAATTGTAGACTCTAAGTCCTGGTTTGTTTTTATTTATCCACAACTCCTTCATCTTGTCAGGATTTTATTCCAGTATGTCAAGTCTTATCCAATTTAGACAATATTAAGGGTACTTTTCACTTCCTTGAAATTGGATAGTTAGGAATAATAAAGTTGGGTATCATCATCCTGCTGAAAGAAACCCAATTCAAAATCTCTAGGTGATTTCCACTAGCATTTCACATCTTTGCTAAATGGCAACAGGAACAAGATAGTGCATATTTTACAGCAAATCATTATTCACAAAGAATGATGCAAATTATTCACAGCATGTCACTGACTGTTCTGGCTCTTTCCAGCCTGATCTAAGAAGATGTAATCTGGAACATCTACAACAAGCTGAGCTTTCATCAAAATTATGAAATCATCCTGCCTTATGTGCTTGTATGCCATTTCATGGCACATGTATTAGTTAAGCATAGCTTGCATGAGGGTTATGCTTGCATTAAGTTATGATGCTCAATTAATTTGTTCCCTTGCCATATCTTCAGACACTTTTGATTGCAATGGAAGCAGAGGAAGTTCCTTTGACTGCTACTCTTGCTGTGAATTTCTAACATGTTCAGGTAGGCACATAAAGTTTGATTCATCCTGAGACACTTGCACTGGAGCAGATGTTCCACCTTCTTCATCATTCTGCCTAGTAAACTAAAAGGCTTATCTGTTGCTGAAGTTCAATACTTTCATCTATCTGGACTGCCAGGGCATCAACAATTTTTCTGACAAATGTCATTGGAAATTTATTCATGGAATTAGAAAACCACCCAGATACATAAGAAACTCTAGTTGGACCACATTCTCAGACCTTGGAAAAGAAGAATTAAACATTGCAAAACTGACATACATCATTGTATGTTGTCTCCTATTCATCAAAGAATTGCTTCTGAGAAATTGAAGAAAATTCCATACCAATGCACTCAGAGATTATTTGGGTTCAAAAGTGAAAATATTCATTTTTTGATGTATATCTATATGCATGCACATGTGCATCTATATGCATGCACATGTGTGTGTGCACGCATACACACACACCATATACACATTGATCCTATATGTATGTCTGTCTCTCTATCTCCTCATTTTCCTTTTAATAAAGTTGATCACAGAATTCCATGTCAGAATCTTGCACTTGAATGTAATAATCTGCCAAGACAACTAATTCTCTATCCCTGTAGAGGTTTCTCTGGGTCATCATTCTAATTTTTTTCTGGGAGTGAATCGCCTGTCACCAAACCCTGTTCAATGCATTTGAGTGACATGGCCTAAGATAATCTGAAATTTGTAGTCCTACCAAAAATGTTAAGCACAGTCTCTGTCTAGAGTTGCCCATCTTTGTCATACATATTTGCCTTGTTTGGGCCAACAGTTTCATTCATTTCCAGACTGGAGCTTGTTTTTCTGATCTTTCCCATTATTAAAATTCTTCAACATCCCCTTCTGTTCTCACATTCTAAAGTCAATTAATAAATTCAGTTCTTGGCAGCATGCTTTAATATGCTGATGGTACCACATGGAGAAAATGCATGGCAATTGTGATTTGGATGTGGAAACATTTGTAAATATTTCATATTTCACAGAAGCATTTTTCAATCCCAAATTCTGCAGACATTACAACATTTGAAAGTAACTGACAGTTGCTTGTCATGCACTTGGCCTATAAATTACCCTCAGATGAGGCAGGAAAACAACTTGAGATACTTATTAAACCCGATTCAGAAAAGTCTGGTGCCAACAGTAGTAGTGAGGCAAAATTGTATTCCACATTCCTGTCTCCTTGTGCCCCCACAAGGTCAACCCATGTTTTGTCCACCTAACATGTAGAAACCTTCTTTTAATCATTTGAAAAACCAGTAATTAGGAGTGCCCGTGGTCTCCTGCATTGGAGAGCTGCATAAGGAGAAATCTATTGCAGGACAATATGTATGGTAATAGATTACCTTAAGATTGCCTTAAGTAACCTGTGATGGGGAATCAAATCTGATATCTTCTGGCAGAGTTCAGACAACACATAAAGTTCCTGTCTAATAACAATAGCAATAGCTCTTAGACTTATATACCACTCCATAGTGCTTTACATTCAGTGGTGGGATTCAAAATATTTTACTACTGGTTCTGTGGGCATGGTTTGGTAGGTGTGGCTTGGCTTGGCTTGATGGGCATGGCAGGAGAAGCATACTGTAAAATCTTTATTCTCACCCCATTCCAGGGGAAGAATACTGCAAAATCTCCATTCCCTCCCCACTCCTGGGGGAAGGTTACTGCAAAATCCCACTCCCTCCTCACCCCACTAACCTGCTTTGCATCTCTGTTCTGCTGTGCAGGATAACAAAGGAAGACCCAGCCAATCAGTGGGAATTCAGGAGGCAGAGAATAGAACAGGGCGGGGCCAGTCAGAGGTGGTATTTGCCAGTTCTCTGAACTACTCAAATTTTCCACTATGGTTCTCCAGAACTGGTCAGAACCTGCTGAATACCACCTCTGTTTACATTCCTCTCTAAGTGGTTTACAGAGTCAGCATATCACCCTTGAACAATCGGAGTCCTCATTTTATCAACCTTAGAAAAGTTGAAGGCTGAGTCAACTGAACTGGTGAGAATCAAACTGATGGCAGTCAGCACAATTATCCTGCAATATTGCATTGTAATCACTGTGCAACCATGGCTCTAATGGTAATATGATACTGGAACAACTAGAATACCTGTATCCTGCATTCTTAGTATTTTGCTTGGAATTGTGAAAGCCAATTTAGAAACCTCGACCCTTGACCTGAGTTGAAAATGCCAGTTGAATTGCCCCTTAAACTGGGTTGTTGAAAAGAGCTTGACTTCAGCCTGGAATCAAATCTATGAGTTTGTCAGTTGAGATTTACTATTTTTGCTTATTGTCAACCTTGAACTGGTTGCTATCTAACTTTAGCTTAAGGGCCAAGACACCAGCATGCAGAAGAAGTGAATACCTGACAGTGGCTGACATGGGAACAATCAATGCTTGGCAGTATATCATAGCAATTGTGTAGCCGCAGCATTTGACAGTATGCAAAAGGTTCCTTTCAATAGAACTGGACATAGTTGAACTTCCTTTCAATAATTAATTCATCTAATCACAACTGTCAAATGCTGAGGTCAAATCTGTATTCCCAGAATTTTCTCGTCTAATATGAAGAACTAATTTCGGCAGCAAAATGTCTAGCCTAAAATAGAAAAAACTGCCAAATGTAGCTAAACTTTATTGCAGAATTGCTGTGTGTTATACATCTTTTGCCCATAAACCTCATGGGTTAGCAATATAGGGCTGTAAAACTAGATGTAAGCAAATGTGTATCTAATCCATCTGGGTATGAAAATAAAGCAGTATTAGTACAAAGTTTGACACATTAGCATCAGTGTTTTTTTTTCTCAGTAGTTTCCAAATGGAAAAATATAATTGAGAAACCAATAAGAAAAAAAATCTAATGTATTTTGAAAAGAAACATATATCTTTGCTACCTTAAACAAAGTGCAATATGAATAATATATTGCTTCTGGTTACAGTTTTATTTCTTTCTAGAGTCTCTTGATTCAAATGTTGACTGTTTTCAAAGAAATGGGGAATACCAGATATGAGAGATAAGGCTGCAAACATAAATATAGGCATTTGCCTGTCTAAGCAAGGTAAAATGAGACCGACAGACTTTTATTCCCATCCTTTTGTTCATACATTCTTCATTCAGAATCTATAAGGACCTATATTGCTACAATCTGAAATCATGGAGATTGTCTGTGTTGTACACTGATTTGTGGAAAAAATTCTACAGAAAGAATTCTAACTGATGTACAGAATATACATGGCCTTTCAAGGGAAAGTACTAGAGTGTGTTTTCCCTTACCTGTGTATCTATTAGAATTATTAATTCAAGAGAGGAGCAAGAAAGTATTTAATTTGGCTTACATTTTATAGTCAACTCATCCAAACTGAGTTATCTCACTGCAATGGTATTGGTCCACCCCACCATGCTAGCAGAAGAGGCATCCAGCAAACTTTGTTAGTCAAGGAATTCTTCTCCAGGAGAAGAACTTTTTCTGCTGTGGCTCCTGTTGTTGATCAGGAATCTGTAAATTTGATGATTGGTAAAAAGGGACCTATCTTGAGATTTCAGAACTAAAGTTCAGGCCTCAGAAGGCCTCAAGACTGCAGAAAGTTCCAGAAGAAACCACAAGCCTATTGGTTAAGTCTGTGACCAAATCTGCAGTGTTAGCTTCCTCGAAGGATCCACCTTTGTTTGGCTGAATAAATACATTTGGCTTATTAAGGACTCTGTCTCCTTACTTTTATCATGCAACACCTGATTCTTACTAAACATTGTCCTCTGGAATATCAGGGCCTTGCAAAGTGGGAATCCTGCTCAATGTTTTGGCCTTCTGAAAGAGCCTGGATACCTGGCTCTGCCAACTGGTCTGGAACCCCAATTGGGGTGGAGAAAACATGTCATTCTGTAGCTGTTAATTGACTAACATAAGACCATACCTCCTGCCCATGTGCACCTTGCACTCTATCTTCTCATTTTTGTCAATTTTAATTCAATTTAATTGTTTTCATAATTTATTTTGCAATCTGCCTAGACTACAAAATACAAGATTAAACCTAGAATCTTGCCTCTCGGTGAGATAGGAAGCATATAATTTTCATAAATAAATAAATTAACTTTGTATTTCCTGAATAAATGCACATTAGACCTTTCAGATTACATATTTCTCACACTCTTGGAATGTAAGGAATCATTATGAATTCAAAAATCTTTGATTGGGGAAATCTGTGCATAGAGTTATAAAAGGGCCATGGTGGCACCATGGTTAGTGTTGAGCTAATTTCCCGTTAGGAGAATGAGTGCATACAGGGAGACGTATAGAGAGTAGTGTTGGAATAATATACACTCAGTTCACAGATACACTGTACAGTTAATGAAGGTTTTTACTTCCAGAAAGGTTTAAGCAAAGTCCAAAATAAGCAGTCCAAAAGTCATTCACAGGTTAATCAGTCAGTTTTTCAATCCAGGGATATTCCAGTAACAA
>BLBF01000007.1:33254886-33272308 GCA_015471245.1 Laticauda colubrina | reverse complement strand
ATATATATATATGTGTTTTTTTAAGCTTTCGTGGGTACTTATATATATATATATATATATCAATTATTCTGGTTTCCCAACAAATTTTTTGATGTAGTTTTAAGATGATGGTTTCAGGGTATGAAAGAAAATACTGATCAGTGGTGGTATTCAGCAGGTTCTAACCAGTTCTGGAGAACCAGTAGTGGAAATTTTGAATAGTGCAGAGAACTGGTAAATATCACCTCTGACTGGAGATTTTACAGTATCCTTCCCCTGCCATGCCCACCAAGCCACACCCAGAGAACCAGTAGTAAAATAATTTGAAACCCACCACAGATGCTGATGGATATTTTTGATGCATTGGGAATGCTTCCAGGTTGAAGCTAGATAAAGAGTGAGGGGATGCTGAGGAAAGAATAGCGAAGAGTTTCAGCATACATTATCAATGATGACTTAGCAGGATGAAAGATCAAAGGCACTTTTCTGCTGCTGCAGTTTAAACTATTTGAATTAATATATTTGAAGTGGCAGGAATGGCAAGAATTGTCTTGGTTTATGCAGGAAGCACAATGAAGCTGCAACCATGGGATGACATTGAGTTCATGTGGCAGTTACTACTTATTGGTGGAGCAACTAGAGTATTATTGGTGGAACATCTAAAGAAAGAGGCAAGATTAAAGCCTCTGGAGGCTTGGAATATTGGATGAAGAGCCTCACAGACTTCTGGAAAATTGAATGCTAAATGGAAATTGATAGAACTTTTGGAACTTTCCATATTCTGGATCAGGACTCTGATATCGGGACTTGTAAAAACATGTAGATATTAAAACTAGAACTCTGGAAGAGAGATGAAGATTTATCCTTCTTCTCCCCCAGCATTTCATAAGATATGGTATTTTGCTCTGATAAGCTTTGCAAATTCAGTTTCCGGATCAGATTTGGTGATTATTTCAAGTTGGAAGTAAGCTAGCAAGTGATAAGAATGAGAGTGTGTCAGGATGGGCAAGTTTACATGTCAATAACGGGAGACGGTCTTTAACTGTTTTTTCTAGTTATCTTGAAGTTCAGAATAAGTATTGGCAGGGTGTATATACATTCATTGAATCTGTCATAATTGGTGGGATTGCCATATTGCAGTTACCTGGTTTGTATGTGGGGAAGTGTTGTTAAACTGTGCAATTGTAACCTATGTTTGAATACTAGAGTATTTGCAGACCTTGATACTATTGATGAGTGGCATTCTCAGGTGAGTATGCTGGTTGGGGGACATGAAGGATGAAGTTTGTGATAATAGAGAAAGAGACACCTTGCAGGTCAATTTACTTACTTCATGGGGGTCAGAATTTTAGACAGAGTCTTTAATGCTCCCCAAGGATAGAAAAGTCACCTAGCAAGCAGAAGAAGAGCATTTTGGTGACTGTATCTGGTGACTCATTTTCTGATCAATAAATTGAGGAATGATTCTCAACCTAGCACTATTAACTGTAAGAAAATGTAATATTTTGTACAGGGTGGCATGCTTTGTTCAGCTTCAGTTACAGTTAGTATGACTCATGTAAAAACGTATAAGTAAAGAGGATGTGTGTAGTTCAGCTGCATTCCTATTACGAAAAAATATCACCTTGCACTGTAATGTTGGAACAGAGAATCAGCTGTTGATGCATTGTTCTGGTTAAATGTAAAGCTCAACAGTTCTGGGTCTCAGTGATCAAATCACTGGTTTACATGCCTGTAAGATTTCGAAAGACTTCAAAATATCTGATCATTAATTCAGTCTCACAGATGAAGTTAAACATGGAGGTCTATAACAATAATAACTCATGTCAATTTGTCAGAACTCCCAAGTAGACATTTTGAACTGCAACAGAAAAACTGTTGGCCCTCCATATTGTCTTCACTCCCCCCAAAAAGCCCCAAATCACAATAAATCTCCCCCATCCTCATGATCAAATGGTCCATCCTTTTGATTTTGTCTGGCTTGAGATTTTAAATCATCCTCTTTTGCATCATGTGAGATTATTGCAACCAGGGAAACTATCACGAGCAGCTTAAAGAAAATGTATCCAAGCACAGACTAATTGCATTCAAAGACGAATGATATACTCCTGTCCAATGCCAAAGAGACATCAGCACAGGAGACAGCCCAAAGAGTCTATCAGTGCAGTGTGTCTATGTGACAGAGTAAACGACAGCTCCAAAGCTGCCAGCCCAGATGCCTGAGCATTCTGCCAAGCAGCCAGAAACATTTACTGGAGAGAAATATCTTCACAGTTTGACATCTACGACTGGTGTAGGAAGATAAGGCAGATAAGCACAGTAATGAGCAGGAATATCGGAGGTGGCAATCAGTAAACGATTGCAGGACTTTTCTTTTTCAGTTTCAATTAAGAGTCCAAACTGGGGGAAATAAAATATAGAATACCAGATGAGAATGCACACAATTCTATTTGTGGCACTGACACTTCCCTGAGAATTAACTGGAGCATTTGTTTTCCTGAGTCTGCAAGTACTGTCACATAGATTTTATGTTTTCTAAGAAGTTGTCCTTGCTACTAAAATATTAGCATTTGGTTCAGTGTATAAGCTTGGATTGTGTTTTTTTAAATCTGGGACAAATGTCTAATTTCAATGGCCCTTTGCAAGTGATCAGTTCAGAACTTTAATAGGAGCTAGTCATCCATGCCTTGTGCCTGTTGCTGGAGAGATAAAGAAGTGACACTGGGAAGAGAAGAAGGGAATGAATAGATAATGTTAGAAAGATTAAAAGAAGCTGATGCAATTCATTTAAAGCTGATTTTATTTACATCTTGCTATGCCCTTGCCCACCATTGGCATGAGACTCCAAAATATAACCCCTAAAAATGCAGCCAACAGTAGGAAAAGCAGCTGAATCCTTCCCTCTATAGCAGATCCCCAAGGCCTGGTTTGTGGACTGGCACCAGTCAGTGGCAAGCAAGAAACCAGGCCGCACAAACAAGTGAAACCTCATCTGCGTGATGCAGGCTGCATCCAAAACTTTGTCCCCTCTGGTCCACAGAAAAATCTTTCTCCATGGAGCCGGTCCTAGTGCCCAAAAGGTTGAGGTCTGCTGCTTTATACTATATTCTCAATTTTATCCAGACTGCAAACATATCGACAATCACTAAATGGCAGCAAAAAATTAGAGTTTTCTATATATATACAGCTCATAGGATTGTTCAAATGAGCAGTAAGGTGTGGTAGTAGTAAGTAGCATAAGAATAGACAGCGTAAGGATAGATATTGGTAAGCAGTAGTAAGTAGCAGCAAGGATAGATAGTGTCACCACAGGATGGATTTGTAACTAGCTGACAAGAAGAATTCAACAAATAGTCCTTAATGAGTCTACATCTACATGGAGGGAAGTAAGCAGCGGGGTACCACAAAGTTTTGTCTTAGGCCCACTACTCTTCAATATCTTCATAAATATGCTGTCCAGACAGTTTAGAGTTAATGGGATTTGGGATAGTTACTTAGGAATTGTGAGCTGTCCCCTTAAGGGAATGCATCATGGTAAATGTAGTTAAAGGTATCCTGGAAAATGTAGTCCATGTCACGTGACCACATCTGTAATCCTGATTGGTCACTATATTGACTCTTTTTGGGTTGGAGGAGGCTCCCTCACTCTTGCCTGAAACCACCATACCATGCATCTGCTTCAATCACCATGGGGTTGAGACCTTTTTATCTTTCTACATGACAAGATAGATATGCAAAGGATTGGACTTTAAGAAGAACTTTGCCACAAATGTGAGTTATGAGGATATCTGATGAACCAATAAAAAAAACTTTGTTATGGATATTTTGTGGAGTTAATCTGTCTGCTTTATACCATCCAGAGAATAATAAGCAGAACAGTAGAAAGATAAAATTAGTCTTGACTCCTGGAAAAACTGGAAAAAAGCAACTGGAGTCACAGTAAAATGACATTGTTTGATATTGAGACTCCCTAAAGTAAAAAAATTGAATCTCTGCAATAAAGACAAATATATGTTGAAGCCAGGAGTGAATGTGGAATGCTAAGCTCTGTGCCTCAGTTTGAATTGCTGGGAGGGGCAGGAAACCCCCTCTCTTTCCCTTTTATGCAAGAGACTTTCAAATATCCTATGCTCTGGCCCTCAAAGGCAATCAAACTTTGTCTCCATCATTTCCTTTTTCCTCTTCCTTTACTGATGCTGGATTCCTTTGTCTATACTTCAAACTTCTCATTGTGGCCAGGAAAGGGCAAAGCCCCCCACCCCACTCTTCAACAAGAGAAGCTTCTCTGTCTCATGTTACAATCTGCTAACTAAAAGGCGCTCATCGTAGTGGGAGGGGCCAAACATTTCATTTGTCTCTGAATTCCAACTCCTTCTCAAACACAGATAAAATGCAGTCTCCCTTTGTGGGCGAAAAGCTAGAAAATAAATGCATTTACAGTAGCTAAAGAGAGTTTGGCTTCCTGTTTTCTCCTTCCTTCTGAGAAAAAGCCTGCATTTTCATGGGCCATTCCATCCGACAGTTGTTCCCGGATGCCAGTAATAAAAATACCTCATCACCATAGAAATGGCCTTCCATGAGGTAGCCCACTTTGTCTCAAATGCTCTTCACAAATGCAGATGTTCCTCCTTCCCAAGACATAAGACAATCCAAGAGACCATCTCCCTTTGGCTTAAAAAAAAAACCTACAGTGACTTCTTTTCTCCTCCTAAGCAAAGGAATCTGAGCCTCTGTCTCTATCTGTGCAACATAAACTTTAAAAGGCCCCTTGGATGCTGGGCAAGGAATTCCCCCCCCCTCTCTTTTTCTCTTCAGCAAGGAAGTGAGACCTAGGCAAAGCAGCCCACATCTACATCTGGGACTCAAGGAGAAATTTCCCAGTTTTCCAATACGTGTTTGCAAATTCTTAAATCATTTTTTTTACACAGTTTTACAAAAATGATACAAAGTTTCTCAAATTTAATCAGTGTTTATCCAATGACAATCCTTTTTTGCAATTATTATGGAAACTTTAAACAACTTAATTCAAGGTTCCAGGATTAACTGCAACCTAACATGGGCATAGCAACAGCGTCTTCCAGACCCTCTGCTGCCACCTTGTTGAGCAAGCAACACTAAAAAGCATATTTATGTGTTTAGCCTCCAAGTCTTCAGACTTCACTACACATATTTCTGTTTAGCCCTCAAGCCTTCAGACTTTGCAAAGCAACCGCTAGTGCCCCCTTGTGTAGCAAGCACACAACACACCCTAGAAGCAGCCATAATGTGTACTGTGCTAGCACCGCCCCGACTTTTCAGTGCCACCTATGTACTCAAATACTAAATTCAGCAGAAATCCTACCTTTTGCTACTTGCGCATACAAAAATAAAGGGGGGGGGGAATTGCACATAAAACCATGAAATTATCCAAAATCCACCTTTTGCCAATTTGAAAAATGGCAACTGCTTCAGCCATGACAGATGTCTCTGATGTACCAGGGGACTCCAACTCTTCACCCATCCTTGATGTAAATGTGGATCCTGGTTCCCAACAACCACTTTTAGATGTCCAACTCTCTGGAGAAGCCACGATACCTCAGAAAGCCTATGACCTCAGACAGCATAGGAAGCTTACCTTACCCGTTGTGGCATGCTTCAGAGAGGATTGGGAAAGGCAGTATCGCCATCATGCAGATGCATGGATGGAGCTGTTCAAGATCTGCAACACCCCCAAAAGCAAGTTGCCCCTCAAGAGCCTCTTCCTGATGCAGAAGGAGTTAGAGGAGCACCTTGCATGGTGGAGAGGCAGCAAAAATAAGCTTAAATACATACAGTCGAACCTGGAAGACCCAGAGTTCTAGGAACACATTCATTGCTTCGAGGAGTTGAACAAAGAATGTGAAGACAGCATTCGGGAAGGCAGAAACTCCCTCTAGGCCATGATCCTCAATGCACTTCTATGCCACGATCCTCAATGCACAAAAGGAACAAGGGGCAAGGGAGAAGTCCACATCCAGCATAGGTCTTCAATCACAAGCAGCTTCTTCCCACCATTCTAAGAAAGCCTCCTCCCTCCAACCCAAACCAGCTAGATCACAAGCAGGTTCCAGTGTCTCATGTAAATTCTCTGCTGCCAGCTCTCACCATCCTTCCAGAGCATCCTCCCATCATAGTGGCACATCTGAGGCCTCCAAAACAGCCACAGAAATTGAGGTAGATACTGTTGTAGCAGATGCAGAGCTGCGCACCACAGAGGAGGTAACATGGCAGAAGGTGGCATTAGTGGCTCAATAGGCTGAAATAGTGGCTCAACAGGCAGAAATAGTGATCAGACAACAGGCAGAAGTAGCCAAAGCCCAGGCCAAATTGGAGTTGGCTGAATGGCAAAGAGACACCATAACAAAGACAGCATGGGCTGCAGCATGGCGGAAGATGGCCGACAACACCTCCGTCCAATTCAAACTTGAAGAGTTGGGAGAAGAGAGGCAAGATACACAGGTCAAAGCCTACGTGGATGAGCACACTTGCTTTGAAATGAGCAGGTGGAACTGCCTCAGATACCTAGAAGTCTCCCACCATCAAGGGAGTACAGGGGTGAATCTCAACCACAGACTCTAAACGTCAGTTATGTAACTGATGTTGTATGAACTAAAATACGAGATTCACTTCCCACCAACAGCAAACCCTCCCCAAATGGTGTGGTACGACCTAAGGTCCGAGATTTTCTTCCCAGAATTAGTGACCCTGCTCCAATGCCTCACAACCTGCTGGGCAAGCCTATTAGCCCACCAGTGATCACAATGACTTCTCAACAAGTAGACATGCAACCAATGACTACTGCCACACTCAATCCACAGGCAGCGCCTTCCTACCACAACCTACTACAAGATAACAGTGGCCGGCCTTTTCCACCATCACCTCTGGAATGGCAGAATGACATCCTCCATAAGCACTGGGAGGAAGGCTACAACCCATTATTGACATACAACTCGAGCCTACCCTACAAGAATCCAAAGGAAAACCCCTCTATGTCAATGCCCCTCCCCAACTCTACAGGTGATGTAGACTACTGGAAAGAGTTGGCAGTAAGCAGAGGAAAGCTAGACTTTGCCACTAATGGTGTATACAAATTCTCTGATGAGCCAGGCAGCACATATCTCCTGTGGAAGAAAGTTTTCTTGCACCCTATTCAGGCTGCACGACTGAATTCTGATTCTGAAGTACTTGTACGCTTGACAGCATGGCTAGGGCCGCAATCTGCCAGAGCTACAAAGGCACTTTATGCCTCCCACTTAGATGACCCAGACACTGCCCTATGGTTGTCATGGCAAAGACTCAATGAACTGTATGGCGCTGCCTCAGACAATCAACACTCCTGGATAGCCTCCACAGATTTCCTAAAGTTCCTATTGGCAAGCCTCACCTGATCGCAGAACTCTCTAATATACTCACACAACTGAAAGCGGCACAATGGGAGTTACCAGGACTCACCTGTCTTGACCAAGATGACATGAAAAACAAAATTGTTTGAAAACTCCCGCAGGTGCTAATTGAACAGTGGCTCCAGTTGTCTGACGCCTTCATGGCCAAAGGTCACCACAACTTTATACCCTTTACCATTCTCAAAGAATTTGTGGCCCACCAGGCAGTGGTGTGTAATTCCTCCTGGGCCCATGCACTTAGAGCTGTTAGCCCTCCCAATGAAAAAAGATAGAACATCAACCATACATTGTCCACAGACCCTATGCACTCTGCAAGGAAAAGACCCTTCATGGCTGTCCATAAGACTGAGGTACACTCCTCAGCCATCAAGTATTTGGCAGCTAACTCATCCCATTCAGCCCAATTTAGATTTCCAAATACAAGGAGAATACAGTTTTGTCCTTTGCACCACACTCATCACTTGCTGAACAGGTGCAATGGGTTTGCAGCAAAATCACCGACCCATTGAAAAGAGTTGATAAGGGAGTACCAATACTGCTACAAGTGTTGTGAATCCAAACACCCATCCAAGTACTGCACAACCAAGATGCAATGCTACTTATGCAATAGTGACCAGCACCTGACCGCGCTGCATCCATACGCCAAGCTGCCACTGCAGATATATATCATAGCCCTCCTTCCAAAAAGGAGCCTCAACATAACACAGAAGCACACTGGGCTCCTCAGCAGACTGCCAAACTGCAACCAAAACCAAGGATGAATGTCAACTACACAGCACTGTGCACCGGCTCACCATGCCCTCATTCGTGTCTTCCCATCTGTTTAGCCAAAGTGTACCCTGAAGGATGCCCTGAAAGATTCCGTGAAAATGTACGTGCTGATAGACACTCAAAGCACCAGCACCCTGGCCAAACCCGCATTCTTCAACCTCTTTGAGGTGCAACAGGACAAACTTCATTTCACTGTATCAATGTGCCATGGACCAAGAAGCACGGCGGGGAGGAGAGCTACTGGACTCTGCATGGAATCATTGGATGGAAGTTCCCAGTTCCCACTGCTGCACGTGTTTGAATGCGATGGGCTACCAAATGACTGCAGTCATATCGCAACACCTGAGGTCAAAAGTAGCATGCCTCACCTATTGCACCTGGCTCATCACTTCCCTGCTCTAGATCCGGAGGCTGAGATCCTGCTCTTGCTGGGAAATAATGCCCCACATGCCTTTCGCTTCTCCAAGTCAGTCGGCAGCCCTGTAGATGGCCCAGTGGCCAACAAATCTCCACTAGGATGAGCGATCATAGGAGTAGTCTGTATCGATCACCTACAGGCCCCAACCCAGTCAACTACCTTAGCTGCCTCCATTCTCAAGAATGGCAGACTATCTCACCTGACACCATTCCAAGAACACTTCACACTTTTGACAGTCAAACCTGTCTTGGGAAAGGCACTATTTCATACTTCCAGAGAAGACAATGACTTAGCTCTGTCCTTTGAGGACAAAAGATTACTTTAGCTCATGGACAAGGAGTTTCAACAGGACAAAGCTGCTAGTTGGGTTGTGCCACTACCCTTTCGCACTCCCAGACAACGCTTGCCAAACAACCAGAAATATGCGCTCTCCTGCCTCTTCAGTCTGAGATGGATCATGACCGAAAAGCCAGAGATGAAAGCTCATATGATGGACTTCTTGGATAAAATGATATGGAACGGACATGCTGAGCTGGCCCCACCCCTGGAAACTGATGAAGAATGTTGGTACCTGCTTTTCTTTGAAGTGTACCATCTACAGAAACCAGGCCAAATACGTGTAGTTTTTGATGCCAGTGCACAGTTTCAAGGCCACTCTGAACAAGGCCTTTTGACAGGACCTGACCTCATGAACAGTCTCCTTGGGGTGCTCATCCACTTTAGAAAAGAAGCTATAGCAGTTATGGCTGACATATAGCAGATGTTTTATTCCTTCCTCGTACAGGAAGTTCACCACAACTACCTCTGTTTCCTATGGTTTAGTGATGATCATCACGACCAACAGATTTCCGAATACTGAATGAGGGTGCATGTATTTGGCAATGGCTCTTCCCTTGCAATTGTGAACTATGGTCTCTAATGTACTGCTCGAGAGGGAGAAGGCAAATACACAGCAGAAGATAAACTCTTTGCAGAACACGACTTCTATATAGATGACAGTTTGAAATCCATACCCACCCCAGTGGAGGCCATAAATCTCTTGAAGAATACACAACAAATGCTAGGGACGGCCAACCTCAAGCTACACAAGATAGCATACAATAGTGAAGAAGTGCTAAAGGTCTTTATTCCTGAGTACCATGCCAAGGGATTTCAAGCCCTCGATTTTGCCAGCAACGCCTCCTTCATCCAACGCAGTCTCGGTTTGTGTTGGGACTTGAAGAAAGACTTCTTCACCTTCAAAATCCCAGCCCTAAAGACTGGCTTCATAAGGCGAGGAGTGCTGTCAACAGTTAACAGCCTGTTTGATTCTCTGGGGTTTGCAGCTCCTGTCACCATCCAAGGTAGAATCCTACTGTGCACTCTTTCCCAAACCACCAAAGATTGGGATGAACCACACCCACCAGAGCAGAAGCAAGAATGGGAGTCATGGTGCAATTCTCTCTGCTTCCTCCAAGATGTTCACCTGTACTGGACGTATGTTCCCATCTCTCCCACCATAGCACAAAGAAAGGAACTGCATGTTTTTTCAGATGCGTCAACAAAGGCAGTAGCAGTTGTGGCATACCTCAAAGTCTACAGCAGGGAGAGAAAAGTGTATGTTGGATTCCTCATGCGAAAGGCAAAACTAGCACTGCAAAAAGGTCATATTATACCATGACTGGAACTTTGCAGAGCTGCGCTGGCAGTGGAACTATCAGACACAATAACGAAGACAACAGATCTTCCCTTAGAACCCACCATCTTCTATACAGGCAGCAGAGCAATACTGGATTATATCTACAATGAGAGTAGACACTTCTATGTCTATGTGAGCAACAGAGTTGAGTGGATCAGGAGATCTTCTAAATCCGTGCAGTGGCAGTATGTTCCAATGGATCAGAACCCTGCAGATCATGTGACAAGGTCTATTCCTGCATCCTAGTTATCAACTTCTACCTGGCTCAAAGGCCCCGAGTTCTTGTGGCATACAGATGCCTTGAAGCCAGAAAAACCCAATTTGTATGACCTCCTAGATCCAGATAATGATGTAGACATTTGACCCCTAGTCAAGAAGGTAGAACCGGTCGTCCCCCCACTTGTCTGCCTAGCAATGATGTTCCAACATGAGAAGATAGGCCCTTTAAAACCTGCTTGCTTTGAACGCTTCTCCCGATGGAAATCTCTCATACTGGGATTAATTTTGCTCATCTGCACAGTCATCCATCTCCTCAGTCATAGGAAAGGCTTCAAGTCATACTTCCCAAACCACTGCACTCATGCTGAGAGACAAATACTGAGAAGTGTGCAACAAGATACATAACCATTGGAATATGGATATAGGGAAGCCCATACCACAATCTAGTCCACTTCTGTAGGGAAGAGTGTAGTGAAGCCTATACCACAATCTAGTCCACTTCTGAGACTGAACCCATACCTTGACAACCAGGAGGTCCTGCGAGAAAGAGGTCGCCTACACAAAGCAGAAATGGACTCACCCAGCAAGCATCCCATCATCCTTCTGGCTAACCATCATGTAGTGAAGCTGTTGGAACAACAACACCATGAACTAATCCATCATCAAGGCCACCACTTCACAGAAGGTGCCCTCAGAATGAGTGGACTCTGGATAGTAGGCGCCAAAAGATGTATTTTAACTGTTCTGCGGTCTTGCTTCCATTGTCGCAAGCAACGAGGCCAGACTCTACACCAGATGATAGCTGACCTTCCACCTGAGCACCTGAGCTCTGAACCACCATTCACTAATGTAGACCTAGATGTATTTGGCCCTTGGTCTGTGTCTGTCCGACAGACCAGGGGAGGTAAAGCTAACAGCAAACAATGGGCAACACTCTTCACTTGCCTCAGCATTTGAGCGGTCCATATCGAAATCATGGAATCTATGGGTGCCTCTTGCTTAATCAATGCCCTGAGATGGTTTCAAGCCCACAGAGGCCCAGTCAAGGTATTCAGATCTGACTGTGGAATGAACTTTGTAGGCGCTTGTAAAGAACTACAGATAGAAGATGGCATTCACCCTGACTCGCCAATTGATGGCTACCTTGAAGCCAACAAGTGCAGAAGGATATTTAATCCTCCCCATGCATCTCATATGGGAGGAGTGTGGGAATGCATGATTGGAATAGCTTGTTGGATCCTTGACTCGATGTTGGTGAAAGCACCTAAACTGACACATAAGACTCTATCTACCCTTATGGCAGAAGTCGCAGCCATCATCAATGATTGACCTTTAGTTCCAGTCTCTTCAGATCCTTAGAATCTGACTATTCTCACTCCAGCTGCCTTGCTAACTTAGAAGACAAGTGATTGACCCAAACCATAAAGGAACTTTGATTCTAAGGACTTGTACAATAACAATGGAGACAAGTTCAACAGGTTGCCAACACCTTTTGGAACCATTGGAAGCAAGAGTACCTGTCTACCCTACAAGACTGCCATAAATGGAACACCAAAGAACAAAACATTGAAGAGGGAGACCTTGTCTGGTTGAAAGAAAAGGATGTGAATCGCAACACGTGGTCCATGGGACTTGTGTCTAAAACCCTGCCCAGCTCTGATGGACAAATCTGCAAAGTCAAGGTCCTGATAGTGACTTTGCTAGATTCCTCCTGAGACCAGCCTATATTCACCAAGAAATTCTAAACCAGACCAGTCATTGACCTTGTGTTGCTGCAGAAAAAGGCCAAACTTGAAGACAGAACCTCAAGCTTTCCATGCCTTACTTAGTTTGATGCTTTATTAATGTTTACTCTTTCTCGTAGTTATATAGCTAACTGTTTATCTTAGTTACATAGTTATAGTCTAGTAGTAGCCTATAGCATATAAAGTTAGTATTACTGTTTACTGCTTATCTTAGTTTATAGGGTTTTTTTTTTTCTCTTAACAGTGGAATTTACAATTTCAGGCGGGTAGTGTGCTGTCCTGACAGTTTAGAGTTAATGGAATTTGGGATATTTACTTAAGGCCCTTCCCACTGCACTTATGGATGCAAAGAGGATGTAAAACATTAAAAAAAGCTTGCCATCTGTAAGAAAACGCAATGCATCCATTGTGTACTCACTGCATATGTGTTTCATACGCTCTATCTGTCGAGCATCCGTCCACTGTGATTTCATCCGTGCAAGAAGTTTTGAGCTGCACAAAAGTTTTTGAACGGATGAACTTTCCGCTGCATACGATGTACATCTGTGACATATACGGGCAACAAACGTTCTATGTCCGTTATCATCCATTAAACATCTGCTGTATCCTCTCTGCATCCTCTGGTCAACTCACATCCACTGCAGCTGAAAATGGAAAGAGGGAGGAAACAAAAGGAACATGGAACATTTACACAGCGTTAGTAGCATGGAAATAGAAAGGATGTAAGCGTATGCATCTCGAATATAAAGTATTAAAAACGTACAAAAGGTTTGTACCTGGGATGTATCTCATATATTTAGGATGTCTGGAGTATGTCTAGAGTATGTAGAAGGACACCTAGTGGACAACCAATATTTTCTATAAAAGGGGGGAAAAAATCATCTGGATCTCAGTATGAGTCCAGCAGCCGTGGTGTACAGACCTCTTCAACCTTGGTCTTGGTCTTCAACGTCATAAATTGTTCTCCACCATGGATGATGAAACAGTCCATATGATAGCTGCACTCATTCATCACCAGCCAAAACCTGTTCAGACCGTTTCAAGTTTTACACAGAAGGAGAAGAAGGAGATGTCCAAGAGCTGTGTGAGTCCGAGGATGGATCGTGAGAAGAATGGAGTTTGGATTGTTATGACCAGTTGATGGTGGAGATGAGGAATGAAGATCCTTGTGCATTCCATCACTTCATGAGGATGCCACCAGCCATGTTTGACGAACTTGTAGAGCGTCTGAGACCTAGGTTGACCAAGCCTAGCACCAACTTCCATCCTAACCTGCACCCTGGACTGAAGGTGGCACTGACTCTGCGCCACCTGGCCTCTGGAACCAAATACAGAAACATGCAGTATGCATGGAGGGTGCCACACAACAGCATCAGCAAAGTGGTCAGAGAAGTGGTACAGGGCATCTTTGAAGAATACATGGAGGAGCTTCTCAGGTGCCCCACCACTGAACAAGGCTGGAGTGGAATCAGAGATGGAACTTTCCCCACACCATTGGAGCCATAGATGGGAAGCACATGGCTTGCAAAGCTCCAGACAACTCAGGGTCCACTTATTATAACTACAGGGGTTTCTTCAGTATTATCCCCTTTGCCATGATTGATACTGACTACAAGTTCATCCACATCGATGCTTCAGGCAACGGGTCATCTTCAGATGGCCAGGTATCGAATGCAAGTTACCTCAATGATGGGCTGGAACGCAACTTCATCATGGGTTTTCCAGGTCCATACCCCCTACCCAATGACACACAAGATGTGCCCTACTTCATCATTGGTGATGATGTGTTTTCTCTCAGAACCTAGCTCATGAAGCCGTACACTTCAAGATACGTCACCCATGAAGAGAGGATCTTCAACTACAGGCTGTCCAGGGCAAGACGGGTGGTGGAGAACGCCTTTGGCATCCTGGCCAACAGGTTCCAGATGCTTCTCACCACCATGCAGCATGACCCAGAGACTGTGAGGAGGATTGTGGAAGCTTGCTGCATCCTGCACAATCACATGCGAACCCGCTACCCAGTGTTGCAGAACAGACTTGTCGACCGTCAGCAAGGGAATGGGGACATGGAACCTGGTGAATGGAGGCAAGGACATAACCTGATAAACACTGTGGATGTACAAGGCCCCAACAGAGCTTCACGTGAAGGAAAGCAGCATTGCAACCTACTGAGACACTGGTGCAACTCCCCAGCTGGAGCAGTGGAGTGGCAAGACAGGATGATAGATGATTAATGGATGCTTCCTTGAGGCTATTGCATAACACTGATGAGATTGTGCCATGTATGTTGAGTGGTCCTACAATGAATAGGGCATTAATAAAGAGCTTTGTTTATTTTAAAATGTGTTGATCAATGAATAAATTGTTATTGATACAAAAGGTCCATATGTGTGGCAGCTGGGATGGTGGACCATACAATCCCACTATGGTTGCACTGGAGGTTTATCTATCCCACAACTATCCTTATTTATCCCACAACTATCCTTACCTATCCCACAAGCATGCAAACGCTTATGCATTTTTTCAAAGTTTTCACCAACACTTTATTAAGTAAAAAAAATGAACCAAGTAAACTCAGTCTCTTAATAAAAGATAACCTTTATTAACTTTCTTAGGTAAACTTTATGACTTTATTAAATAAGCAAAATGAACCAAGTAAACTGAATTAAGTGTGTAAAGCAAAGGTAAACTTTATGAAAGTTTACCAACGGATGGAAAGAGGATGTAAAATGGGGATAAACACTTGCCATTCGTTGGTTAATGCGATGAATCCGTTCTGTACTCACTGCGTCTGTTTTTCTTCCTCTCTACCCGTCTAGCATCCGTCGACTGAGGTTCCATCCACTCAAAAAATTTTGAGCTGCTCAAAACTTTTTGAGCGGAAAATGTATCCAATGCGTCCATTCTGCATCCGCTACGCATACGGGGAACATCCGTTCTGCATCAGTCGGCATCTGTTACGCATCCGCTACATCCGGTAGGCATCCGTTGTGCATCCGCACAACTCAAATTCGCTCCAGCAGAAAACGGACACAGGGAGGAAGCAAAACAGATGTGGAACAGACATGCAGCGTGAGTAGCACGGATGGAGAAAGGATGAAAGCGGATGCAGTTCACAAACAAAGCATTTAAAATGGAAAGAACGTTCACAGAGGAGACCTTCCTCAGATATTTAGGATGTCTGCAGGATGCCTAGAGGATGCAAAAGAACACATAGTGGAAAACATATATTGCCTATAAAAAGAAGGAGCAACTCATCTGGATCTCACTTTCAGACGGATGCAGAACGGAGGCAGAACGGATGCAGCATGGAAACAAAGTGTTTAAAACAGAAAAAACATTCGCAGAGGGGACCTATCTCGGATATTAAGGATGTCTAGAGGATGTCTAGAGGATGTCTAGAGGATGCCTAGAGGATGCCTAGAGGATGCAAAGGGACACCTATACTGCCTAAAAAAAGGGGGAGCAACTCACCTGCATCTCACTTTCAGACCAGCAGCCCTGCTGTGCAGACCTCTTCAGCCTTCATCTTGCTCTTGCTCTTCCACAGCATCCAGTCATGTCCACCATGGATCGTAACACAGTCCTATTGGTAGCCACTATTGTTCTGCAACAGTGCAAAGCCATCTACAGGCTCTTTCAACCTTTCTACGGGAAGAAAAGGAGGTGGCCAAGAAGCGTCTGGGTCCGAAGATGGATCGCCAGAAGAGCAGAGTATGGACTGTACAACAAGCTGATGGTGGAGCTGAGGAACGAAGAACCTCGTGCATTCCAGAACTTCATGAGGATGCCTCCAGCCATGTTTGACGAAGTTGTGGAGTGGCTGAGACCCAGGTTGACCATGGCAAACACCAACCTCCGGCCCAGCCTGGACCCTGGGATGAAGGTGGCACTGACTCTGCGCCACCTGACCTCAGGGACCACCTACAGGAGCATGCAGTATGGCTGGAGGGTGCCACACAACACCATCATCATTGTGGTCAGAGAAGTGGTGCAGGCCTTCATCGAAGAATACCTGGAGGAGCTCCTCCAGTGCCCCTCCACTGAAGAAGGATGGAAGAAAGTTGCAGAGTAGTGGTATCAGAAGTGGAACTTCCCCCACACCGTTGGAGCAATAGATGGCAAGCATGTGGCCTGCAAAGCTCCAGCCAACTCAGGGTCCAATTATTTCAACTACAAAGGCTTCTTCAGCATCATCCTCTTTGCCATGGTCGATGCTGACTACAACTTCATGTACATCGATGCTTCAGGCAACGGGTCATGTTCAGATGCCCAGGTATACAACACCATTGACTTCAAGGAGGGGCTGGAACGCAACCTCATCATGGGCTTCCCAGATCCAGACCCCCTGCCCAACGACACACAAGATGTGCCCTACTTCATCGTGGGTGATGACACCTTCTCCCTCACAACCTACCTCATTAAGCCCTACACCTCCAAATACCTCACCCGTGAAGAGAGGATCTTCAACTACAGGCTGTCCAGGGCAAGGCGGGTGGTGGAGAACACCTTTGGCATCCTGGCCAACAGGTTTCAGGTACTTCTCACCACCATGCAGCATCGCCCAGAGACCATGAGGAGGATCGTGGAAGCTTGCTGCATCCTGCACAATCTCATGCGCACCCACTACCCAGTCTTGCAGAACAGGCTTGTGGACCTCCAACAAGGCAATGGGGACATGGAGCCTGGGGAATGGAGGCAAGGGCGAAACCTGATAGACACTGAGGATGTGCAAGGTCCCAACAGAGCCTCAGGTGAAGGGAAGAAGCAGCGCAACCTCCTGAAACACTAGTGCAACACCCCAGCTGGAGCAGTGGAGTGGCAAGACAGGATGATAGATGCTTAATGGATGCTTCCTTCAGCCTGTCTCATCCCACTGATGAAAGTGTGCCATGTATGTTGAGTGGGCCTACAATGAACAGGGCATTTAATAAAGAGTTCTGTTTATGTTCAAATGTGTGGATCAATGCTTACATTGTTATTGATAATAAAGGGCCAAAGGTGTGGCACCTGGGAGGGTGGACCATAAAGTCTCACTATGCTTGCACTGAAGGTTTATCTATCCCACAGCTATTCCCTATCCCAAAGGTATCCCTGCTCATCCCACTGCTATCTTAACCCATTCCAAAGGTATCCCTGCCCATCCCACAGGTATCTTAACCCATCCCAAAGGTATCCCTGCCCATCCCAC
>BLBF01000007.1:33230214-33254876 GCA_015471245.1 Laticauda colubrina | reverse complement strand
CCCACAGGTATCTTAACCCATCCCAAAGGTATCCCTGCCCATCCCACAAGCATTCAAAAGCTTGAACCATTTCAACAAGTTTCCACCAAGACTTTATTGAAAAAAATAAATGAAGCAAGTGTGTGAAGCAAAGATAATCTTTATTAATAACAAGCTGTGAAAGAAAAATGACCCAAGTCAAGTGTCCAAATAAAGTCAACAGGTAGCCACCCAGTCTCTGGCAGTCCTCTTGGTCACTCAGAGGTATGCCCAGTCTCAGGAGTGAAGGGTCCAGGTGCTGTGGAGGTGGCTGCTGATGGAGTGCTGGTCTGAAGTGCCACTGGGGTGCCTGGCCCTGAGAGGACAACAGGGGACTGTGTGTTGAGGAAGCTCTCAGACAGCTGGCTCAGCCTCGTGATGTTGAGAGCCCCTTCCTCCATGCCGTGGGGTAGAGGAAGGAGCAGTGTAGTGGGGCTGTCTGGTCTGCAGCTGGGTGAGGGCTGGCGTCGGTGACATCGGCGGCGTCGGTGGCATCAGCGGAGTCAGTGGCATCAGTGGCATGGATGGCATCGGTGGCATCAGTGGAACTGGTGGCAATGGTGGCATCCGATGAACCTGTGCCTGGACTGGGAAGGGCTGCTGCCTGTGCTGCTGGAACTCCTGGTAGCCATAGCCTTGGTTGGTGAGGGCCTGTGGAAAGCCTTGGAATGGGAGTGATATCACCTAGGATGGAGGAGCAGACCTGGACTGGGTGGGAGCAGGTTGATCTCGGTCTGGAGGATTGTGAAACAGATCGGTGATCCTGTCCTTCACCACCTGGTAATGGGGTTCTGCCATGTCCATAAGGGTCTGGTTCACATAGGTGAGGTAGGACTTGCCGTTGGAGGATGAGGAGTCGGTGTTTACCAGCTGAGAGAGGAGATCTACGCTGCTCCTGATGGTGTCTCTTATCTCCAGCAGGACAGTGTGGCTCTGCCCCTCCTGTCTGGCTCTCTGCCTTTCTGTGGAGGTGGAGCTGGGGGTGGATGCGGGTTGGGCTGTGGTGGAAGTGCTGTCTCCTTTCTCCCATTGTGCCATGGGGTCCTCCACGCTCTCTGCCACAGGTACTACAGCTGTCGGGGGGTTCTCCGTCGTGGCACGCTCCACAGATATCTGCCTGGAGACAGGAGCTGACTCTCTGCCGGAAGAGGACTGGCTCTCAGCAGGCTGCCTGAAAGAGAGGGTTGTGAGAGGGGCTGCTCCTCAGTGGTGGATCTCACCCTCCAGGAAGCTGCACTTGGCCATGACGTAGTTCTCTCTGTCTGTCAGCTTAACCGCGGCCTGGCCAGATTTCTTGAGGTGCAGCTTCCCGTACCAGGTGTGCATGTGCTACCACAGCCAAGGAGGACCTCCGAAGTGTAGCCCAGGCTTTCCGCCTTCTCTCTCCAAGCAGCATGCTTCCGTTTGGTGTCCCTATAGAGCCTGTGTCCCTTCCGCCATTGATACTCATTCTCTCTCAGCCACTCCAGCACCTCATCCTCATGTTCCTCTTCGATGTTGTATTGCCTCCTCTCCCGTTCTCGCATATGCCTCTTCCTCCCTTTGGCAGGACCACATGGGCCCTCATCAGCAGGGCTTTGAGGTTCTAGGAGCTGGTCCACCACACCACCGCCACCAGCAGCAGCAGCAGTAGCACCAGCAGGACCAGCAGCAGCAGCAGCACCAACAGCAACAGCAGGACCAGCAGGACCAGGATCAGCAGCAGCAGCAGCAGAGTAAGCACCAGCAGTGCCAGCAGCACCAGCAGCACGAGCAGGACCAGCAGGACCAGGAGCACGAGCAGGACCAGCAGGACCAGGAGCACCAGCAGGACCAGCAGGATGAGGAGCAGCGCCTGCAGAATAAGCACCAGCACAAGCACCGCCAGAAGCAGCTTCAGCAGAGTAAGCACCAGCAGAAGCACCACCGCCAGAAGCAGCATCAGCAGAGTAAGCACCAGCAGAAGCACCACCGCTAGAAGCAGCATCAGCAGAGTAAGCACCAGCAGAAGCACCACCGACATAAGCATCATCATCAGCTCCTCCAGAAGCAGAAGCAGCAGAAGCCCCAGCCCCAGAAGAGCAAGCCCGTGCTGCAGAAGCCCCAGCAGAAGGAGAATGAGGGCCAGGGGGTGGGAGGATGGCCCTGTCCCTCTTGCCAGGGCTGGCAGCAGATGGCTGAGGTTTTCTCTTCTTCTCCATGGTTGTGGGGTTGCTGGCTGGCAGGCAGGCTTGCAAGCAGGCTGGCAGGCAGGCAGGCAGGCAGGCATGCTGGCAGGCATGCTGGCAGTCTGGCTGGCAGGCAGGCAGGCTTGAGAGCTGTGTCTGGAAGCAGGTCTTTCCTCTGAATGTTGACCTGCTTAGGAGGTGCTTCCCTTTATATCCGCGGGGCGGACGCAATGCATCCTCCTTGCATGTGCATTGAATGCTAGGCATCCGCTAGGCATCCGCTAGGCATCTGCTAGGCTTCTGCTAGGCTTCCGCTAGGCTTCCGTTCCGCATCCGCTTCATCTGCTTGGCATCCGCTCTGCATCTGCTCTTTCCGTTCCGTGTCCGCTTTGCTGCGGTTCCCCGGAAGCCTTGCAGATGTGCCATCTGCTCTCATCCGCTTCCATCTGCTAGGCTTCTGTGGAGCATCCGCTTTCCATCCGCCCTACGTCCTCCCCCTGTCCATTCCTTTCCGTGTTGTCCGCTCTGGTTATGCAAATTCGGGGCACTTTTGAAAATGGATAACAATGGATGGAACATTTTTCTCGTCCGCTGTGTCCTTTTTACAAAAGTTTTGCATCCGTCGGCCAGTGTGACAGGGCCTTAACTTTCTTAGGTAAACTTTATGACTGTATTAAATAAGCAAAATGAATCAAGTAAAGTGTCTTAAGCAAAAATAAACTTAACAAGTAAACAACTCAGTCTCTGACACTATTCTCAATCACTCTGAGTCATGTCCATGGTCTCAGCTGTTAAGAGGGCAGGAACTGTGGAGGTGGCTGTGACTTGAGTGCTGGTCTGAGGCAACATTAGGGTGCTTGGCCCCAAGGGTAAAACAGGTGGTGGTGTGTTCAGGAAGCTATCTGAGAGCTGACTCAGTCCCGTGAGGTTGAGAGGCCCTTCACCAAGGACTTGAGATGTCAAGCCCAATACTGATGACAGATTGTCCATTGACGGGCTTGGCTGTGGGGTGGAGGAAGGAGGAGTGTAGTGGGGCTGTCTGGTCTGCAGCTGGGTGAGGAGTGGCGTCTGTGGCGTCTGATGAACCTGGGGCTGGACTGGGAAGTTCTGCTTCTGCTGTGAGAAGTCCTGGTAGTTGTAGCCTTGGTAGGTGAGGGGCTGTTGAAAGCCATGGAAGGGCTGTAACATCGCCTGGGGTGGAGGAGCAGACCTGGACTGGGTAGGTAGCTTCAGCTGGGTAGCTTCAGCTGGGCCTTGAGGGTTGTGCAGAAGTGCTGTGATGTTCTGCTTCATCATCTGGTACTGAGCCTTGGGCAGGTTCCTCAGGGTCTGGCTCATGTAGGTGATGAAGTTGTTCCGGCCTTAGGATGCTCTGTCCAGGTGGACCAGCTGAGAGAGAAGTTCTGTGCTGGTCTTCATTGTGCCTATGATCTCCAACAGCACACTGTGGTCCAGGCCCTCCAGTCTGCCTCTCTGCCTGCATCCTCTGGAGCTGGGGGTGCAGGTGGGGGTGGGTTGGCCTTTGGTGGCTGCTGCTTCTGCCATTTGTGACAGCAGGGCGTCATCCTCCACAGGATCCTCCAAGTCTGCTGGCATGGGGAGTGCAGCTGTTGGGGCGGTGTCTCTGCCGTAGGGCCCTCTGAAGGCACCTGCCTGGACAGGGTATTTGGCTCCTGGCTGGAAGAGGACTGGCTGTCTGTGGGCTGTGTGAGGGAGAGGGGTCTCAGAGGGGCTGCTCCTTGGTGATACAGTTTCCTTCAGGAAACTGCACTTGGCCCTGACCTACATCTCCCGGTCAGTGAGCTTGACAGTAACCTGCCCAGATTTCTTAATTGTAGCTTGCCATACCAGGTGTGCATGTGCTTCCACCATCCAAGGTGTATTTCTGCAGTGTACCCCAGGCTCTCTGCCTTGTGTCTCTAAGCTGCCTGCTTCTTCTTGGTGTACTGATTTTGTCTGGGGGTCTTTCTCCAGAGGTACTCGTTCTCCCTTAGCCATTCCAGCACCTCATCCTGATGCTCCTTGGAAACGGTGTACTGTTTTCTCTCTCTCTTCTCCTTCCCTTGCCTGTTCCTCCCTCTGGCAGGGGCTTCAGGAGGGCCTTCAGGGGCTTGAGCATCAGGGCCTTCAGGGGCTTGAGCAGCAGGACCTTCTTGGGCTTGAGCAGCAGGGCCTTCAGGGGCTTGAGCAGCAGGGCCTTCAGGGGCTTGAGCAGCAGGGCCTTCAGCAGCAGGGCTTTGAGGGCCTTGGGGCTAGTCCACCACAACAGCAGCAGCAGCAGCAGCAGCAGCAGCAGCTTCAGAGTCAGTGCCAGGAGGTGGGATGCTGGTTCTGGCCTTTTTCACCTTGCCAGGGCTTGAACAAGAAGGCACAGGCTTCCTCTAATTGCCTGACTGACGAACCATGGTGTTCCTGCAAGATGTATGTGGCAGCACATCTTTTCCCTGTATGCTGACTGCGTGCGTGCTGTATCCTTTTATATTCACAGAGCTGATGCAATTCATACTCCCCACATGCGCAGTGAACACTTTACATCCAATATACATCTGCACGGCATTCGCTTTGGTTCCTATAGGCGTCCGTAATGCATTCGCTTCATCCGCTATGCATCCACCTCTTCCACTATGAAATTTGAATTGGCTTTGAAATTTTCCCCCGGAACCCCTTCGGAGGTGTTATCCGCTTCCATCCGCTTTCATCCGCTAGGCTTCCTATGATCATCCATTTAATATCCCTGCTACATACTACCCACGTCTGTTCTTTTCCATTCTTTTCCATTCTGTTTTTGCAATTTTTTGCCACTTTTTGGAGCGGATGACAATGGATGGAGCCACCCCTGAAATTTTGCTCATCCGCTGTGTCCTTTATGCATATGTTTTGTGTCCATCGGCCAGTGGGACCAACCCTTAGGAATTGTGAGCTGTCCCCTTAAGGTAATGCATCATGGTAAATGTAGTTAAAGGTATCCTGGGAAATGTAGTCCGTGTCATGTGACCACACCTGTAATCCTGATTGGTCACTATATTAACTCTTGTTGCGTTAGAGGAGGCTCCCTCACTCTTGCCTGAAACCACCCTACCATGCAGCTGCTTCAATCATCATGGGGTTGAGTCCTTTTTATCTTTCCACACTACAAGACAGATATGCAAAGGATTGGACTTTCATTAAAACTTTGCACAAATGTGAGTTATGAGGATACCTGATGAACCAATAAAAAAGACTTTGTTTTGGGTGTTTTGTGGGGTTACTCTGTCTGCTTTATACCGTCCAGAGAATAATAAGAAGAACAATAAACATCTTAGATGAGGGAATAGAAGGGGAACATACTAAATTTGTAGCTAATACTAAGCTGGCAGTAATAGATAACACCATAGATCAGGGTTGTCAAACTCGCAGCCCGTGGGCAAGATGCAGCATATGCTGGTCACACCCCCACTTGGTTTAGTGAAGGAGGAAAAAGTTCTGATACATCACATGATGCCACCATGACAATGCGAGTTTGACACCCCTGCCCTAGGTGATAGGCTCAATATCCAGGTGAGCTAGCAGTGTGTGTGGCAGCCCCAAAAGCCAATAAAATCCTACAATCAAGATCAAGTACAATCAAGATCAAGTGACATACTAAAACTACTCTGTGAAGCCTTAGTAAGACAACACCTAGAGTATTACATCCAGTTTTGGTTACCACACTATAAAAAGATGTTGAGACTCCAGAAAAAGTACAGAGAAGAGCAACCAGGATGATAAGGGAACTGGGGACTAAAACATGAGGAACGGTTACAGGAACTGGACTTGGCTAGTCTAGTGAAGAGAAAGACCAAGGGAAACATGATAGCAATCTTCCAATATTTGAGGGGCTGCCACAGAGAGGAAGGGCAAGCTTTTTTCCAAAGCCCCTGAAGGCCAGACAAGGAATAACGCATGGAAAGTGATCAAGGAGAGATTCAACCTAGAAATAAGGAGAAATATTCTGACAGTGAGAACAATGAACCAATGGAACAGCTTGCCTTCGGAAGATGAGATTGGACTGCTATTTGTGATAAATGGTGTCGGGGTTCCTTCTTTGGTGGGGGGTTGGACTAGATGACCTACAAGGTCCCTTCCAACTCTGTTAATCTGTTAAATCTGTATGGAAGAGAAACATGAATCACAGAGATTGGTGTGCAGATCAAAGCTTCTCCTTCCAAAAATTTTCTATTCACTTATTTTATTTTGCTGAACAGCTGAGCTAAAGCCCATGTCACACTGCACCAACGGATGCAAAGAGGATGTAAAACAGACAAAAAAGCTTGCCATCCGTTGGTTAACACGATGTACTCACTGCCTCCGTTTTGCTTCCTCTCTATCTGTCCAGTATCTGTCTATTGAAGTTTCATCTGCTCAAAAAGTTTTGAGCTGCCCAAAACTTTTGCGCAGAAAATGTATCCAATTCATCCATTCTGCATCCGCTACGCATCCGTTCTGAATCCGTTATGTATCCGCTATATCCGCTGGGCATCCGCTGCTCATCTGCGCAACTCGCATCCACTCGGATGCAGGGAAGAAGTGGAACAGATGCAGAACGGATGCAGAACGGATGCCTAGCAGATGCAGCATGGAAACAAAGCGTTTAAAATTGAAAAAAACTTTCACAGAGGGGACCTATCTCGGATATTAAGGATGTCTGTAGGATGCCTAGAGGATGCCTAGAGGATGCCTAGAGGATACCTAGAGGATGGAAAGGGACACCTATACTGCCTATAAAAAGGGAGAGCAACACATCTGGATCTCACTTTCAGAACAGCAGCCCTGTGGTGCGGACCTATGCAGCCTTCATCTGACTCTTCCTCTTCCACAGCATCCAGTCATGTCCACTGTGGAACGTAACACAGTCCTTTTGGCAGCCACCATCCTTCTGCAACAGTGCGAAGTCATCTACAGGCTCTGTGAACTCTACTACGGAAAGAAAAAGGGGTGGCCAAGAAGCGTCTGGGTCCGAAGATGGATCGGGAGAAGAGCAGAGGACGGACTGTACAACAAGCTGATGGTGGAGCTCAGGAGCAAAGATACTCGGGCATTCCAGAACTTCATGAGGATGCCTCCAGCCATGTTTGATGAAGTTGTGCAGCGCCTGACACCCAGGTTGACCAAGACAAACACCAACTTCCAGCCCAGCCTGGAACCTGGGCTCAAGGTGGCACTCACTCTGCGCCACCTGGCCTCAGGGACCACCTACAGGAGCATGCAGTAGGGCTGGAGGGTGCCACACAACACCATCAGCATTGTGGTCAGAGAAGTGGTGCAGGCCATCATCGAAGAATACAAGGAGGAGCCCCTCCAGTGCCCCTCCACTGAAGAAGTATGGAAGAAAGTTGCAGAGCAGTAGTATCAGAGGTGGAACTTCCCACATACCGTTGGAGCCATAGATGGCAAGCACATGGCCTGCAAAGTGCCAGGCAAGTCGGGGTCCACTTATTTCAACTACAAGGGCTTCTTCAGCATCATCCTCTTCGCCATGGTCGATGCTGACTACAACTTCATGTACATCGATGCTTCAGGCAGTGGCTCATCTTCAGATGCCCAGGTATACAACACCAGTCACCTCAAGGAGGAGCTGGAATGCAACCTCATCATGGGCTTCCCAGATCCAGACCCCCTGCCCAACGACATGCAAGATGTGCCCTACTTCATCGTGGGGTATGACGCCTTCTCCCTCACAACCTACCTCATGAAGCCCTACACCTACAAATACCTCACCCATGAAGAGAGGATATTCAACTACAGGCTGTCCAGGGCAAGGCGGGTGGTGGAGAACACCTTTGGCATCCTCGCCAACAGGTTCCAGGTACTTCTCACCACCATGCAGCATCACCCACAGACTGTGTGGAGGATCATGGAAGCTTGCTGCATCCTGCACAATCTCATGCGCACCCGCTACCCAGTGCTGCAGAACAGGCTCGTGGACCTCCAGCAAGGCAATGGGGACATGGAGCCTGGGGAATGGAGGCAAGGGCGAAACCTGATAGACACTCAGGATGTGCAAGGCCCCAACAGAGCCTCACGTGAAGGGAAGAAGCAGTGCAACCTCCTGAAACACTGGTGCAACTCCCCAGCTGGAGCAGTGGAGTGGCAAGACAGGATGATAGATGCCTAATGGATGCTTCCTTCACCCTGTCTCATCACACTGATGAGATTGGGCCATGTATGTTGAATGGCCCTACAATGAACAGGGCATTTAATAAAGAGTTGTGTTTATGTTGACATGTGTGGATGATTGATTATATTGTTATTGATAATAAAAGGCCATAGGTGTGGCACCTGGGAGGGTGGACCATACAGTCCCACTATGCTTGCACTGGAGGTTTATCTATCCCACAGCTATTATCCATCCCAAAGATATCCCTGCCCATCCCACTGCTATCTTAACCCATCCCACAGCTATCTCAACCCATCCCACAGCTATCTTAACCCATCCCACAAGCATGCAAAGGCTTAAACCATTTCTAAAAGTTTCCAGCAAGACTTTATTAAAAAAAAGAAATGAAGCAAGTGTGTGAATCAAAAATAGACTTTATTAACAACAAGGTATAAGACAAAAATGAGTCTCTGGCACTCCTCTTGGTCGCTCAGTCTCAGGGGTGAAGAGTCCAGGTACTGTGGAGGTGGCTGGTGCTGGAGTGCTTATCATCAGCTCCTGCAGAAGCAGAAGCAGCAGAAGCCCCAGCCCCAGAAGAGCGAGCCCGTGCTGCAGAAGCCCCAGCAGAACCAGAGTGAGGGTCAGGGGGCGGGATGATAGCCCTGTCCCTCTTGCAAGGGCTGGCAGCAGATGGCTGAGGCTTGCTGTGTTTCAGCATGGTTGTGGGGTTGCTGGCTGCCAGGGAGGCTGGCAGGAACCAAGGTTTGCAGGGAGGCTGGCAGCAAGGCTTGCAGGCAGACATGCAGGCAGACATGCAGGCAGGACAGGCAAGCCAGTCGATGTGTCTGGAAGCAGGTCTTTCCTCTGAATGGTGACCTGCTTCCGAGCTGCTTCCGTTATATCCGTGGGGCTGATGCAATGCATCCTCCCTGCATACGCAATTAATGCTCGGCATCCGTTAGGCTTCCGCTGTGCATCCGCTAGGCTTCCGCTCTGCATCCGCTTCATCCGCTGTGCATCCGCTGTGCATCCGCTGTATCCGTTCCACATCCGCTTTGCTGAGGCCCCCCGGAAGCCCAGCGGATGTGTCATGCGCTCTCATCCGCTTCCATCTGCTGGGCTTCCTTTCTGCATCCACTTTCCATCTGCCCTGCGTCCTCCCCCCGTCCGTGTTATCCATTCCGGTTATGCAAATTTTTGCCCCTTTTGAGAGCGGATAACAATGGATGGAACATTTTGCTCGTCCGTTGTGTCCATTTTACATCCGTTGGGCAGTGTGACAGGGCCTTAACCAAAGTCATGGTTAACTAAAACTAAAAGTTACTAGTCTAGAAATAGACTATAGGTCCTTTTGTCATAAAACATGCCAATCCACATTTTATTTTCATAGTTGAAATTCTTATCCCACCTTCCTTCTGGGGAGAAAGCCCAAATTAACCTGTAATGAATCCATAGCCATATAGCCAGTCTCCATTCATAGAAAGTAATCTAAAATTTTCAACAGGGCCTCTGGTCGTGTAAGTCACCCTTCCATGTAGCTCCCCAAGCATTTTTTCTGAAACAGCATGATAATCTGGAAAGGCTGCCTTAATTGAAAGATTTATCATCCCCTTTCAATGAGAGTAATAAATTCCATCAAACTAAGCGTAATTTACACTGGCTTGCCATCACAAACATCCTGGAAAAGGGTGATATAAATCCCCAGGGTCATTAAACAACATGGCAACTGCTTCTTTGCAGCTTGCACAGCATGTCTTTCAATGCATGGATTACTAGAAGTGACTTCATTCCATAAGTCCTTTTTTTTTCCAGTCGAGGTCAGATGTATGTGGTAAACCAAAGGCTGCTCTTAAGCAGGAAGAAAAGTGATAGAGCCAAAAAATGGGAACGAGGATTTAACTACCAAAATCAGGCTGTGAATGAATATTTAGCAAATTAAATATGAAACAAATGAAAGCAAAATTTTCTTTCTGAAGGTAGTTCGATGTTTTAAAGGACCAGAAGAGTCATGCAAATGTCTTAGCAGACTGGTCTGTACACAGGTTGAAAGACAGAGAGGGAGAAAAAATAAAAGAAATTGGTCATGAAAAATTGCCAATCTTAGCAATTGGTGGAGAATATCTTCAGAAAATGTAAGGTTATATACTAGACTGGGAAATCAAAAAAAACCCCTCCAGACAAAGTCAGTGACAGACATGTTTGTCTTGTTGCAAAGACACATAAAATGAACAAGGCTATGAAGTCAGCGGGGGGGGGGGGGAAATCCAGCTTTCTTTCCAACAACTGAAGACCAAGTCATGACAAGAAGGGACAAGAATTACAATTCAGTAATATCTATTGTCAAGCACTATTAATACAACTTTTCATCAACTATATTATTTGAAAATATTGTATGGTGAAATTTTAAAAGTAAATTGATAAACTGAGAAATATATCTATAGGTTAACTCTTTGCACACCATAATCTCTATTCTGGATTTTTTTTTATTGGTCAGCTTCTTTTCTCTGTGCTTCTTCCTTTCACATTGTTCCCAAGCTATTTGTTCCTTATTTTCAAGGGCAAAGAAGGAAAACATTCTGAGAGCTTCAGCACCACCTCAAGGAGCCTGCATGGGATCCAGAAGTTATACATTACCCATCAATATGTGCAGAAGTGGGATTCAATTTTTTTAATAACTGGTTCTGTGGGTGTGGCTTAGTTGGTGGGCGTGGCTTTGTGGTCATGTGACTGGGTAGACATGGCTTGGTGGTCATGTTATTGGCTGGGCGTGGCCAACTCAATATCACTCACATCGAGGCACGCATCTCCTCGCCTGACGTCTCATGACTGTGGGGATGCTGCAACAGTCATAAGTGTGAAAAATGCTCATAAGTCACTTTTTACAGTGCCATTGTAATTTTGAATGGTCATGCCACACAAGCAAAGTACCAGCAAAGAAGGGAAAAAATAACTCCAGAGAAGTTCCTGAGACAGGAAGTCTAATCCTGCCAAGAATGTAATAAGGGTTAATGGAGAGGCAGTCTCTGTAAGCAACACCAGAATGTTTCCTTCCTGCCTTCCTTACAGGATTAGGCCAGTAATTTCTTCTAACAACCAGTTCTCCGAACTGCTTAGAATGTTAGCAACCGGTTCTAGTGAATAGGTGTGAACTGGTAGAATCCCACCCCTGAATATGTGTGAACATTTTGAGAAGCAACCAGGAGAATAAACAGTAGACAATTTTCAAGTGAGCTTTTGCTATGCTTTGTAAGTCAATGTTAACATTTTGAATGGAATCTAAAAATAAACCTAAAAAGCTACTTGCCTGTTGAATGTTTAATTCAGGCAAATCTTTCCTCTAAGGTGATAATTTGCAATTTGTAAAGGTCCAGTCCAAAGGCAGCAGAGCTATTCTCCATCCATTTTTGAGGGGATGAATTTACTTATCCAGGGATGAAACTGAAATAGACATATCAACAGATCATATCAGTATGTTGCAACAATTGCAGGCAGTGAAGAAAAAAATTTGAAATAAGATATTCAGGAATTTGAGATAAAAAGCTAGTAACACTGTACATAATAATTAATAATAATGGAATATAATGGAATATAAAGAGAGCTAGATGAAAATGGGAGATTGATTAATTTCTCTAGCAAATTGATAGCAATCAAACTGTGCATACCAGCAAAAAAAGAGAAGTTTGTACTGCAGCAATATGACTTGCACGTAAATAAGTGTAAGATTACAAGAACTGGATTCCAATTTTCTTCACAGCAGCTATAAGTACAATTATATTTTAATGTCTTTGTCTAAAGTTACATCATGATGTGCTTCTTTCTACACTCTGTCCTGCCTTATCATCAAAACCATAAATCATAAGTTCATTTTTTTCTCTTTCAAAGGAAAAGTCCACAAGAGATTAACAATTAATAGACTTGTCATATGAAAATTGGTGTCTAATGGAAGGTTGCAATGAAGCAGTTTGCCTGAAAAAAGACAAATCCTCTGTGAAAAGAGTTAAAATAACATAAGTTAAAATACAAAAAATATTTTAGGATTGATTTACACAACTTATAACTTGGGTATAGTAACATAAAAATGATGATTTTTTCTCCATTTCATGAGAAATGGAAATAAAAATGAATTCGGTGAAATAGTTTGCAAATAAATTGAAAAAATGTTTGGTGTGCAATTCAAGAAAAGAAAATAAGATGGCAAATGTCTCTGTTGAGAAACATTAAAAAATTAGCATTAGATAAAATAATGTACCCATAATGCCTTTATTGCTTTTAGTAGAAGCAGCATTTTGTTGATAAGAATCAGTGGGCAACCATAAATGGTTAGCATATCTAGATTTGTTGGTTCAGGAGCATGGGAAGCCTAAAATGAAGTCAAGAGAAATAATAGGTGCAATGAAATTTACTTCTTGATGGTTTATATAGCACAGTTAAGAAATATATTTAAGAGAGATTTTAAAAAATGGCATTGAAAAATAAAATGGAACTTGAAGCTGAATTGTGTACAAATATTGAACACAATTGCTTAAATGCATAAAATTTCATTGAGATTTGAAATGGAAGAAGAACAAGTTAAAGATTGCATTATTAGATGAGCTAAGAATTTTGTTTATAATATACAGGTGGACAATGAGATGAAATCTGGTTAAAAAAATTGAAATTCACATTGTTTTACAATTTAGGACAGAATTTTTACAAAATGACATAATTGTTGGGATATGACACCACAGAAATTAGCTAAGTTGTATAAATGTACTTCTAATCTACTGTATATACATATAATGACACAAAGAACTCTGAACAATAACATCCAGATGAAACCATAAATGTTTTTATTGAGTCTATAACTAATTAGAAAAGTTTTATGGATAACTAATTAGAAAGGTTTTGTGGAAGATTGGCTTTGTATACGGTAACTGCAGCAAGACTATTGTATGCATAAAGATGAAAAAAATAAATAAATACAGAAATACCAACAGTGGAAGAATGGATTTTAAAAATGACAGAATTTTCAGAAAAAGCAAATTTGACCTGTTTGATCAGGTAATCAGATAATCAGATAATAAGTACTTTGAATACCTTCAAAGACTGGAAACCCCTTATATACTTTTTGATGAAAATGGAAAGGAATAAATTGATGATTTATGGATTTGCCAATTAAAAAGGGTGAAATATGGGAAGAAGGGAATTATGATTCAATTTTATTGGGGAGGAGGGAGGGAAAGTTTGTAACACCTGTAAAGAGCATTGGAAGTCACTACTTTATATCTTTTCTATTTTTCTATTTGTACTTATTTCCATATTTACATGTTTTTCTTCTTCTTTTCTTTAATCATAATCCAAAATAATTAATAATTAATGCAAAATAATAGAACAGAATCTAGAAAAATAGGAAGATATTTAACTTATTCTGAAAAAGGGGGACTTAGCTAATCAAGTAAGGAAATGTTAAGAAAGAGAAAGAGGAGAGAGAGAAAGAGAAAGAGAAAGAAAGGAAGTTGTATTCTGATATCTTAGGAAGGAGATCTTCAAAATTGATCATTGTAGATAGTTATTATAAGTAAAGGGTAGTGCATACATGTTACTTTTAAACTGATCTGGTTAAGAATGGAAACATAAGATATCAACAATTCAATAGTTAAATCTTAGTTTTTCACCAGAGTCAGTTTTTCTGGTTTGTATAAAGATATTCTTTTTCTTCAGAACAAATAATGAAGTGTTAATCAAGATACAGTTACAGTTAAATCCATATTGCAAGGGTCTGATCAGAGATTCTTTTATCTAATTATTCTCTTACAATCTTCTCACTAATTTTAAATAAAATTAATATAGCTTTTATTTTCTAAACTAATAAAACTCGAACTTCAGTGTATGGGGAAAAAAACAATCTGATTTGCTAATCACAAATCTGCACATGCCTTTGTAAGAATTTCCATATTATTGTTATTATTCAGTTGTATTGTAATTGTCTGTTATGTATATGTAAATAACATACTTGACAATATATAAACTACAAATATATATGTTTGTAGCTTTAAGGAAAAATACTATAATGTATTATGCTGTGTTCTGCTTGGTTAATTATGCTACAAGTTGCCATAAGAGGCAGTTATAGATCATGGTTTAGTTATCTTTCTCTTTTTCATTGATGAACTCTCTTAATACTGATAATGACTGACTACAGATCAATATTGACTTCCCCTGTTTATCTTGATATTCTGTTGATATCAAAAATTATTTAATGTGTTATGGTTTGATATTTGTCTGCTGTAAAAGATATGGAACTGGTGAGAAGACTTTATAACTAGATGTAAGAAGACTTTATAACTGGATATTTCTGGACTGATACAAATGTGTATGACATGGACTGTTTGTTGGACTGTGCTATTTCTTCAAATAAACATTAATACAACTTGTTCAACTCTGTGTGACTGTATTCATAACTGTTCTCATAAACCGTTTTCTGTGTGCATATCCTTTTTATACAAGGGTTACTCTGCACATATCCTAACATTGGTTATGGGCCCAGAGAGATATTGAGAACTAGTGTGAATATACAGTTTCATATTCAGACAGCTAATTGTGGTTTATTGTTACAATGTCACAAGAACAGTCAACCAGTTTATCCTTGATAACCCTTTTGGGTGGAACAAACTATTTTTCCTGGTCTATGAAGAAGTATGCCTACTTCTGTGTAAAGACGGATTATGGACTATAGTTAATAGTCCACCAGATGTAACAGCTTGGGACCCATTGAATGATGAAGATAAAAAGAAAATAGCTGACTTTAACTGGGATAATGAAAAGGCTCTTAGTATAATTGGACTGACACTGAGTGATCAGCAGTTAGTCCATATTCATGGTGAAGAATCTGCTGCTAAGTGTTGGGACATTTTGAAGAGGATTTATGTTCAAGATAGTGTGGGTGCACATATACACCTTACACTTTAACTATTTAGAGCCTGTCTTATAAAAGGTGGCGATATGTTAGCTCATTTGGAGTTTATGAAAAGGACTTTACAAGAGCTACATGAAAAGTGGCTGATTTTCTCAGAAATGCATCAGGTTTACATAATTCTTTCTTCTTTGGATGAAACTTATGATGATTAAGTGTCTTCACTGGAAGTTTTAAACAGAGATGAAGTTACATTGACTGGCATAACTGCAAGACTGTTAGAAGAGTCAAGAAGAAGGCAAGATAGAAATCAACTGAGAGAAAGACAATCACAGGAAGAAAAACTGTCTTCAACTGCATATATTGTGAGGAAATGTTTTTCTTGTGGGGCTTAAGGTCATATAACCAGATACTGTAAAAAAGGGTAAGAAACAGAATGATATAAAGAGAGCTCATAAGAATGTTAGTTTAGCAATATCAAATATAACTATAAATGTAAAACATGATATATGGGTAGTTGATAGTAGAGCATCAGAGTATATAACTAAAAAGAGATTTGTTAACATGAGAAAGAGTGAACAGCATATATCATTAGCTAAAGGATGGAAAATGAAAGCATATGAAGGTATGAATATTGTTCATATAAAAATGAAAGTTTACCGATGTTATATGTACCTGGAATGAAGTTTAATTTGCTATCTGTAAGAGAAATGGAAAAAAGCAGGATTTGTAGTAACATTTAAGGGAGATACATGTTTAATAGACAAGCAAGGTAAAAGTATTACTGTAAGATTGGAAAATTGTTTGTTTATTCTAAATGATGATCCATCAAGTAATATTAATTCAGTTTATGAGAATAAGAAGCCTCATGATGAATGTATTCATCTCCTCCATAGGCATATGGGACATATAAATTTCAAAATGATCAAAAAAACTGTTGAGTTGTCTATTGGTATAGATTTAAAATCTTGTATATAGATTGCAATATGTGTAATAAAAAGGAAAACAAGGTAATTTCTGAAAATATGGTAAATGGACTGAAAATCAGTAAACAGAGGTTGTATTTGCTGATATCATTGACCCTAGAAAGCCTATTATAGATGGAGCCTCTTATATATTGAGTATTATGGATCATTTTTCCAGATATGGTTTCTGTTACCTAATGAAAACAAAGCAAGAAACATACCAGTATTTTATAAACTGCCTAAAATTTACTGAAAGAAAACAGAAACAGAAAATTATTAGATTAATTACAAATAATGATACTGAATTTACTAATAACAAATTTGAAACCATGTTATGAAAATCTGGGATTGTACATTAGCATTCTGATCCTTATAGACTATAACATAACTCATGTATTGAATGTTGAAGACAAACATAACAGGTTATGGCCAGGAATATGATGTCTGATTCTGGTATATCAGAGCAACTGTGGGATAAGGCAACAATGTGCACTAACCATGTTTTGAATAATGTAATAAATTTAACGACTGGTGAATTACCATTTACTTGTTGGCATAGAAGAAAACCAGATCTTAGTTATTTGCATACATTTGGAACCCCAGCATGGGTTCATATTCCCACGCAAGTAAGGCAAAAGAGGCAATATAGAGCTAAGAAATTGTATTTGGTAGGTTATGGAGCTAATCATAGATTATTTAAATTTTGGGAGCCAGGTACAACTAATATATATATTGGAGTGCAAGCGCTAAATTTCTGGAGCATGATGGCTGGCAAAAGTTTAAACAAGAATATAATAATAAAAAACATAGTATTATTGGAAAAACTCCATTGTTCACTGATCATAAAAATGATAGGAATATTGATGACTCAGTAAAAGATGAACCATCTATAACTGCAAAAAGATTTGAGAGGGGAGGTATTGGAAGAAAATAAACAAACAACATGTACTGAGTTTTCTAGAAGGTTAGAGAGAGACATAAATATAACAGAGTTCAAACAAGCATTGTATGTAGAGTTCGATAAAGAATCTTTTAATCTCTATGAAATTGTATGAGTTATTAATTGTGAAAAAAATATGAATTAAAAATATAATGTATTATATATTGACCAACCCAAAGGTGTAGTGTATGTGTAAATAAAGTAGTTGGGTTGACAATATATAAACTACAAATATATATGTTTGTAGCTTTAAGGAAAAATACTGTAATGTATTATGCTGTGTTCTGGATGGTTAATTATGCTACAAATTGCCATAAGAGGCAGCTATAGATCATGGTTTAATTCTCTTTCTCTTTTTCACTGATGATCTTTCTTAATACTGGTACTGACTGACTAAGGACTGATACTGTCTAACCCTGTTTATTTTGATATTCTGTTGATATCAAAGATTATTTAATATATTATGGCTTGATATTTGTCTGCTGTAAAAGACATGGAACCGATAAGAAGACTTTATAACTAGATGTAAGAAGACTTTATAACTGGATATTTCTGGACTGATACTAACGTGTATGGTATGGACTGTTTATTCGACTGTACTATTTCTTCAAGTAAACATTAATACAACTTGTTCAACTCTGTGTGGCTGTATATTTCTTCATAACTGTTCTCATAAATGTTTTCTGTGTGCATATCCTTTTTATACAAGGGTTACTCTGCACATATTCGAACATTGTCTTCAACTATTTTAGGGATTATTTTAAAGTGCCAGTCTATCTGTAGTTTTCTTGGGTAACCATTGTTCATTTGGGATTTTGGCATTTTCCTTATCTTTCATAAAGATATGAGAAAACTGGATAATTTGGCATTCACATCAGCCCAGCTGACGCTTACTATGAGTGGGTGAGGACTCACAAATTATACTTTAAATAGAGGTTCCCTCAATTTTAACTTGACTAGTGAGAAAAAAAAGGAATTAATCTGGTCTTTAGTAATTCCTGTCAGCTGGTATCACTGACCTTTTCAGCATATCTTGTTTGGAGTGAAGAAGGAGTTGAAGGTAGGGGTAAATTGACATGAAACAAAGGATTATGATGTTGAAAAGTTTATTGAAGTTATCAAAATTCAGTCACCATTTTCTGGGCAGAACTGAAACATAGGTATGTGTGGGTGACATTTCATGTCCTACTCATTGTTCTTCCTTTTGGAGAGAGGAGCTACAGAGACATTCAAAGGTCTTCTAAAATATTTAGAATGAAGCTTTTTAACTTTGTTGTCATTTTAATTGATTTTGTGATGCTGAACCTAGGTGTTGTTGCTTATGTACTAATACTGATCACAATACTGACATTGTGATTCCTCATTGCCTAGGATCAAAATCAATTAAAATGACAACAAAGTTAAAAAGCACTTTACCTTTCCATTTCTAATGCTCAAAACTGCGTACAGGGTGAAAGCCTTTACATCAGGGCTGTCAAACATGTGGTCCATGGACCGGAGGCATCACACGCTGGCCATGCCCATGCCCAATTTAGCAAAGGAGAAAAAAAGTCACAATATGTTATGTGACGATAACATGGTGATGCGAGTTTGACACCCTTGCTTTCCATATTCTGAAGATCCCATTTGATGCTGATTTGTTCATTTCTTAATAATACAGTCACTTTTCTTCTGATATTTAGGAAAAGCTATATCCTGAACTTGTATATCCTGAAAGTTTAGTATATGTTTATCTTTTCAGCATAAATGAGTTTACATTAGAAAAGAACATTTTCCTTAATTCTTAGGAAATTATCTTGCAGATAAACACTATAGGATATATCATTAGCAAATGCTTCCCCCCCCCCCATCTTATTATCCCTACAACCTACAATCACTATACTTTAGTGGAAAAAAAAATCTTCCTCACACATTGTATATTTAATCTACTATTAGACCAAATATGAATTCTGGAATTCAATATTGTTCCTGTGAGGAGGAAAAGAGGCAGTGGTGGCAATATTAGGCTCTTTTGCAAAATGTAAATGCTTTTACTCACAGCAAATGGATGGGAGTGGAGCTCCCTTTAACTTCCCTCTGTGCCTTGCTGAGGTGAAGATTATGTAACATCTGATAATTTCCTATAAAAATGAAAACTGGAAGATGCAATTTTTCACACATGTGAAAGAAAGGAAAGCTACAGTGGCACTTCTAATATTTAACTTATTCTGAAAAAGTGGAGTTAGATAATCAAGAAAGCAAATGTCTTATATTTCAAAACAATTGTACCATGAAGATATCTGGAAAGATAAGGCAAGATAAGATAGAACAAGACAAAATAGTTGGAGTAGGGCACATAAATGTGAAAGGAAATAAATAAACTTCAGATTAGGCTGAGTTATAAAGTTCTGATTGGTACGACTATTATCCACAACTTAATCTCACCAGTGGTCAAAACATTTGGCCTTAGCGCATGACTTTTGCTTGTGCCAAAATTTTCCTTGGTGTTTTGGAACATTTTGGAAACATTTTTTCTGGAAGTTTCAGTTTCAAAGAAAATGATTGATTTGATTTACGTAAATAACATGTAAAGCCCATGTCACACTGGACCAACGGATGCAAAGAGGATGTAAAACAGACAAAAAAGATTGCCATCCGTTGGTTAACGCGATATATCTGTTCTGTACTCACTGCCTCCATTTTGCTTCCTCTCTACACATCCAGCATCCGTTTATTGACGTTTCATCCGCTCAGAAAGTTTTGAACTGCTCAAAACTTTTGCGCGGAAAATGTATCCAATTCGTCCATTCTGCATCCGCTACACATCCGTTCTGCATCTGTTCTGCATCCGCTATATCCGCTAGGCAACCATTCCGCATCCGCAAAACTCGCATCCACTCAGACGCAGGGAAGAAACAAAATGGATGCAGAACGGATGCAGAACGGATGCCTAGCGGATGCAGCATGGAAACAAAGCATTTAAAATGGAAAAAACCTTTTCAGAGGGGACCTATCTCAGATGTTAAGGATGTCTAGAGGATGCCTAGAGGATGCTAGAGGATGCAAAGGGACACCTATACTGCCTATAAAAAGGGGGAGCAACTCACCTGCATCTCACTTTCAGACCAGCAGGCCAGCTGTGCAGACCATTGAAGCCTTCATCTGACTCTTCCTCTTCCACAGCATCCAGTCATGTCCACTGTGGTTCGTAACAAAGTCCTTTTGGCAGCCACCATCCTTCTGCAACAGTGAGAAGCCATCTACAGGCTCTGTGAACTCTAATACAGGAAGAAAAAGAGGTGACCAAGAAGCATCTGGGTACGAAGATGGTTTGCCAGAAGAGCAGAGGATGGACTGTACAACAAGCTGATGGTGGAGCTCAGGAATGAAGACACTCGTGCATTCCAGAACTTCATGAGGATGCCTCCAGCCATGTTTGACGAAGTTGTGCAGCAGCTAACACCCAGGTTGACCAAGGCAAACACCAAACCTGGGCTCAAGGTGGCACTCACTCTGCACCACCTGGCCTCAGGGACCACCTACAGGAGCATGCAGTACGGCTGGAGGGTGCCACACAACACCATCAGCATTGTGGTCAGAGAGGTGGTGCAGGCCATCATCGAAGAATACAAGGAGGAGCTCCTCCAGTGCCCCTCCACCGAAGAAGGATGGAAGAAAGTTTCAGAGCAGTGGTATCAGAGGTGGAACTTCCCACACACCGTTGGAGCCATCGATGGCAAGCACGTGGCCTGCAAAGCGCGAGCCAACTCATGGTCCTCTTATCACAACTACAAGGGCTTCTTCAGCATTGTCCTCTTCGCCATGGTCAATGCTGACTACAAGTTCATGTACATCAATGCTTCAGGCAACGGCTCATCTTCAGATGCCCAGGTATACAACGCAAGTGACCTCAAGTGTAGGCTGGAATGCAACCTCATCGTGGGCTTCCCAGATCCAGAACCCCTGCCCAACGACACGCAAGATTTGTCCTACTTCATCGTGGGGGATGACGCCTTTTCCCTCAGAACCTACCTCATGAAGCCCTACACCGCAACCTCCTGAAACACTGGTGCAACTCTCCAGATGGAGCAGTGGAGTGGCAAGACAGGATGATAGATGCTTAATGGATGCTTCCTTCAGCCTGCCTCATCACACGGATGAGATTGGTGGCCCTACAATGATCAGGGCATTTAATAAAGAGTTGTGTTTGTGTTGACATGTGTGGATGATTATTACATTATTATTGATAATAAAGGGCCATAGGTGTGGCACCTGGGAAGGTGGACCATACAGTCCCACTATGCTTGCACTGGAGGTTTATCTATCCCACAGCTATTACCCATACCAAAGGTATCGCTGCCCATCCCACTGCTATCCTTACCCATCTGAAAGGTATCCTAACCCATCCCACTGCTATCTTAACCCATCCCACAAGCATGCAATGGTTTAAACCATTTCTAAAAGTTTACACCAAGACTTTATTAAAAAAAAGAAATGAAGCAAGTGTTTGAATCAAAAATAGACTTTATTAACAAGAAGCTATAAAACAAAAATGAGTCTCTGGCACTCCTCTTGGTCGCTCAGTCTCAGAGGTGAAGGGTGCAGGTGCTGTGGAGGTGGCTGGTGCTGGAGTGCTTATCATAAGCTCCTCCAGAAGCAGAAGCAGCAGAAGCCCCAGCCCCAGAAGAGCGAGCCCGTGCTGCAGAAGCCCCAGCAGAACCAGAGTGAGGGCCAGGGGGCGGGATGGTAGCCCTGTCCCTCTTGCAAGGGCTGGCAGCAGATGGCTGAGGCTTGCTGTGCTTCCGCATGGTTGTGGGGTTGCTGGCTGGCAGGGAGGATGGCAGGAACCAAGGCTGGCAGGCAGACACCAAGGCTGGCTGGCAGGCAGGCACCAAGGCTGGCAGGCAGACTGGCTGGCAGGCAGGCTGGCATGCAGGCAGGCAGGCACCAAGGCAGGCACCAAGGCTGGCAGGAAGGCTGGCACCAAGGCTGGCTGGAAGGCTGGCAGTGAGCAGGCACCAAGGCTGGCAGGAAGGCTGGCAGGCAGACAAGCACCAAGGCTGGCAGGCAGACATGAACCAAGGCTGGCAGGCAGGCAGGCACCAAGGCTGGCAGGCCGACTGGCTGGCAGCAAGGCTGGCAGGCAGGCAGCCAGCAAGGCTGGCAGGGAGGTTGGCAGAAAGGCTAGCAGCAAGGCTTGCAGCAAGGCTTGCAGGCAGGGCAGGCAAGGCAGTCAATCCGTCCGGCAGCAAGTCTTTCCTCTGGCAACCTGCTTCCGAGCTGCTTCTGTTATATCCGTGGGGCTGACACAATGCATCCTCCCCGCATGTGCAGTTAATGCTCGGCATCCGCTAGGCTTCCGCTGTGCATCCGCTGTGCATCCGCTGTGTATCCGCTTCATCCGTTCGGCGTCCATTCTGCATCCGCTGTATCTGTTCCGTGTCCACTTTTCTGAGGTCCCCCGAAACCCAAGCAGATGCGCCATCCGCTCCCATCCACTTCCATCCGCTGGGCTTCTGTTCTGCATCCACTTTCCATCCGCCCTGCGTCCTCCCCGCGTCCGTTCCTTTCCTTGTTATCCACTCCGGTTGTTCAAATTTTTGCCCCTTCTGAAAGCGGATAACAACGGATGGAACATTTTTCTCATCCGTTTTTAACATTTTGCATCCGTTGGGCAGTGTGACAGGGCCTTAACTAACTATATTAGATTATCATTGGGATGATTTTTACTTGAAATTCTGATGCCTGCTTTCATCCCTCCTGACCTCCCAATATCCAGATTTCCCACGTAAAATACATTTTACGACATGAAATTTGATAGTCTTGATATTTGATCTTCAAATTCTTAAAGTGGTCATGTGGATACAGCTATCATCAGAACTGAACTCCAATTGTCTACTAAATCAGTTTGGAGAAGACTGGCAGAATAGGTTCAAAAATCCATTATAATTAATAACTATAATGAATGAATTGATTTTGGTTGAATCAGTCCAATATAGCATGTTCAAGAAACCATAGAGTTGAATGTTGCATGATGCCCAACTGCACCCTAACTTCCTCTCTGGGGAACATGCATAAGCCCTTTTCAATATTGTGAAGTCCATGAGGTTTCGAATTAGTTGGATAACAGTTGGATAACAGTTGTTTGTAAAAACTAGAAAAGAGTTAATTTTCACATAATGGGAATTGAATAAAACACTTTCAGTACCTTGGCGAGCTCACTGAAGACTAACCAAATGGGTCTATAAATCTAAAAGCTGTTGCATCATTATTAGGATTTGCTCCACTGAGACATTAAACAAATTGAGAACTAGTTAATTCCTTAATTCTATCACCCAATGCTGCTGATTCTGGAAAAAAAAGACTCTGTGACTCTGTATGAAGTCTGAGATTGAAGTATGGTTGGAAAATATTTGAGACAATGGAAAGGACTAAATGGCCAACACAATTTGGAAGGGATGGTATGAAAGAAGCTGCCAAAGATTACCCTTGAATTCAGAAAACATGAAGGTAACATCCTTTGGAACAAAAATGCAAAAGAAACTAAAGCCCCAGTCACACTGCACCAACGGATGCAAAGAGGATGTAAAATGAACAAAAAAGCTTGCCATCCGTTGGTTAACGCGATGTACTCACTGCCTCCGTTTTGCTTCCTCTCTGTCTGTCCAGCATCCATTTATTGACGTTTCATCCACTCAGAAAGTTTTGAGCTGCTCAAAACTTTTGCGCGGGAAATGTATCCAATTTGTACATTCTGCATCTGCTACGCATCCGCTACGCTTCCGTTCTGCATCTGTTATGCATTCGCTATATCCGCTAGGCATCTGTTCCACATCCGCGCAACTCGCATCCACTCAGACGGAGGGAGGAAGCCGAACGGACATAGAACGGATGCAGAACGGATGCAGAAAAGATGCAGCACGGAAACAAAGCGTTTAAAATGGAAAAAATGTTCAGAGAGGGGACCTATCTCGGATTTTAAGGATGTCTAGAGGATGCCTAGAGGATGCCTAGAGGATGCAAAGGGACACTTATACTGCCAATAAAAAGGGGGAGCAACTCACCTGCATCTCACTTTCAGACCAGCAGCCTAGCTGTGCAGACCTCATCTGACTCTAGCTCTTCCACAGCATCCAGTCATGTCCACCGTGGATCGTAACACAGTCCTTTTGGTAGCCACCATCCTTCTGCAACAGTGCGAAGCCATCTACAGGTTCTGTAAACTCTACTACGGGAAGAAAAGGAGGTGGCCAAGAAGTGTCTGGGTCCGAAGATGGATCAGGAGAAGAGCAGAGTACGGACTGTACAACAAGCTGATGGTGGAGCCCAGGAACGAAGACACTCGGGCATTCCAGAACTTCATGAAGATACCTCCAGCCATGTTTGACGAAGTTATGCAGCGGCTGATACCCAGGTTGACCAAGGCAAACACCAACTTCTGCCCCAGCCTGGAACCTGGGCTCAAGGTGGCACTAACACTGCGCCACCTGGCCTCAGGGACCACCTACAGGAGCATGCAGTACGGCTGGAGGGTGCCACACAACACCATCAGCATTGTGTGTTAGGGATAACATTGTTCACCCTAACTGTTTTAGGTGAAATACTA
>BLBF01000007.1:33190005-33229814 GCA_015471245.1 Laticauda colubrina | reverse complement strand
TGGAATAAAATATATTCTTGATAGCACAAGCGTATCTGTTATTTTTACTGTATGTTAATAAACATACAAGCTTAGCTCACTCATTTATCTGTGTGCCTATCTGACTAACGCTGCACATTCTGTTTAGCTTGTCTACCTAACCCTGGTTGGGGAACCCAGGCTTAACAGCGGCTGACACCCAGGTTGACCAAGGCAAACACCAACTTCTGCCCCAGCCTGGAACCTAGGCTCAAGGTGGCACTAACACTGCGCCACCTGGCCTCAGGGACCACCTACAGGAGCATGCAGTAAGGCTGGAGGGTGCCACACAACACCATCAGCATTGTGGTCAGAGAAGTGGTGCAGGCCATCATCGAAGAATACCTGGAGGAGCTCCTCCAGTGCCCCTACACTGAAGAAGGATGGAAGAAAGTTGCAGAGCAGTGCTATCAGAAGTGGAACTTCCCCCCCAATGTTGGAGCCATAGATGGCAAGCACATGGCCTGCAAAGTGCCAGCCAAGTCGGGGTCCACTTATTTCAACTACAAGGGCTTCTTCAGCATCGTCCTCTTCACCATGGTCGATGATGACTACAAGTTCATGTACATCGATGCTTCAGGCAACGGCTCATGTTCAGATGCCCAGGTATACAACAACAGTCACCTCAAGGAGGGGCAGGAATGCAACCTCATCGTGGGCTTCCCAGATCCAGAACCCCTGCCCAATGACACGCAAGATGTGCCCTACTTCATCGTGGGGGATGACGCCTTCTCCCTCACAACCTACCTCATGAAGCCTTACACCTCCAGACTCCTCACCCGTGAAGAGAGGATCTTCAACTACAGGCTGTCCAGGGCAAGGCGGGTGGTGGAGAACGCCTTTGGCATCCTGACCAACAGGTTCCAGGTACTTCTCACCACCATGCAGCATCGCCCAGAGACCGTGAGGAGGATCGTGGAAGCTTGCTGCATCCTGCACAATGTCATGCGCACCCGCTACCCAGTCTTGCAGAACAGGCGTGTGGACCTCTAACAAGGCAATGGGGACATGGAGCCTGGGGAATGGAGGCAAGGGCGAAACATGATAGACACTGAGAATATGCAAGGCCCCAACACAGCCTCACGTGAAGGGAAGAAGCAGCACAACCTCCTGAAACACTGGTGCAACTCCCCAGCTGGAGCAGTGGAGTGGCAAGACAGGATGATAGATGCTTAATGGATGCTTCCTTCAGCCTGTCTCATCACACTGATGAGATTGTGCCATGTATGTTGAGTGGGCCTACAATGAACAGGGCATTTAATAAAGACTTCTGTTCATGTTCAAATGTGTGGATCAATGCTGACATTGTTATTGATCATAAAGGGCCAAAGGTGTGGCACCTGGGAGGGTGGACCATACAGTCCCACTATGCTTGCACTGGAGGTTTATCTATCCCACAGCTATTGGCCATCCCAAAGGTATCCCTGCTCATTCCACAGGTATCCCTGCCCACCCCACTGCTATCTTAACCCATCCAACAAGCATTCAAAGGCTTAAACCAATTCTAAAAGTTTCCACCAAGACTTTATTGAAAAAAAGAAATGAAGCAAGTGTGTGAATCAAAGATAAACTTTATTGAACAACAAGCTGTAAAAGGAAAAAGACCGAAGTCAAGTGTCCAAATAAAGTCCACACCCAGTCTCTGGCAGTCTTCACGGTCACTCGGAGGTGTGCCCAGTCTCAGGGGTGAAGGGTCCAGGTGCTGTGGAGGTGGTTGTTGCTGCAGTGCTGGTCGGAAGGCCCTCTTGGGTGCCTTGCCCCGAGAGGACAACAGGTGATGGTGTGTTGAAAAAGCTCTCGGATAGCTGGCTCAGACCCGTGATGCTGAGAGGTCCTTCCTCCATGCCATGGGGTGACAGCCCCAGTGCTGATGAGAGATGTACTGAGGCCGGGCTTGGCTGTGGGGTGGAGGAAGGAGTAGTGTAGTGGGGCTATCTGGTCTCCAGTTGGTTGAGGACTGGTGTGGGTGGCATCGCTGTCGTCAGTGGCATCATTGGCGTGGGTGGCATCGGTGGCATCAGTGCAACTGGTGGCAACGGTGTCACCTGATGACTCTGTGCCTGATCTGGGAAGGGCTGCTTCCTGTGCTGCTGGACCTCCTGGTAGCCATAGCCCTGGTAGGTGAGGGGCTGTGGAAAGCCTTGGAATGGGAGGGACATCACCTGGGGTGGAGGAGCAGACCTGGGCTGGGTGGGAGCAGGTTCCTCTGGATCTGGAGGGTTGTGAAGCAGCTCAGTGATCTGGTCCTTCACCACCTGGTACTGGGCTTCCTCCATGTTCCTGAGGGTCTGGTTGACATAGGTGAGGAAGGGCTTGCAGTTGGAGGATGAGGAATCGGTGTTGACCAACTGAGAGAGGAGATCTATACTGCTCCGGATGGTGTCCCTGATCTCTAGCAGGACAGTGTGGCTCTGCCCCTCCTGCTGTCTGGCTCTCTGCCTTTCTGTGGAGGTGGAGCTAGGGGGGGTAGATGAGGGTATGACTGTGGTGGACTCGATGTCTCCTTTCTCCCACCGGACCAGGGACTCCTCCACACGCTCCACCACGGTTACAACACATGTCCGCGGGTTTTCCGCCGTGGCACGCTCCACTGACACCTGCCTGGAGAAAGGGACAGACTCTTGGCCAGAAGAGGACTGGGTCTCAGCAGGCTGCTAGAGAGAGAGGGTAGACAGAGGGCCTCCTGCTGCTCCTCGGTGGTGGATCTCACCCTCCAGGAAGCTGCACCTGTCCATAACGTAGGTCTCTCTGTCCGTCAGCTTAACCATGGCCTGGCCAGATTTCTTCAGGTGCAGCTTCCCGTACCAGGTGTGCATGTGCTTCCACCAGCTGAGGAGCACCTCCGAAGTGTAACCCATACTCTCCGCCCTCCCTCTCCAAGCAGCCTGCTTCCTTTTGGTGTCCCTGTACAGCCGGTGTCCCTTCCGCCACAGATAGTCGTTCTCTCTCAGCCACTCCAGCACCTCATCCTCGTGTTTCTCCTCAATGAAGTTTTGCCTCCTCTCCCGTCCCCGCATACGCCTCTTCCTCTCTTTGGCAGGACCAGATGGGCCCTCATCAGAGGGGCTCCCAGGTTGTAGGGCCTGCTCCTCCACACCAAAACCAGCTGCAACACCAGCAGGATCATCATTATCATCATCATCACCAGCAGGATCATAATCATCATCATCAGCAGCAGCAGCAGTAGCAGCAGGATTAGTAGCAGCAGAGTAAGCACTAGCAGCTCCAGCAAGACCAGGAGCACAAGCAGGTCCGGGAGCACGAGCAGTACCAGGAGCACGAGCAGGACGAGCAGGACAAGCTAGACCAGGAGCACAAGCAGTACGAGCAAGTCCAGGAACACGAGCAGGACGAGCAGGACCAGCAGGACCAGGAGCAGCTTCAGCAGAGTACGCAGCAGCAGAAGCACCACCGCCAGGAGGAGCTTCAGCAGAAGCTCCAGCACTAGAAGAGCGAGCCCGAGCAGCAGAAGCCCCAGCAGAAGCAGAGTCAGGGACAGGGGGCGGGAGGGTGGCCCTGTCCTATTTGCTAGGGATGGCGGCAGGTGGCTGAGGCTTTTGCTTCTTCCCCATGGTTGTGGGGTTGATGGCTGGCAGGGAGGCTGGCAGGAAGGCTGGCAGAAAGCCTGGCAGGAAGGCTGGCAGGAAGCCTGGTAGGAATGCAGGCAGGCAGGCAGGCACCAAGGCTGGCAGGCAGACTGGATGGCAGGGAGGCTGGAAGGCACCAAGGCTGGCAGGAAGACTGGCAGAAAGACTGGCAGGAAGCCTGGCAGGAAGCCTGGCAGGAAGGCAGGCAGGCAGGAAGGCTGGAAGGCAGGGAGGCTGGAAGTAAGGCTGGCAGCAAGTCTGGCAGACAGGCAGAGAGCAAGGCTGGCAGCGAGGCTGGCCAGGAGGCTTGGAGGCAGGCTGGCAGCAAGGTAGGGCAGGCAAGGATTCGATGTATCCAGCAGCAGGTCTTTCCTCCGAATGCAAGACACGTGCGAGCTGGTTCCCTTTATATCCATGTGGCTTTGCAATGCATCCCCCCCGCATGCTCAATTAACGCTCGACATCTGTTAGGCTTCTGCTGTGCATCCCCTAGGCTTCCGCTGTGCATCCGCTGTGCATCCGCTTCATCCGCTCTGCATCCGCTCTTTCTGTTCTGTGTCCACTTTGCTGAGGCCCCCCGGAAGCCTAGCGGATGTGCCATCCAGTCTTATCTGCTTCCATCCGCTGGGCTTCCGTTCCGCATCCGCTTTCCATCCGCCCTGCGTCCTCCCCCCTTCCGTGTTATCCGCATTGGTTATGCAAATTTTTGCTCCTTTTGAGAGTGGATAACAACGGATGGAACATTTTGCTCGTCCGTTGTGTCCGTTTTGCATCTGTTGGGCAGTGTGACAGAGCCTTAACTCAGTAAATCTCTATTGGTAAATATTTCAATTACAGAAGAACACAGGGCTACATTTTTTCACTGTAGAACAAGAAAAACATAAAAATGAGCACAACTAAAACTAAAGCCCATGTCACACTGAACCAACAGATGCAAACAGAATGTAAAACGGAGAAAAAAGCTTGCCATCCATTCGAAAATGCGATGTACTCACTGCCTCCGTTTTGCTTCCTCTCTATTCGTCCAGCATCCGTTTATTGACGTTTCATCCACTCCAAAAGTTTTGGGCTGCCCAAAACTTTTGCGCTGAAAATGTATCCAGTTCGTCCATTCTGCATCCACTACGCATCCGTTACGCATCCGTTATGCATCCGTTATGCATCCGCTATATCCGCTAGACATCCGTTCCGCATCCGCGCAACTGGCATCCGCTCGGACACAGGGAGGAAGTGGAACAGACGCAGAACAGATGCAGCACGGAAACAAAGCATTTAAAACTGAAAAAACGTTTGCAGAGGGGACCTATCACGGATATTAAGGATGTCTAGAGGATGCCTATAGGATGCCTACAGGATGCAAAGGGACACCTATACTGCCTATAAAAAGGGGGAGCAACTCGTCTGCATCTCACTTTCAGACCAGCAGCCCACCTGTGCAGACCTCTGCAGCCTTCATCTGACTCTTCCTCTTCTACAGCATCCAGTCATGTCCACCGTGGATCATAACACAGTCCTTTTGGCAGCCACCATCCTTCTGCAACAGTACGAAGCCATCTACAGGCTCTGTGAACTCTACTACGGGAAGAAAAAGAGGGGTCCAAGAAGCATCTGAGTACGAAGATGGATTGGGAGAAGAGCAGAGTACGGGCTGTACAACAAGCTGATGGTGGAGCTCAGGAACGAAGACACTCAGGCGTTCCAGAACTTCATGAGGATGCCTCCAGCCATGTTTGATGAAGTTGTGCAGCGCCTGACACCCAGGTTGACCAAGGCAAACACCAACTTCCGGCCCAGCCTGGAACCTGGGCTCAAGGTGGCACTTACTCTGTGCCACCTGGCCTCAGGGACCACCTAAAAAAGCATGCAGTATGGCTGGAGGGTGCCACACAACACCATCAGCATTGTGGTCAGAGAAGTGGTGCAGGCCATCATCGAAGAATACAAGGAGGAGCCCCTCCAGTGCCCCATCACTGAAGAAGGATGGAAGAAAGTTTCAGAGCAGTGGTATCAGAGGTGGAACTTCCCACACACCGTTGGAGCCATATATGGGAAGCACATGGCCTGCAAAGCACCAGCCAACTCAGAGTCCACTTATCACAACTACAAGGGCTTCTTCAGCATCATCCTCTTCGCCATGGTCGATGCTGACTACAACTTCATGTACATCAATGCTTCAGGCAACAGGTCAGCTTCAGATGCCCAGGTATACAATGACAGTCACCTCAAGGAGGGGCTGGAAGGCAACCTCATCGTGGGCTACCCAGATCCTGACCCCCTGCCCAACGACATGCAAGATGTACCCTACTTCATCATGGGGGATGACGCCTTCTCCCTCAGAACCTAACTCATGAAGCCCTACACTTCCAGACTCCTCACCCGTGAAGAGACGATCTTCAACTACAGGCTGTCTAGGGCAAGGCGGGTGGTGGAGAACGCCTTTGGCATCCTGACCAACAGGTTCCAGGTACTTCTCACCACCATGCAGCATCGCCCAGAGACCATGAGGAGGATCGTGGAAGCTTGCTGCATCCTGCACAATCTCATGCGTACCCGCTACCCAGTGTTGCAGAACAGGCTCGTGGACCTCCAACAAGGTAATGGAGACATGGAGCCTGGGGAATGGAGGCAAGGGCGAAACCTGATCGACACTCAGGATGTGCCTGGCCCCAACAGAGCCTCATAGGAAGGAAAGAAGCAGCGCAACCTCCTGAAACACTGGTGCAACTCCCCAGCTGGAGCAGTGGAGTGGCAAGACAGGATGGTAGATGCTTAATGGATGCTTCCTTCAGCCTGTCTCATCACACGGATGAGATTGGGCCATGTATGTTGGGTGGGCCTACAATGGACAGGGCGTTTAACAAAGAGTTGTGTTTGTGTTGCCATGTTTGGATCAATGCTTACATTGTTATTGATAAAAAAGGGCCCTAGGTGTGGCACCTGGGAGGGTAGACCATACAGTCCCACTATGCTTGCACTGGAGGTTTATCTATCCCACAGCTATTAGCCATCCCAAAGGTATCCCTGCTCATTCCACAGGTATCCCTGCCCACTCCACTGCTATCTTAACCCATCCCACAAGCATTCAAAGGCTTAAACCATTTCTAAAAGTTTCCACCAAGACTTTATTGAAAAAAAGAAATGAAGCAAGTGTGTGAATCAAAGATAAACTTTTATGAACAATAAGCTGCAACAGAAAAATGACCCAAGTCAAGTGTCCAAATAAAGTCTACAGGTAGCCAGCTACCCGGTCTTTGGCACTGTTATCGGTCACTCGGAAGTGTGCCCAGTCTCAGGGGTGAAGGGTCCAGGTGCTGTGGTGGTGGGTGGTGCTGGAGTGCCTGGCCCCGAGAGGACAACAGGGGACGGTGTGTTGAAGAAGGTGTCGGACAGCTGGCTCAGCCCCGTGATGCTGAGAGGTCCTTCCTCCATGCCATGGGGTGTCAGTCCCAGTACTGATGACAGATGTACTGAGGCCGGGCTTTGCTGTGTCTTGGAGGAAGGAGCAGTGTAGTGGGGCTGTCTGCTCTGCCGCTGGGTGAGGACTGACATGGGTGGCATCATTGCAGTGGGTGGCATCACTGTCGTCGGTCTCATCATTGTCGTGGGTGGCATTGGTGGCATCAGTGGAACCGGTGGCAACGGTGTCGCCCAATGACTCTGTGCCTGGACTGGGAAGGGCTGCTGCCTGTGCTGCTGAACCTCCTGGTAGCTATAGGTGAGGGCCTATAGCTGGTAGGTGAGGGCCTATGAGACGCCTTGGAATGGGAGGGACATCACCTGGGGTGGAGGAGCAGACCTGGACTGGGTGGGAGCAGGTTCCTCTGGGTCTTGATGGTTGTGAAGCATCTCGGTGATCCGGTCCTTCACCAGCTGGTACTGTGGATCCACCATTTCCTTGAGGGTCTGGTTGACATAGGTGAGGAAGGACTTGCGGTTGTAGGGGTAGGAGTCGGTGTGGACCAGCTAAGAGAGGAGATCTATGCTGGTGCGGATGGTGTCCCTGATTTCCAGCAGGACAGTGTGGCTCTGCCCTCCTGCTTTCCGGATCTCTGCCTTTCTGCAGAGGCGGAGCTGGGGGGTGGTGGATGCGGCTAGGACTGTGGTGGACTCGATGTCTCCTTTCTCCCACAGCACTAGGGAGTCCTCCACGCACTCCACCACGCTTACCACACCTGTCCGCGGGTTCTCCACCGTGGCACGCTCCACAGAAACCTGCCTGGAGACAGGGACTGACTCTCAGCCGGAAGAGGACTGGCTCTCAGCAGGCTGCCGGAGAGAGAGGGTCATGAGAGGGGCTGCTGGTGCACCTCGGTGGCGGACCTCACCTTCCAGGAAGCTGCACCTGGCCATGACTTAGGTCTCTCTCTCCGTCAGCTTCACAGTGTCCTGGCCAGATTTCTGCACCTGTACTTCCTGTACCAGGTGTGCATGTGCTTCCACCAGCCGAGGAGCACCTCCAAAGTGTAACCCATACACTCCGCCCTCTCTCTCCAAGCAGCCTGCTTCCTTTTGGTGTCCCTGTACAGCCAGTGTCCCTTCCGCCACAGATAGTCATTCTCTCTCAGCCACTCCAGCACCTCATCCTCGTGCGCCTCCTCAATATAGTACTGCCTACTCTCCCGTTGTCACATACGCCTCTTCCTCCCTTTGGCTGGACCTGATGGGCCCTCATCAGAGGGGCTCCCAGGTTGTAGGGCCTGCTCCTCCACACCACCAGCAGCAGCAGCAGCACAAGCAGGATCATCATCATCATCATCATCATCATCATCATCATCCTCACCAGCAGGATCATAATCATCATCATCATCATCATCATCATCATCAGCAGCAGCAGCAGGATCATCATTAACAGCAGCAGCGGCAGCAACAGCAGGATCAGCAGCAGCAGGACCAGCAGGACCAGTTTCAGCAGCAGTAGAGTAAGCACCAGCAGGGCCAGCAAGCCCAGGAGCACGAGCAGGACCAGGAACAAGAGCAGGACGAGCAGGATGAGCAAGACCAGCTGCACGAGAAGGCGAGTAGGACCAGGAGCAGCTTCAATAGAGTAAGCACCAGCAGAAGCACCACCGCCAGGAGCAGCTTCAGCAGCAGCCCCAGAAGAAACAGAGTCAGGGGCAGGGGGCGGGAGGTTGGCCCTGTCCCTCTTGCCAGGGATGGCGGCAGGCTGCTGAGGTTTTCACTTCCTCCCCATGGTTGTGGGGTTGCTGGCTGGCAGGAAGCCAGGCATGAAGGCTGGCAGGAAGGCACCAAGGCTGGCAGGAAGCCTGGCAGGTAGGCTGGCAGGTAGGCTGGCAGGAAGCCTGGCAGGAAGCCTGGCAGGTAGGCTGGCAGGAAAGCTGGCAGGAAGGCTGGCAGGAAGCCTGGCAGGAAGGCTGGCAGGTAGGCTGGCAGGAAGCCTGGCAGGAAGGCACCAAGGCTGGCTGGAAGGCATGCTGGCAGGCAGGCATGCAGGCAGGTCAGGCAAGGAACTCGAAGTGTCCAGCAGTAGGTCTTTCTTCGGAATGCTGGCCAAGTGCGCGCTGCTTCCCTTTATATCCAGGGGGCTTACGCAATGCATCCCCCCTGCATGCGCAATTAATGCTCGGCATCTGTTCCGCTTCCGCTGTGCATCCACTTCATCCGCTGTGCATCCGCTCTGCATCCGCTGTATCCGTTCTGCGTCCGCTTTGCTGAGCCCCCCCAGAAGCCTAGCGGATGCACCATCCACTCTCATCCGCTTCCATCCGCTGGGCTTCCATTCCGCATCTGCTTTGCATCCGCCCTGCGTCCTCCCCACGTCCGTGTTATCCGCTCCAGTTATGCAAATTTTTGCCCCTTTTGAGAGCGGATAACAATGGATGGAACATTTTGCTAGTCCGCTGTTTCCTTTTTGCATCCATTGGCCAGTGTGACATGGCCTTAAAGTATAATATCAAAACTTGTTCCAGTATCATAAAAGGCATATGACTCATGCCTTTTTTTTTAATTTAGTAAGAACCAGTTAATTTCAATCACCTTCACAAATCTTCTGTAATATTCATTGTGAATCACAGGTGTGAAGATTTTCTAGCACAAGCAATTAGTCACTTGACTGGCTCTATCTTCTCACCCTTAGCCTTCTCATTTAGGGAAGGTCATGTAAATAGAGTGCTGTATTGAAATCATAATACATAGCAATTAATAATATAGTGATAGCCTTCCGGTGTTGTTTTCGTTGAGGATGGACCAGAGACGATGATTGTGCATGGCTTTGATCTGTGCTGTTTTCATTAAAGGGTTCCAAATGGGGCTAGAACCACCTTGGAGGGTTGGAGAAGAAGCGGGAGACTATCTGTCAGGTTGAGGGGAGCCGCATCTTCCCTCCCTGGCTAGGTAAACTCCCCCTGAAGATGGGCTGCAGCATTGGCTAAACATGGCCACCATGAAGATGGAGAGCTATCTGGGACAAAGATTGTGAAAGAGTGGTATAGAAGTGGACAATGTGGAGATCAGGCAAACCAAGTGCAATATTTGAATATAAAGGTATCCCAGATTTAAAGTTTTAAGAGACTGTAAGAAAGATTGGAAAAGTGGCGACCAGAGGGAGTAGGGAAAAAAATTGGATATAAGTGAAAGTGGCTTTGAACTTTAAAAAGAATGAAATTGAAAGAGAAAGCAAAAAGAAAATATCTGCTTAAATTGGACTTTATTAAATTATATGATATTGGCACTAAACAGACATGGTTAAAAACTGGACTTGAATGTGCAAAAAAGAAATAATACTTAACAATTGGACTTATTGGATTATTCAAATATAAAAGCCTTTAAAGGGAAAGGAAAGTGAAGAGAAAAGGTGGAAGTTGGACATAACAGAGTGTGCCACCTAATGGTAAAGGCCTCTGGCCGACAGATGCAAAAAGTATGCATAAAGGACACAGCGAAATAGCAAAATTTCAAGGGTGGCTCCATCTGTTGTCATCCACTCCAAAAAGTGGTGAAATTTGCATAAACAGAATGGAAAAGAACAGAAAAGAATGGACAGGGGTAGGATGTAGCAGGGATGTTAAATGGATGTTTGTAGGAAGCCTAGCAAATGACAGCAGATGGAAGCGGATGACACATCCGCAGGGGTTCCGGGGGAGAATAGCGAAGCGGATGCATAGCGGAAGGGGCGGATGCATAGCGGATGAAGTGGATACATCACAGACGCCTATAGGAACCAAAGCAAATGCCGCATGGATGTATATCGGATGCAAAGCGTGCACTGTGCATGCGGGGAGTATGAATTGCGTCAGCTCTATGGATATAAAAGGATGCAGCTCGCACGCAGTCAGCATTCAGAGGAAAGACGTTCTGCCACATACATCTTCAAAGAACACCATGGTTCATCAGTCAGGGAAAAAGAGAAAGCCTGTGCCTACTCGTGCCAGCCCTGGCAAGAAGGACAGAACCACCCCCCACCCCCCCCCGGCACTGACTCTGAAGCTGCTGGTGCTGCTGCTGCTGCTGCTGCTGCTGCTGCTGCTGGTGCTTCTTCTCTCCTGCTGCTGCTGCTGCTACTGGTGCTGCTGGTGCTGCTGCTGGTGTTGCTGCTGCTGCTGGTGGTGGTGGTGGTGGTGCTGCTGCTACTGCTGCTGTTGTGGTAGACCAGCCCCAAGGCCCTCAAAGCCCTGCTGCTGAAGGCCCTGCTGCTCAAGCCCCTAAAGGCCCTGCTGAAGCCCCTGCCAGAGGGAGGAAGAGGCAAGGGAAGGAGAAGGGAGAGAGGAAACAGTACACCATTTCCGAGGACCATGAGGAGGAGGTGCTGGAATGGCTGAGGGAGTACGAGTACCTGTGGAGAAGGGGCCACAGACTCTATCGCGACACCAAGAAGAAACAGGCAGCTTGGAAAGACAAGGCAGAGAGCCTGGGGTACACTGCAGATGTACTCCTTGGATGGTGGAAGCACATGCACACCTGGTATGGCAAGCTACACCTCAAAAAATCTGGCCAGGACACTGTCAAGCTAACTGACCGGGAGATTTACGTCATGACCACGTGCAGTTTCCTGGAGGGTGAGGTCCACCACTGAGGAGCAGCCCCTCTGACACCCCTCCCCCTCAGACAGCCCACAGCCAGCCAGTCCTCTTCCAGCCAGGAGCCAGCTGCCCTCTCCAAGCAGGTGTCTTCAGAGGGTCCCACGGCAGAGACCCCCCCGACAGCTGCACCCCCCATGCCTGAGGACTTGGAGGATGATGCCCTGCTGTCACAAATGGAGGAAAAAGTGGCAGCCACCAGAGACCAACGCACCCCCACCCCCACCCCCAGCTCCACAGAATTCAGGCAGAGAGGCAGATTGGAGGGCCAGTGCTACACTGTCCTCTTGGAGATCAGGGACACAATGAGGACCAGCACAGAACTGATCTCTCATCTGGTCCACTTGGACAGAGGATCCTCCAGCAGCAACACCTTGAGGGACCTGCCCAAGGCCCAGTACCAGGTGATGAAGGAAAAGATCACAGCACTTCTGCACAACCCTCAAGGCCCAGCTGAATTGCTTTGACCCAGTCCAGGCCCAGATTCATCACATGCCACAGACTTCAGTCCTCACCCAGCTGTAGACCAGACAGCCCCACTACACTCCTACTTCGTCCACTCCATAGCCAAGACCGTGAATGGACAATCTGTCATCAGTCTTGGGCCTGACATCCCAGGTACATGATGAAGGGCCTCTCAACCTCACAGGACTGAGTCAGCTCTCTGAGAGCTTCCTGAACACACCATCCCCTGTTGTACCCTTGGGGCCAAGCACCCCAATGGCGCCTCAGACTAGGACTCAAGCCACAGACACCTCCACAGTCCGTGCCCGCTGAAAAGCTGAGACCATGGACATGACTCAGAGTGACTGAGAATAGTGCCAGAGACTGAGTTGTTACTTGTTCACTTTATCTTTGCTTAAGATACTTCACTTGGTTCATTTTGCTTTTTTAATAAAGTCATACAGTTTACTTAAGACAGTTATTAATAAAGGTTATATTTGCTTAACACACTTGGTTCTTTTTTTTTTACTGAATAAAGTGTTGGTGAAAACTTTGAAAAAATGGTTAAGCCTTTGCATGCTTGTGGGATAGGTAAGTATAGTTGTGGGATAGATAAGGATAGTTGTGGGATAGATAAACCTCCAGTTCAAGTATAGTGGGACTGTATGGTACACCATCCCAGCTGCCACACATATGGACCTTTTGTATCAATAACAATTTATTCATTGATCAACACATTTCAAAATAAACAAAGCTCTTTATTAATGCCCTATTCATTGTAGGGCCACTCAACATACATGGCACAATCTCATCAGTGTTATGTGACAGCTTCAAGGAAGCATCCATTAAGCATTTTTCATCCTGTCTTGCCACTCCACTGCTCCAGCTGGGGAGTTGCACCAGTGTCTCAGGAGGTTGCACTGCTTCTTCTCTTCACGGAAGGATGCAGCAAGCTTCCATGATGCTTCTCACAGTCTCTGGGTGATGCTGCATGGTGGTGAGAAGTATCTGGAACCTGTTGGCCAGGATGCGAAAGGCGTTCTCCACCACCTGCCTTGCCCTGGACAGCCTGTAGTTGAAGATCCTCTCTTCATGGGTGAGGTATCTTGAAGTATACGGCTTCATGAGGTAGGTTCTGAGGGAGAATGCGTCATCACCAACGATGAAGTTGGGCACATTTTGTGTGTCATTGGGTAGGGGTTCTGGATCTGGAAAACCCATGATGAGGTTGCATTCCAGCCCATCCTTGAGGTCACTGGCATTGTATACCTGGCTATCTGAAGCTGACCCGTTGCCTGAAGCATCGATGTAGATGAACTTGTAGTCAGCATCAACCATGGCAAAGAGGATGATACTGAAGAAGCCCTTGTAGTTGAAATAAGTGGACCCTGAGTTGGCTGGAGCTTTGCAGGCCATGTGCTTCCCATCTATGGCTCCAATGGTGTGGGGAAAATTCCACCTCTGATATCACTCTTCTGCAACTTTCCTCCAGCCTTGTTTTGTGGTGGGGCACTTGAGGAGCTCCTCCACGTATTCTTCGATAATGGGCTGCACCACATCTCTGACCACTTTGCTGATGGTGTTGTGTGGCACCCTCCATGCATACTGTATGTTTTTGTATGTGGTTCCAGAGGCCAGGTGGTGCAGAGTAAGTGCCACATTCAGTCCAGGGTCCAGGCTGGGACAGAAGTTAGTGCTCGGCTTGGTCAACCTGGGTCTCAGACGCTGTACAAGTTGGTCAAACATGGCTGGTGGAATCCTCATGAAGTGATGGAATGCACAAGGGTCTTCATTCCTTAACTCCACCATGAACTGGTCATACAGTCCAAACTCCATTCTTCTCATGATCCATCCTTGGACCCACACAGCTCTTGGACGTCTCCTTCTTCTGCTTGTGTATAAAAGGTGAAACAGTCTGAACAGGGTTTGGTTTGGTTCTGGTGATGAATGATCGCAGCTACCATACGGATTGTGTCATGATCCATGGTGGAGAACAATGAATGATTTGGAAGAGCAAGACCAAGGGTGAAGAGGTCTGTACACCATGGCTGCTGGACTCGTACTGAGATCCAGGTGATTTCCTCCCCCTTTTCATAGGAAATATCGGTTTTCCACTAGGTGTCCTTCTACATACTCTAGACATACTGCAGATATTCTAAATATCTGAGATACATCCCAGATACAAATGTTTTGTCCGTTTTAATCCTTTATATACGAGATGCATATGCTTACATCCTTTCTATTTCCATGCTACTAACGCTGTGTGGATGTTCCGTGTACCTTTCATTTCATCCCTCTTTCTGTTTTCAGCTGCAGTGGATGTGAGTTGCGAGGATGTCCAGAGGATGCCGAGAGGATACAGCGGACGTTTAACAGATGATTACGAGAGGATACAACAAACGTTTAACAGATGATAACGGACATAGAACTTTTGTTGCCCGTATATGTCACGGATGTACATCGTACGGGGTGGAGAGTTCATCTGTTTACAAAGTTTTGTGCAGCTCAAAACTTCTTGGGCGGATGAAATCTCAGTGGACAGATGCTGGAGGGATAGAGCATATGAAACACTTATGCAATGAATACACAATGGATGCATCACGTTTTCCAATGGATGGCAAGCTTTTTTTTAACATTTTACATCCTCTTTGCATCCGTTGGTGCAGTGGGACAGGGGCTTAAAGGAAAAATTTCAGTGACTCTTTAAAAAGAATTTGGTTATCTAAAAATTGGAATTTGATATAAAGTAAGATGAACTTTGATACAATAAGATAGAAACCCTGAAGAGTGAAATTAACATATTATAAAGGAAGAAGAAAGACGCTTGAACCCTGGGTGTTCAAAGGTGACTTTGAGAAAAATATAAAACCCAACAAAAGAAACTTAATAACAAAAATATGTAAATATTGGACTATTTTGACCCTGGAAAATTGAAACAGGATTTAACAGAAGTCTGTGACTAGTAGCTGGTTTAAATAAACTACTGGACAACCAGACTGGACTTAAATACTGAAGAAAGAGTCAAAAGAAAAACTAAAATTGAAAGAGGTGCACAAAAATGGCAGAATTTTGTTTGGAAATAAAATTGGACTTAAGAAATATAAGGGAAATTATGTGTGAAAGAGTGGAACTGTGCAGTATTGATTTACAAATTTAAGAAATGGTGATGTTGGAGAACAAAGAAGAACAAGGAGATCCAGAAAGGGAGGAGCTGATTAGAGAAGAGGCGAGCTTCAATGAACAAATGGAGTAACAAACATTAAAACAAGGGGGAAAAAACATGGAAATTAAAACTTGGAGGTTTGAGGGGACAATGAAAGAGGTAACTGTTTGGAAAGTCAAATGAAGAAAAAGGAAACAGCAGAAAATGGAATTACAGGAGAAAGCTCAAAAGAGGGAAGGAGATAAAAATTAGAGTCAGAGATGGAGGAGAATAGCAAAGGAAAAGAGGAATAAGGGAAAGGACCAGAAAAGAAGGGGAGATAGAAAGCCAAAAAAAATGAAAAGAAGTTATATGACTAGAAGACCTAGAGATAATGGGTAGATAAAGGATAAGAAAGGGGATTTTGCAAGGTAATATATAGCAAGGTATAAAAACATATTGTTTTAAAAAATAGAATAATTGGAACTGATGGTTTTTTCGATCTGGTTATTTTTTAAGAATGATGGGTAAACTAAATTGGAATAAATGTAAAAGTGGGAAACTATTATAAGAATGTTAATTAAATTAAATGAAATTAAGAATATACCTAAAATGAACTATGAGAATTGTACTAAAAAGATTAATATCAGTTATTACAATTAGCTGAAAAGATTAATGCATTTGGAACAATACATGACTTAGAAGGTAAAGGAAAGAATACCATATGGAATCTAACCTAAAATGTACATGTGATATATAGTGTTTAGGTGATAACTAAAAATGATTATATTATTGTAATTTTTAATATGGTTAAAGGGGAGTAAACTGAATGATGTATAAGACAAAAGGATGGTGCAGTCAGACAGGCTATTAAAGGGGAAATGTTTGGAATTATTAAAATTAAGACAGGATTTATTGAATAATGAAATAAGAGTATGCAATGAAATTGCAAATATGCAAGATAAAAGTATAAAAGCAAAATGAACATAGATTAAGTAATAAGAATTTTAAGATATTATATAAAAAGATATGAGTATAATTAAAGAAAAATGGAATAAGTTAAGATATGAACTGAAAATTGATAAAATAAGTGTGAAAAATATAAGAATATTTGTGAAAATTTACAGAAAATGGAAAATCTAATGATATGATAAGAAACTGAATATGAAAGATAAATATGTAATTAAGGTCATATTTGTATGGAAATGTAAAAACCTGAAACCACATTGTTCACCAAAAGAGACATTTGTAAAAGATAAAAATAAAAAACTTTTTACAAAAAAAAAGCAATTAGGAATATAGTAATAGAAAAACATTCAACTTTTGACAGGCTCTTTTGGATGAACTGTTTAAAAAGCTCCACTTCCTAAAGCAGATGAGATTTCATTAGAACAAGCATTACTAATCGGAGAACCGGTGCTTGTTGAACGAACTTGGATTCTGATTTTTATTCCCTGCATTTTTCACAATCTTTTAATCTTTCTCAGAATCAAGAGACTGCATAGCAGGTTATAGAATGTGTACAAGGAGAAGCAGAAGATACAATTGGAGCAACAGAAATAAAAACTGCTTTGTTATGCTGTCATTTCAGCATAATTACACAAACCAAGACAAAATGATTTATTCTTACATGAGATTTTCTCTTCTTACACATAAGGACTAAAGCCCCTGTAACACAGCACCAACAGATGCAAAGAGGATGTAAAACGGAGAGAAACACTTGCCATCCGTTGGTTAAAGCGATGCTTCCATGCTGTACTCACTGCCTTCGTTTTTCATCCTCTCTATCCGTCCAGCATCCATCTACTGACATTTCATTGAGCTCAAAAGGTTTTGAGCCGCACAAAACTTTTTGAGCGGAAAATGTATCCAACGCGTCCATTCTGCATCTGCTACGCATACGGGGAACATCCATTAGACATCCGTCGTCATTCATTATGCGTCTGCTATATCCTCTAGGCATCCGCTGCACATCTGCGCAACTCTCATTCACTTCAGCGGAAAATGGACACAGGGAGGAAGCAAAACGGACGTGGAACGGACATGCAGCATTAGTGGCATGGACTGAGAAAGGATGAAAGTGGAATGCAGCCTGCATACAAAACATTAAAACGGAAAAAACGTTTGCAGAGGGGACGTATCTCGGATATTTAGGATGTCTGCAGGATGTCTAGAGGATGCAAAAGGACACCTCGTGGAACACCTATATTTCCTATAAAAAGGGGGAGGAACTCACCTGGATCTCACTTTCAGTCCAGCAGCCCTGCTGTGCAGACCTCTTCAGCCTTCATCTGGCTCTTGCTCTTCCACAGCATCCAGACATCTCCACCATGGATCGTCACACACTCCTTTTGGTAGCCACCATCGTTCTACAACAGTGTGAAGCCATCTACAGGCTCTTTCACCTGTTCTACACGAAAAAAAGGAGGCATCCAAGAAGTGTCTGGGTCCGAGGATGGATCGCGAGAAGAGCAGAGTACGGGCTGTATAAAAAGCTGATGGTGGAGTTGAGGAACGAAGACACTCGTGCATTCCAGAACTTCATGAGGATGCCGCCAGCCATGTTTGATGAAGTGGTGGAGTGGCTGAGACCCAGGTTGACCAAGGCAAACACTAACTTCCAGCCCAGCCTGGACCCTGGGCTGAAGGTGGCACTGACTCTGCGCCACCTGGCCTCAGGGACCATGTACAGGAGCATGCAGTATGGCTAGAGGGTGCCACACAATACCATCAGCATTGTGGTCAGAGAAGTGGTGCAGGCCATCATCGAAGAATACCTGGAGGAGCTCCTCCAGTGCCCCTCCACTGAAGAAGGCTGGAAGAAAGTTGCAGAGCAGTGGTATCAGAAGTGGAACTTCCCCCACACCGTTGGAGCCATAGATGGCAAGCACGTGGCCTGCAAAGCTCCAGCCAAGTCAGGGTCCACTTATCACAACGACAAGGGCTTCTTCAGCATCATCCCCTTTGCCATGGTTAATGCTGACTACAAGTTCATGTACATTGATGCTTCAGGAAATGGGTCAGCTTCACATGCCCAGGTATACAATGCCAGTCACCTCAAGGAGGGGCTGGAACGCAACCTCATCATGGGCTTCCCAGATCCAGACTCCCTGCCCAACGACACACAAGATGTGCCCTACTTCATTGTGGGGGATAACACCTTCTCCCTCCGAACCTACCTCATGAAGCCCTACACTTCCAGATGCCTCACCCGTGAAGAGAGGATCTTCTATCCCACAGCGATTACCCATCCCACAGGTATCCCTGCCCATCCCACTGCTATTACCCATCCCAAAGGTATCCCTGCCCATCCCACAGCTATCCTTACCCATCCCACAAGCATGCAAAGCCTTAAACCATTTCTAAAAGTTTCCACCAAGACTTTATTGACAAGTGTGTGAAGCAAAGATAATCTTTATTAATAACAAATTGTAAAAGCAAAATGACCCAAGTGTCCCAAGCAAACATAAAGTCAACAGGTAGCAACCCAGTATCTGGCACTCTTCTCAGTCACTCTGAGGCATGCCCATAGTCTCAGGGGTATAGGAACCAGGTGCTGTGGAGGTGGCTCCTGCTGGAGTGCTGGTCTGAGGCACCATTGGGGTGCCTGGCCCCGAGAGGACAACAGGGGATGGTGTGTGGAGGAAGTTCTCAGAGAGCTGGCTCAGTCCTGTGATGTTGAGAGCCCCTTCCTCCAGGACATGGGGTGTCAGTCCCAAGATCGATACAGATGTTCTGAGGCTGGGCTTGGCTGTGGGGTTGAGGAAGGAGGAGTGTAGTGGGGCTGTCTGGTCTGCAGGTGAGCGAGGTGAGGCGTGGGTGGCATCTGTGGTGTGGGTGGCATCGGTGGCATTGGTGGCGTCGGTGGCATCGGTGGCACCGGTGGAATCGGTGGCACCGCTGGCGTGTGATGAACCTGTGACTGAACTGGGAGGGCTGCCTGTGCTGCTGGAGCTCCTGGTAGCCATAGCCTTAGTAGGTGAGGGGCTGTGGAAAGCCTTGGAAGGGCAATGACATCACCTGGGGTGGAGGAGCAGGCCTGGACTGTGTGGGAGCAGGTTCAGCTGGGTCTGGAGGGTTGTGAAGAAGACCGGTGATCCTGTCCTTTATCACCTGGTACTGTGGTTCGGACATGTCCAAGAGGGTCTGGTTGACATAGGTGAGGAAGGGCTTGCGGTTGGAGGATGGTATGTCAGTGTGTACCAGCTGAGAGAGGAGATCTACGCTGCTTTTGATGGTGTCCCTGATCTCCAGAAGGACAGTGTGGCTCTGCCCCTCCAGTCTGGCTCTCTGCTTGCTTTCTGTGGAGGTGGAGCTGGGGGTGGATGTGGGTTGGTCTCTGGTGGAAGTGCCCTCTCCTTGCTCCCACTGCTGTCGGGGGGGGTCTCCGTCGTGGTACACTCCACAGATACCTGCCTGGACACAGGAGCTGACTCTTTGCCAGAAGAGGACTGGCTCTCTGCAGGCTCCTGAGAGAGAGGGTTTTCAGAGGGGCTGCTCCTCGGTGATGGATCTCACCCTCCAAGAAGCTGCACTTGGCCATCACGTAGGTCTCTCAGTCCATCAGCTTGACCGTGGCCTGGCCAGATTTCTTGAGGTGCAGCTTCCCGTACCAGGTGTGGATGTGCTTCCACCACCTGAGGAGCACCTCCAAAGGTGCAGCCCATGCTCTCTGCCTTCTCTCTCCAAGCAGCCTGCTTCCTTTTGGTGTCTCGATAGAGCCTGTGTCCCTTCCACCATAGATATTCATTCTCCCTCAGCCATTCCAGCACCTCATCCTCATGTTCCTCATCGAAGGAGTATTGCCTCCTCTCCCAATCTTGCGTATGCCTCTTTCTCCCTCTGGCAGGGCCATCTGGGTCCTCATCAGAGGGGCTTCGAGGTTGTAGGGGCTGCTCCACCACACCACCACCAGCAGCAGCAGCAGCAATAACAGCAAAAGCAGGACCAGCAGGACCAGCAGCAGCACCAGCAGCAGCAGCAGCACCAGCACCATCAGCACCAGCAGAACCAGCAGGACCAGCAGGACCAGCAGGACCAGCAGGACCAGGATCATCAGTAGCAGAGTAAGCATCAGCAGTCCCAGGAGTACCAGCAGACCAGCAGGACCAGGAGCACCAGCAGGACCAACAGGACCAGCAGGACCAGCAGGACCAGGAGCAGCACTAGCACAGTAAGCCCCAGCAGAAGCCCCAGCACCAGGAGCAGCACCAGCAGAGTAAGCACCAGCAGAAGCACCAGCACCAGGAGCAGCGCCAGCAGAGTGAGCACCAGCAGAAGCCCCAGCACCAGGAGCAGCACCAGCAGAAGCTCCAGCATCAGAAGAGTCAGCCTGAGCAGCAGAAGCCCCAGCAGAAGCAGTCAGGGCCAGGGGGTGGGATGGTGTGATGTATTCAGAGATGTATCTGCCTTGAAAATAGCCCACATTGAACTGTGTATCTCAGTCCAACATCAGCACAGGCTTTATGACATTTTGTATTATGTCGCAAACTGCTTTATGGTAAAGTTTATGGTTACGTTTTATAAAACATGCCAAATTTTAGCTGCACAGGAGACATGGGTTCCAGACTTTGGATACATTCTGTAAGTTAATCCATTTGAGGTACCTTGGTTCAAAAATATTTTGTTCTATGGTGCATTGTGAGCCCACCTAAAACTCACAGGAATCAGAAGAGTAAGCATTACTGAAAGGATGGTCTAGCTTGTATCAGCTACAACAGGGATGTAAAACTGGCTGCCTGTGGGTCAGATGCATCATGTGTAGGCCATGCCCACCCTGGCTCCGCAAAAGCAAAAAAAAACACATTATGATACATGTGCTACCCCCACTTACCTACATGTCAGGGTTGGTATGGAGAGCTTTATTCAGTCTGTCCCCCAACAGTTCTACTTCAGATTTTTAAGTCTTGATGGCACAGTGATTAGAGTGCAGTACTGCAGGCTACTTCTGCTGATTGTCAGCTGCCTGCAATTTGGCAGTTCAAATCCCACCAGCTCAAGGCTGACTCAGCCTTCCATACTTCCGAGGTGGGTAAAATGAGGACCCAAAATTGTTGGGTGCAATATGTTGACTCTGTAACTGCTTAGAGAGGGCTGTAAAGCACTGTAAAGTGGTATATAAGTCTAAGTGCTATTGCTATTGTGAAGCTAAACCCCAATGCAAGCTTAGCACAGTAATTGGATCATGACCAAGTAGATAACCAATAAAAAAACAAACTTACAGCCAAACCAAAAACAGTCTTGGAAATAAAGGTTTTGCCTGGATAGGCTCCAAAAACAAACAGCCAAAATCCATTCTGAGGTTAGGAGCCTCCATGAATGTTTGTCAACAAGTCTGAGTAGTCCAAGTTTCAAGGCTTACAAGGAGAAATCACAGGAATAGTTCAAGCCAGGAGTTCAGGGGGTTCTTTTCAGTGAAGCCAGCCATGAATGAACTCCACACTAACCTTCCAGGCAATGGACAATTAATCCATGCAACAGATAACTGGCTGCTCCAAACATGAATATAAACACTCCGCAACTGAATTTAATCCACAAGCTGCAGAGTCCCAGAAATACAAACAACCATCTGGCCACAACCCACACACGTTGCTTGCAGCAACACCTCCCTCTGTCTGCCGTGCTAAATAGCCCCTCCTGGTGTAGCCCATTAAAGGGGGTGGGGCCTTTTCCCCATCAATCTGGCAGATCTCTGCCTCTCTATCCTACATACTCTAGCATCTACCAAAGTTGGTAGCTCCTCCCCTTCTTCATCATTGGCCTGTGAGCTCTCTCCAGCTGAGGCATGTTCTGCCAGCAGTTCAGGGTCAGCAAAACCAGAAGTGCCAGGAATGCTCTCATTCTCCCTCTGAGGAAGACATGAATGAGCCATTGTCCATAGGAGATATCACAATACATCAAGTGACATCACATGACACAATCGAGTTTGACACCCATAAGATTGAAGAATGGCTATAATTTACTTCTTACTTTCCTTTCCTGCTCCTCTTCTTCTAGGAGCACCAGCTTCTGTAGAAGTGCAAAGCTAAAAGGAAGTACAGCCTGTCCTTATCTTATCTGTTTTCTGATGAAACCTCTTCTGCAATAAATACATCATCCAGGGTATATCAGCCCAGTTTGGAGAGATCTCAACATCACCAGTAAAGATTAGCATTTGATTCTGACTAAAAATAATAGATCTCTCTTCTCTCCCTTTCCCTCGCCATTCCTCCACCCCCCGCTTTTTAAAATCAGATTAAACAGCTGGGGTTGACTGCCTATTTTTAACAAAATGAATAACATTCAGAGACCACAATTGTCCAGAAAGCAGAATAAAATGACACAAGTAAATGAATGGCTGCTTCCTGCTATCTGGTAAGCTCCTCAGGGCAGCAAAGTTTCCCTTTATATAGTAAGCAATGCTATGCATTTGGATAGTGTTAAACAAAATTACAACAATAATGGCTACTGATGAGCTTGTCATAGAGAATGGATAAGTTGGCTTCACTTTGATTGCCCACAAACTATGCAAGCTTGTACCATGAATACGCAGGAAATATGGATTCTACAGATGGGAGATCATGTTGGAAATCAGTCTGTCAGTTAGATCTATAATCTCAAATCAGCTTTGATTATCATTTTTATTGGTGGCTCAAGAGATTCCTACTCATGAGTGATTTGCCATTGGAAGCATCTGTTCCAGCAATAATAACTGCTTCTCTTCAAATGGGAGAAAATTAGTGTTCCTCCCCCACCTTTCCTGGGTTGTTCTTTTAAAATGTGTCTCGTATGAAAATTGAGCCCAAACTAAAACAACTGGCATGTGGGACAGCCTACAGATGGCTCAGCAGAGACACACATGGCTGTATGTAGCTGGCTGAGAAATGCCTCATTACATACTTACTCCATAGCCAACTTTTATAGGAGGAATGATGCTGGCAGAAATTGAGAATATATAAACCATGTCTACTGACAGTAATGGTGATGATTCCCAGCAAGATACCATATATTAAAGCCAAAGCTAATCCCTCTCCCCATCTTACTTTCTCTTTCCTGAGCATGGCAACATGACTCTATTATCTCCAATTAACAAAAACTAGAAACTCTTAGATAAAGATTATTTTGTCTGGAAATGCTATATACAGATGGTACCACCAGCTGTGTGCATTCTATTCCTTATTGGTCATCTGATAGAATAAGCCATTGACCTTTCATGCAGTAAAACATATAGTCCTAACACTTCTTTTCCTTTCCTATCCTTTCCTTCCCTTTCCTTTAATTCTTCTCCTCTACTTTTTCCCTTTCCCTTTCTCCCATCATATCCCAATCCATTCTTCCACTTCCCTTTCCTCCCCCCTCTTCTCTATGCTTTTCTTTGTTCTTTCTTGGTTCGGTGTATCAACACTTTGAGTGATTGAATTAGGGGAAGTAAAAGGTAGTGAGGGCAAATATGATGACTTGAATAATCAAAAACATTAAAAAAAGTTTGAGCAAACAAAATATTTAATTCAAAGTTAAATATTTGCATTCAATCACCTGGCAATGTCAACACTTTCAGTGAACCTATTTAATTTGCTCTCCAGTTTTCTTAAATCTAAGGCCCGGTCCCACTGCACTTATGGATGCAAAGAGGATGTAAAACATTAAAAAAAAGCTTGCCATCCGTTGGAAAATGCTATGCATCCATTGTGTACTCACTGCATACATGTTTCACATGCTCTATCCATCGAGCACCCGTCCACTGCAATTTCATTTGCGCAAGAAGTTTTGAGCTGCACAAAACTTTGTGAACGGATGAACTTTCCGCCACGTACGATGTACATCCGTGACATATACGGGCAACAAAAGTTCTATGTCCGTTATCATCCATTAAACGTCCACTGTATACTCTCTGCATCCTCTGGCCATCCCCTCAACTCACATCCACTGCAGCTGAAAACAGAGAGAGGGAGGAAACAAAAGGTGCACAGAACGTCTACACAGAGTTAGTAGCACGGAAATAGATGGACAAAACATTTGTATCTGGGATGTATATTGTATATTTAGGATGTCTGCAGTATGTCTAGAGTATGTAGAAGGCCCCATAGCAGACAACCGATATTTTCTATAAAAAGGGGGAAAAATCATCTGGATCACTGGGATGGTGGACCATACAGTCCCACTATGGTTGCACTGGAGGTTTATCTATCCCACAACTATCCTTATCTATCCCACAAGCATGCAAAGGCTTAACCATTTTTTCAAAGTTTTCACCAACACTTTATTAAGTAAAAAAAATGAACCAAGTAAACTAAGTGTCTTAAGCAAAGATAAACTTTATTAACTTTCTTAGGTAAACTTTATGACTTTATTTAATAAGCAAAATGAACCAAGTAAACTGTATTAAATGTCTTCAGCAAAGATAAACTTTGTTAGGTAAACTTTATGACTGTATTAAATAAGCAAAATGAACCAAGTAAAGTGTCTTAAGCAAAGATAAACTTAACAAGAAAACAACTCAGTCTCTGACACTATTCTCAGTCACTCTGAGTCATGTCCATGGTCTCAGTTGTTAAGAGAGCAGGGACTGTGGAGGTGGCTGTGGCTTCAGTGCTGGTCTGAGGCACCATTGGGGTGCTTGGCCCTGAGGGTACAACAGGTGGTGGTGTGTTCAGGAAACTATCTGAGAGCTGACTCAGTCCCATGAGGTTGAGAGGCCCTTCATCAAGGACTTGAGATGTGAGGCCCAATACTGATGACAGATTGTCCATTGACGGGCTTGGCTGTGGGGTGGAGGAAGGAGGAGTGTAGTGGGGCTGTCTGGTCTGCAGCTGGGTGAGGAGTGGCGTCTGTGGCGTCCGATGAACCTGGGGCTGGACTGGGAAGTTCTGCTTCTGCTGTGGGAAGTCCTGGTAGTTGTAGCCTTGGTAGGTGAGGGGCTGTTGAAAGCTGTGGAAGGGCTGTGACATCGCCTGGGGTGGAGGAGCAGACCTGGACTGGGTAGGAGCAGGTTCAGCTGGGCCTTGAGGGTTGTGCAGAAGTGCTGCGATCTTCTGCTTCATCACCTGGTACTGGGCCTCGGGCAGGTCCCTCAGGGTGTGGCTCACATAGGTGATGAAGGTGTTCCGGCCCGAGGTTGCTCTGCCCAAGTGGACCAGCTGAGAGAGAAGTTCTGTGCTGGTCTTCATTGTGTCCCTGATCTCCAACAGCACACTGTGGTCCAGGCCCTCCATTCTGCCTCTCTGCCTGCATCCTGTGTAGCTGGGGGTGGGGGTGGGGGTGGGTTGGCCTCTGGTGGCTTCTGCTTCTTCCTCTATTTGTGACAGGAGGGCGTCATCCTCCACAGAATCCTCCAAGTCTGCCGGCATGGGGAGTGCAGCTGTTGGGGAGGTCTCTGCTGTGGGGCCCTCTGAAGACACCTGCCTGGACAGGGTTGCTGGCTCCTGGCTGGAAGAGGACTGGATGTCTGTGGGCTGTGTGAGGGAGAGGGTTTCAGAGGGGCTGCTCCTCAGTGGCGGATCTCACCCTCCAGAAAGCTGCACTTGGCCATGACATACATCTCCCAGTCAGTGAGCTTGACAGTGGCCTGCCCAGATTTCTTGAGGTGTTTCTTGCCATACCAGGTGTGCATGTGCTTCCAGCATCCAAGGAGTACATCTGCAGTGTACCCCAGGCTCTCTGCCTTGTCTCTCCAAGCTCTTGCTTCTTCTTGGTGTCCCGATACAGTCTGTGGCCCTTTCTCCAGAGGTACTTGTTCTCCCTTAGTCATTCCAGCACCTCATCCTCATGTTCCTTGGAAATGGTGTACTGTTTCCTCTCTCCCTTCTGCTTCCCTTGCCTCTTCCTCCCTTTGGCAGGGGCTTCAGCAGGGCCTTCAGTGGCTTGAGCAGCAGGGCCTTCAGTGGCTTGAGCAGCAGGGCCTTCAGGGGCTTGAGCAGCAGGGCCTTCAGGGGCTTGAGCAGCAGGGCCTTCAGCAGCAGGGCTTTGAGGGCCTTGGGGCTGGTCCACAGCAGCAGCAGCAGCAGCAGCAGCAGCTTCAGAGTCAGTGCCAGGGGGTAGGATGCTGGTTCTGGCCTTCTTCACCTTGCCAGGGCTTGAACAAAGTAGGCACAGGCTTCCTCTTTTTGCCTGACTGATGAACCATGGTGTTCCAGCAAGATGTATGTGGCAGCACGTCTTTCCCCTGTATGCTGACTGCGTGCTTGCTGCATCCTTTTATATCCACCGAGCTGATGCAATTCATACTCCCCATATGCACAGTGAATGCTTTGCATCCGATATACATCCGCGCAGCATCCCCTTTGTTTCCTATAGGTGTCCGTGATGCATCCGCTTCATCCACTATACATTCGCCCCTTCCACTATGCGTCCGCTTTGAAATTCTGCCACGGAACCCCTTCAAAGGTGTCATCCGCTTCCATCCACTGTCATCCGCTAGGCTTCCTATGAACATCCGTTTAACATCCCCGCTACATACTACCCACAGCCATTCTTTTCTGTTCTTTTCCATTCTGTTTATGCAAATTTTTACCACTTTTTGGAGCGGATGACACCCCCAAAATTTGGCTCATCTGCTGTGTCCTTTATGCATATATTTTGTGTCCTTCAGCCAGTGGGACAGGTCCTTAACTCTTAGGTGCTTTTAAGCAGCATGCAGTAATATGAATAACTTTTCTTCTTGTATATCAAATGTGTACTTAAAGCAGGGGAGTTAAAACATACAGCACATGCTCACTTTCATCCAGATATCATATCTGGATGCCTTAATAGAAAGCAAGTGGAAGTTACAGCAATCATTTTAAGAGCATTTAAGGAAAAGCTGCTTAGCTTTCAAACCCAGATTCCTTTCGTAGAATTTCCTTCATGTATTAAAACACAACTGGAGTGAAATATAAAACTTCAAGGAGGCTCCCTGCTTCTTTTGGAGGGCAACAAAGAAAGAGATAACAACAACAGCTTCAGAATGAAAATAATGCAGAATTAAGTCCTTTTGAAAGATTGCCTTTTGTTCCAGGAGGATTCCTTTATTCCTCTGGCTGCTTTTGTGAGTGTGTTCATGTCATGAACTTGCTATAACACTTAAAGTACTGGTAGCCCTTGAGATATGACTGTAATGGAACCTGCCCATTACAATCACAAATTATGATGGTTATTAACGAGATGCCCATGTGATCACTTCGCTTAATGATTCCTCCACCCTTTGTCTTCCTGATGAGAATATTAAATAACAGTGAGGGTCATTAGACAGAGAGTAGAATGCCTCAGTGTCAAGACCATGGAGGCCTAGCAGAATCCCAGACTCCCTTGCCCCAGCCTCCAAAGAGTCTCTCACCCCATGTGTCCTACCCCTCTGGCTCCCACAAGCCTTGGGCCTGTTTCTCCCTACTGAGCCCATGCAGGGCTTTCTTCCCATTCAGCCCTCCAAGGAGCCTAAAACTGCCAGTAGAAGCTACCAACATCCGCAGTGCTGTTACAACTTGTGGGTTGAGGCTTGCTTCCCTCCCAGCCACTTGTAGATTCTGCTGCTGGCTTTAATCTCCCTTGGGTGGCTAGCTGGGAAGCAGCCTACATTGTTAAAGATTAAAGTTAAATATTACCTGTAAAGCTGAGCAGTTGAATTTGCAAAAGGATGAGGTGCAGCTTTCAAAATTTTCCTAAACTTTTGATTTTGATTGCCTCTGATCACAAATAGGATTCATAGTTTTAGTTTATTTTCTTTAATTGTTGTACGGCATTGTACTGATTTGTACAGAAAATGGAGCATCACTTTGACAACAAATAAAAGAAACAATGCACGTTCTTGTAGACTTACTTTAAATACATAACCTAATGCCCATAATTGACAGGAGGATAATGTGAATTATCTTTTTCCCTCTAGAGCTGAAAGCAACACTCTGCTCAGTTTTGAGTAATTCTTTTCATACATAATACACCCTATACTTTTCAGCCTCCTCCAATGTCCTAGAGAAGATTTTGAAGGCACAGAGAATTGCAATGATGTGTGTGGAACTGATGGATATGGCCCAAATCACTAATATGTTAAGTAAATTTTAATGCATTAGATGAGTGCATTATTGGAGTAGATTGGAATTATGGATATTTATTCATGCAAAAAGTGCATAAATAAACAAAAATGAAGGAAAGGAAGAGAGCCATCCAACTCTTACTGTTCTCACACACATAGCTGTACATTTTAAACACAGATAAACTGTGGAATGAAATTAAAAATAGCTCCATGACCTTTAGAAGTTACCTCTGATATGGTCTGCTATTTTTGCTTTGTCCACACTGAACACTTCTTGCCAAGAAGATTGATCTATTAACATTTTATTTTAAAAGTATTTATTTCTTTTTACAGGAACAAAAATACATTTCTGCCCAAACTGAAAGTTTTCCCACAGTTTTTCATGAATCTTTCAGTTCCTGTCATCAGCCTTCAAATTCACACCCTTCCCCTAGTCCAGCATGAGGTGTAATATGTTTAAATATGGTGATTGGGTTTGGATGACAGGAATGATGGGTACATGGTAGGGTGGAGCAGGATTATTTTCTCTGTGTGGGCTAATAATGCAAGCTCTGTATGATGTGAATGCCACTTCAGTTTTGCCAGCTTTTTATGTGACATGACATATCAAATCTGCCAACCTATAGACCATCTGGAAACAGCTGTATAAATTCTGTATAAATATAGTAGACTCCAAATAACTCATTCTGATTGGTTACTAACAAACTAATGGGGATAGATTCAAAAGGAACCAATCCTCGAAGCCGCACAAAGGCAGCAAAATCAAATGAATGTCATTGGCTACAAGCCGGCAGACAGAAAGTATAAAAGGGCTGTTGCGGCTTGAGCCAATGTTCCGTTTTTGCAACTGTTCTTGAAATAAAGACTTTGTTGTTGGAACCCAGTCTACCTCGCGTTTTTCCGAATGGAACACTGGCGACGAAGGTGGGATCGTTCTAAACGTAGACTGAGCACGCGGTGACAGACAAGCCAGTCAAAGAGAAATGGCTGGAAACAATGCGCCGCCCACACCCTTCAACACAAGGAAGAAGATTGGGAATCTTACGTAGACCATTTCCAGATGTACCTAGAGAGCAATGAGATGGAGGAAATCTCAGATCAGCGAAAAAGAGCTGTTTTCTTGACACACTGTGGGCCTGCGATTTTTAAAATGGCCAAGGCTTTGGCAAAGCCCCGAGATGTCAAACAATTGACGTGGACCGAGCTCCAAAGAACATTAAAGGCCCATTATGCACCGATGGTGTCAAATCTAATAAAGCGGCACGAGTTTTATCGGAGAGACCAGAAAGAAGGCGAAACCATCACTGATTTTGTAGCCGCCCTATGCCAAATAGGCGGAGCGTGCGAGTTTCTGAACTTAGATGAAGCGATGCGGGATCGAGTGATATTGGGGTTAAGAGACTCAACTATACAGAGCAAGCTACTGAACAAACCCAACATATCAGTAGCCGAAGCTATTGCAGAAGCCTCGGCTGCTGAAGCCACCAAAAAATCGGCAGATAAGATGAAACAAATGAATGCAAGCAATGATGAAATAAGCCCGGCCAGAGGAAAAAAATAATCTCCCACAACCACTCATTATGAAGAACTCGAGGAGACGTCAGAATCCGGGGAGGAAGACGACGAAATCCACCGCCTATACGCTAACAAGAAAGGGTGCGAAAATAGAAATCGGCGGGAATGTGCTGGCTGCGGGGGAAACCATCCCCGAGCTGATTGTAGATTCCTTGATGCCATTTGCAGAGCATGCAAGAAAAGGGGGCATATCGAGAAAGTCTGCAGAAACGAAAAGAATTACAGCCCAAAGAGACGAAATGACTCCCCAGCAAAGCCTGAGCCAAGACTCTCCAAGAGAAAGTGGCAGCGAAACAGGCAAGCCACTAACCGGGAGAAAGCATACCAAACTTTCACTATCGGAAGCGCTCAGACGGAAAGCGGGAAGAAAGTAAAAATAGTTGTAAAAATCGAAGACAGCCCCTGCGAAATGAAAGTTGATTCTAGATCGTTCCTATCCATGGTGTCATGGGACACCCTCAAAAAACTAATTCCAGACATCAAAATTAAGGATCTCCAGAGACAAAAACTAACCCTCAAAGATTATCAGGGAAACCGAATTCCTGTAATCGGCCTGGGACATTTTCGAATCGCTTACAGGCAACATGTCGCAGTACTACCATTAACGATAGTTGACCGAGATCGACCAAGCCTCCTGGGTATTGAATGGTTCGCACCATTGGGCATCGGGATGACCGGAGTAGACCGGGTGGCCGCAACTGACTGGGAAGAAGACCTGATCCAAGAATTCCAGGATGTCTTCAACAGCTCCCTAGGCAGGTATCAGGGGACCCCCATTTCTTTTAGTCAAGTTTTTAGGATATTTAATTGATGGAGAGGGCATACACCCCACCGAAAAAAAGTCAGAGCTATAAAAGACGCACCAGAACCAATGAATAAAACTGAGCTGCAGGCATTTTGAGGACTGATAAACTTTTATAATGTGTTCCTACCCCAAAAAGCCACAATAGCGGAACCATTGCATCGATTACTGGACAAGAAAACAATTTGGACATGGGGGCTTAGAGAAAAAAAAGCTTTCCAAGGAATAAAAGACTTATTAACATCAAACACCGTTCTTATCCAGTTTAGCAACACACTGCCATTGACGGTGACCTGCGATGCCTCGCCATTCGGAGTCGGTGCCATCCTGAGCCACCAATTGCCTGATGGGAGAGAGGCACCCATCGCATACTATTCAAAGACCCTGTCCAAAACCGAGCATAATTACAGTCAGTTGGACAGAGAAGCTCTAGCAATTGTCGCTGGAGTGAAACGTTTCCACGAGTACCTATTTGGAAGAACTTTTCAAATCACAAACCGCTTCTAGGAATTTTGGCGGGAAACAAGCCCACACTGAATTTTCTGTCCCCACGAATGACTAGATGGTCAGAATTCCTAGCAGCCTATTCCTATACTCTGACACATCGCCCAGGGAAACAAATTTCCCATGCAGACGCTTTGAGCAGAGCACCATTGCCATCCATAGAGGAAGACCCGGCACCAACGATGACAGCATTACAAATAGAGACTTGCCCTGATCTACCCATATCTGTGAATGATGTCGCCAGAGCCACCGCAAAAGACCCATTGACTGCCCGCGTACTTAACTGGGTAGGTAAAGGCTGGCCGGAAAACCAAAAAACTGAGAACTTTAAACCTTTCCGGACCAGACAAACTGAACTCTCAATCCAAAAAGGTTGTTTATTGTGGGGTGATCGGGTAATTATTCCTAACAAATTACAAGCCAAGGTACTGGGTATGCTTCACGAAGGTCACCCGGTAATAGTTAAAATGAAAAGCCTTGCTAGAAGCTATGTCTGGTGGCCGGGTATAGATAGGGACATCGAATACTGGGTAAACTCGTGCAATAAATGCCAAAGAATCAGGCCGTCCCCGCCAAAAGCACCCATAAGAGACTGGGAAACCCCAAGAGGCCCCTGGTCACGAATCCACATTGATTTTGCGGGTCCTACCAAGGGGCATACGTTCCTGATTGTCGTGGATGCATACTCTAATTGGCTGGAGGTAAAAATTATGCAATCAACAACAACAGAAATCATTATAAAACAACTTGACAAACTATTTGCAACCCATGGCCTACCAGACGTCCTAGTGTCCGACAACGGGCCACAATTAACCAGTCTCCAATTCGAGCAATACCTAGCCTCCCTAGGTATAAGACATGCCCTAACCGTGCCAGCCCACCTGGCTGCAAACGGTAGGGCAGAGAGAATAGTCAGGTTTACCAAGGAGGGTTTAGAAAAAATGGACACTGGGGATGTCCAAAATAAAATAAATCGATTACTCACTCTCCAACATATCACACCCAGTACTACAACCAACAAAACCCCAGCAGAATTACTGATGGGAAGGAAACTAAGGTCGCATCTAGACAGATTGCACCCAAATTTCACACCAGAAACCCCCCCCCCCCCGACTCCTCCACTCGATTCAGGACCTTTGCAATAGGTGACTTAGTTTATGCAAAAAATTTTACCAGGGACCCATTATGGCTACCCGGACAAATTACACAAATAACAGGCCCCAAATCCTACCGACAAACGGTAGACGATGGAAGGGAATGGAAGCGGCACATAGACCAGCTTTGCTCCCGAAACATAGAACGAAATACAAACACACAACCACACATAGAAAAACACGACGAAATTCAAACCAAGGAGGGGGGGAGAATGCGAGAAATCAATAAAGAACCATTTAAATTAAACTTCGAAAATAATAACAATCAAAAAGAGCAAATAAAAGACTCACTGTTTGAAGAAAGTTGCAAGAAGAGTCCATCCGAAGGGGCCAGCCAGGCCAGCTCGACCTGCCCCGAGGAAACGGGAGGGAGCGGCAAAACCGCTGGCCTAAGAAACTCAGGCGGCAGTAAAATGGCTGACTCACCCTTCCAGACGGTTCCATGGAGAAGGACTGAAGACACAGCAACCCCATCCGAACCGGTCGAAGTCTCCAACAATAATGAACCACGCAAGTCCAGTCGAGTCAAGAGAAGCCCCACCTACCTGCGCGACTACGTCACCACATGGGACTGAACTAAGAGGGGAGGGGTTTTCTGTATGAATATAGTAGACTCCAAATAACTCATTCTGATTGGTTACTAACAAACTAATGGGGATAGGTTCAAAAGGAACCAATCCTCGAAGCCGCACAAAGGCGGCAAAATCAAATGAATGTCATTGGCTACAAGCCGGCAGACAGAAAGTATAAAAGGGCTGTCGTGGCTTGAGCCAATGTTCCGTTTTTGCAACTGTTCTTGAAATAAAGACTTTGTTGTTGGAACCCGGTCTACCTCGCGTTTTTCCAGACGGAACAATTAACATTTTATTTTAAAAGTATTTATTTCTTTTTACAGGAACAAAAATACATTTCTGCCCAAACTGAAAGTTTTCCCACAGTTTTTCATGAATCTTTCAGTTCCTGTCATCAGCCTTCAAATTCACACCCTTCCCCTAGTCCAGCATGAGGTGTAATATGTTTAACTATGATGATTGGGTTTGGATGACAGGAATGATGGGTACATGGTAGGGTGGAGCAGGATTATTGTCTCTGTGTGAGCTAATAATGCAAGCTCTGTATGATGTGAATGCCACTTCAGTTTTGCCAGCTTTTTATGTGACATGACATATCAAATCTGCCAACCTATAGACCATCTGGAAAGAGCTCAACATTGACAGACAACAGTTAAGACCAAAGACTAAAAAGAGTAGAAGGTTGACCTGTATAAGTCAGGAAATTTGTTGAAACAAACCTAATTTTTACTCTGTGAGCAACCATTATCTGTTATCTAATATTTGCTATCTAAATTTGCTTTGCAGAGCTTAAAATTCATTTGTTTCCCACTGCTGAATTATTTCAAATGTGAAATGTGAATGTGAAATTGAAGTCACAGATGTATTCTTGAAGCTTTTCTTTGCCTAACCTTAACTGTCTTTCTCAGGAGCAAGAAGGATTATTGTTTTTCAGCCATATCCTCCTCTCTGATCAAATTAAAATGTGTACCTTCTCAAATGAAATTTGATGGCTTTAATGTCATTTCTGGGTCAGTTTTGAGTAGATGCTATATTGCCATTTTCTTATAATATAAAGAAATATATGTATCAAATGTCAGCCAGTTATTTAAATATCATTAGTGTTCATATTATGACCTTAATGTAACCTCACATGCTTTATTGACATTATCTGGAAGTCTGATAATATTGGTTCTCAAGTCTAAGTCTCAGTATAGATAGAGGTAAGTAGGTAGCGAGAGAGATAATAGATAGCTGTAGATAGATGATAGACAATCATTTTCATTTTAGAATAAAAGAAAATGCAATACTTTAAAGTAGTTTTTTTAAAAACTGGTTGTGGAAAAATATTTTGTGGAGGTAGAGATGAAAGAAGATCATTTAATTTAGGATGCATGCACAGAAATGAGTATTGAAAAAATCAAGGAGAGGAACATGGCTACCAGTAGCAAGAAGAAAGAACAAGGAGAGGGGCAATGTAGGGACAGCTGAAACATAAAGACATAAAAGAGATTGCAAGACTAATACCAACACTGAACAAGAGTCTGGATTGCTATGTACTGATTATTTTACTGTTGAGAACCAGGAATGCAAATGAGAAACGCTCAGCCTTCTTTATCATCAAAAATTTCCATGATCTGAAATGTTTGTGTTTTTTATGGACTATACAGTAAGTCAGATTGGCTGGTAGAAATTGTGCTTGTTTGATGTGGATGCATTTGCACTGGAATGGAAAGTTCAATATAACAATAGTATTCGTTCTCATAACTCCAAACATATTTCCTTTGACTTTTCTTTAAATAAAAGGAAAATATTAGCTGCATTTTTAAAAAGTGTCTTACATGCTACATCACAACAAAACAATTATCTAGTTTTCAGAGAGTAAATTTTCCAGCTACTAACTCCTTATTTATTTGCTAAATAATGACAAATTAAGGACACAATAAAAATGTATTCTTTCCTTATGTGTTTCTATGGAAAAGTTTATCACCTAAGGTCAAAGGACAAGTGCAGTTACACAAATATGTCAGTTGTGGAAATTTCAATGGAAATAATTTCCATCTATTATATATTTCCCAGAAGGTTTTTTTATATAAACATTAGCCAATAAACACATTTTCTTATAGAATTATAGTAGACCTTTTTCTTATCTTTCCTCACTTCTCTTCCCCCTTTTCCCCTTACTGCTTTTCTATTTAACTTTTCTATTTTGTATTTTACAATATTCTATAACTCAATAAAAATATTAAACAAAGAATTAATTAGTAGACCATTGCAATAATGTCACTGCTTTGATTATATATAAAGGCATATCTGGCTTTGATCCAGGCTACTTATGAGACCTCTTCTCAGAAGGAAATCTACCTGTACTATTTAATTGGTTCATGAAAGGATTATCTGGGTTTCCTTATCTTTATAGATCAAGGAGGAAATGGATCTGAAAATGACTATTTTTGCCCCACCTCTTTGGAATATTTTGCTTTCTGAAATCTACATGGCTTCCAGTCTTTTATCTTCGCGCAGAACAAGACAATAACTTCAAAATACAGCTTTACAATGTAGATTGTCTGTAGATTTTTATATTTTTATATTTTTTTTCATTTCCTCCTTTTATTAGTATTATTGTAAAAATAATGTTTTGATTATTATTTTATAAGTTTTGTTTGCATGCTATTGTCTCTAGAGTTCGGTGAGATAACAGTGCTAGAAAAACAAACAACAGTTGCATTTGGACATAATATTAACTAGGATACTGATTTTACTGAAGCAGCTAGTGAACTATGAAAGCAACTTGTGTGGTTTGTTTTAACCTGGACCCATAGTTTACTCCCATCTTAATAATCCAGACATTGAACCAGAAATATCCATCATTTCTAATTTAGCTGTTCAGACATCATAACAACAAGCCACAAAGCTAAATTAGCTACTTTTGCTGACAAGAAGAGACTGATATATGGAAAGATTTCCAAACTTAATTTGACATATGTATATGACCAAAATTTAGTTATTTATTTTCAAATGCCATTCTATTCCCAAGGACATAAGACTGATGTACATAGAAAAAACATCCTGAGAATTTAAAGCAGCACAACAACACTCAACATTCAAAACCAATGAGGATGGAAACCAAAACTTAACATCCCACAAACACTTTTTCCTAGACTTAATTTTTTATATCTTTATATAAATCCACTTGGGAAGAAGGGATCATTCAGTAGGCTCTACTATGAGGTTCCTATTAAAGATAAATATTTCCCTGTCCCTGAGCACAATGCTCAGTTCCATTTCTTGGCTGAGGGACTCAGTGTTGTCTTAAGATACTTTCCAGGATCATATGGCTAGCATGGCTATACCCCATAGAATGCTGTTACCTTCCCACCAAAGTGGTACCTATTAATCTACTCACATTTGCATACTTTTGAACTGCTAGGTTAGGAGCTGGGGAAGGAATGGGAGCTCACCCCATCTCACAAAGCATAGGTCTCAAACCCAGGCTGTCAGCTTACTAACTAACAAGTTCAGCATCTCTAATCACTGAACCATCATGACCCCAAGGTTCCTATTAGTGGAAAATCATTGGAGAAGATTTTCAACAAGGCTTTTCTCCCAGATCATACTAGATGGGTGGATTTACTTCAGAATAGGTAATCTCAGAGACAGCTAGACCCAGAGCCATTTAGGGCTGTGAAGGTTATAATCAGCATTGGAAGCTGGCTGGCAGCTAAATCAGTTCCTGAAATAGAAGTATTACTTAGACATATCTTGAAGTGCCCTTTACCATCTAAGTAACAACATGCTGAACCAGTTTAAGTTTCCCAATGGTCTTCAAGGGCAGTCCAAATAAAAATAAATTGTTATAGTAGATCCATGATGTGATGAAAGTCTGAGATGATGATTATGATCCATGATAATCATTAAATGTACTTAATGTATGAAAACTTAAACATGTATATGGGGGAGAAGTTGAATAGTTACAATTATAAAAATTAAAAATCTTATAAAATAAGATTTTTAAGTCTACCCACCACCACCAGGAATCAAAAGTTTTCTCTCTCCCAGAAATAAAATTGGAGCGAATGGTATTTTTAACTGGAATTCTAAACTATGCTCAAGTTTGTAACTATAAAACAACATATTTATACAAAGGCTATCTTCACAAGAGCTTCTGCTTGTGCCATGAGTGCAGGAGAAGCAAGATATTGCAATCCAGACCCATGCAGAGGAGAGAATAATCCTACCAAGAACCAAAGAATGAAATCAGAACCATCTTGATAGGTTTCACATTAAATATGTTCCTCTACATAGCCTAACTAGACATCAAATCAGTTCCTACAAGTATTCAACACCTATCTGATTGGAGACAACAATGTATAACTTGGCATCATTCAGATATGGATATCATCTTAACTCTTGCCAGTGTATAAACTCCTCCAGGTCATCCAATAAGACAATCAACATGTTGTTTGTTTACCCATATCCTCAATCTGTACTGATAAGGATTGGGACAATCTATTTTCTCTGGAAATGTAGTTTCAATTGTGTGATCATAACCTTCTCTACTGTCTTTCTTTAAAAAGGAAGGGTAGATATTGCATAGATAGTTATCCAAAATAGTTGGGAAGATACATGAGTTCTTGAGAAGACAATGTACTAACAACTCACATAATGGGAATTGTCTACACCAGGGGCATTCAACCTTGCAAATATTAAGGCTTGTGAACATCAACTCCCAGAATTCCCAAGCCAACCATGTTGACTGGGAGTTGAAGTCCATAAGTCTTAAGATTGCCAATGTTGGACATCCCTGGTTTACACTTTTCTCTACTCTTTCCCATAAAATGAATGTTGATTTTATGTAGAAAACTTTGGTATACTTTTTCCTGAAACACATTTGGGATATTTGTTCTAAAAATAAGAACGTATGAAAACTGTGCAAGTAATGTTGTTACCATTCAAACATCTTCAATATTTGAAGCATTGCTTGTTAGAAAAAGTTTCCTTTTTTTTCTCCCAACACTTATACATTGTATCTCAATATAAACTTTCTTCCAAAATTTAGTAATGCTTGTGTGTGCTCATCTCTTTTATTTGAGAATTATAAAATGACAGTGCAGGAGAAGGTTTATGTGGGAGAAATATGAAAGTACAATATGGAACTATCTCAGTGATCATTATGATATATTATTTCATAAGGGCGCTAAGTTATTTCAAAACTCAATAGGCATAAATTATTATTACAGACTTTTTTCATTCTTAACTCTGAGAGGTTATATCTTTCAAGAACTTTTTGAAGTCAGCTCCCAGAAAAAATACATAAAGAACACACATATGCATGTATACAGAACACACAATGCACAGTGGGAGACCACTACAGAGAATGAAATATTGTTTTGCTTTTTAATTCTCAGCTATGTTCTGAAATAGCTAACACTATTCATATATTAATATGGGACTAGATTGAATCTTAAGGCTTAGAATTTAGATATTAGTATATGGTAACAACATTTGCGAATTATTGCATTTCATATTTTTTTTCAATCTTGGAGTACTTACATCCTATTTAAAATCCATATGTGATTTTTATTGAAACTTTTAAAAAAGAACACAGGTAACAAACTAATGCAAAGTAAGAAGAAGAAATGAAAGAAGGAAGAAAGCAAAAAAAAAAAGGGGGGGAGGGGGAATTAAGAAAATTAATTTAAGAAAAGTAGAAAAGTAGAAAATAAACCAAAAATGATACAAAGAAATAGCTTCTAATATTCCTTACAAAAATGATAAGCACAATTATGTTTAATCTTTGTCTCTGTACAGTTACATCTAATTCTCTTCTTTCCATATTCTAGCCTGTCCAACCATCAAAACTATAAATCACAAATTCATTTTCTGCACTTTTATACAAAAAGTCCATCGAAAGTTTTCAGTCACCAATGAATATAGATAGTCCCTTTTCTCTAATCAAAGAAGTTAATTTATCCATCTCAGCAAGATCTATCAAATTCACACTCCCCTATAATGGATAATGTTGAATTTTCCCATCTCTGTGCATATAATAATCTTGCTGCAATAATCATAGGTTGAAATAATCTTCCATGACTTTTTTCTAACTCTTTATTCATTAGTCATAAAAAGAAAAGTTCTTAATTGAATATTAAACTTTAGAATCCTGTGTATCGAAGTGTGTATTTGAAAACAATTTTAAGCTTTTACATGTCCACCAAGCATAATAAAATGTCCTTCTGTATTGTTTGTGTTTCCAACATTGAAATGCCTTTATGCATTCATAATTTTATAAAAAATCTCTTTAAGTTTTGTCTTGATTGTATTTCTATTTTTATTGTTTTAGAGATATGTATTTGTTAGGATTTTAATGTTTAATGCTGGAAGGCCTCCCAGAGTTGTTTCATTTCAAGATGGATAGCAAATAAATTCATTCAATCAATCCATCAATTCATAATGTAAATTTTAACTTTTAACCACCTATGTTCCCATTTTTCCCTCAATGTAATATTAATCACAATTTTAGCCCACTTTATCATACAATCTTTAAAGCCCCTGTCCCACTGCACCAATGGATGCAAAGAGGATATAAAACATTAAAAAGAGCTTGCCATCCATTGGAAAACGCTATGCATCTGTTGTGTACTCACTGCATAAATGTTTTATACGCTCTATCCCTCCAGCATCTGTCCACTGAGATTTCATCTGCGCAAGAAGTTTTGAGCTGCACAAAACTTTTTGAATGGATGAACTTTCCGCCGCGTACGATGTACATCCGCGGCATATACGGGAAACAAAAGTTCTATGTCCGTTATCATCCATTAAACATCCGCTGTATCCTCTCAGCATCCTCTGGCCATCCCCTCAACTCACATCTCTTGCAGCTGAAAATGGAAAGAGGGAGGAAATAAAAGGTACACGGAACAGCGTTAGTAGGACGGAAATAGAAAGGATGTAAGCGGATGCATCTCATATGTTAGGGATAACATTGTTTACCCTAACTGGTTTAGGTGAAATAAT
>BLBF01000007.1:33144469-33181222 GCA_015471245.1 Laticauda colubrina | reverse complement strand
CAGCACCACCAGCACCACCAGCACCACCAGCACCACCAGCACCACCACCAGCTTCAGAGTCGGTGCCAGGGGGTGGGATGCTGGTTCTGTCCTTCTTGACAGGGCTGGCACGAGTAGGCACCAGCTTCCTCTTCTTCTCTGACTGACGAACCATGGTGTTCTTTGAAGATGTATGTGGCAGCACATCTTTCCTCTGAATGCTGACTGCGTGCGAGCTGCATCCTTTTACATCCGCCGAGCTGACACAATTCATACTCCCCGCATGTGCAGTGAACGCTTTGCATCCAATATACATCCGTGCGGCATCCCTTTTGTTTCCTGTAGGCGTCCGTGATGCATCTGCGTCATCCACTATGCATCCGCCCCTTCTGCGATGCGTCCGCTTCGCAATTCTCCCCCGGAAGCCCTTCGGATGTGTCATCCGCTTCCATCCGCTGTCATCCGCTAGCCTTCCTAGGAACATCCGTTTAACATCCCCACTACGTACTACCCACGTCCATTCTTTTCCATTCTGTTTATGCACATTTTTGGCACTTTTTGGAATGGATGACAATGGATGGAGGCACCCCCAAAATTTTGCTCGTCTGCTGTGTCCTTTATGCATACGTTTTGCATCCATCGGCCAGTGGGACCTAGCCTTAAGCTGTTCTTCCTCTTTTTCAAGTGTCAACAATAGTTTATACAGTACATCATAATAATTACATGTTCATCATCATTCAAGTATTTATGATCTTTATGGCCAGATTTTCACAAAATAAATGTTTCTTTTAATTCTCAAATGAATATTAAAGACTTTTGCTGACATTAGCTCTTCCATACCTAAAACAAGGAGAAACAACAACCATCCATCCCATCGTGAAATTTCAACATGAAGTAATGGTATGCTGTGAGACTTATGAGATAATCCAATCCTTAGTCATCACACCAAGTGGGGACTGCAAAAAGGTTTGTTGTTAGATTTGTAATCTTACTGTGCTAATGTTCTAAGTAATATGCAAATAATAAAGACACCTCCAACCCATAAATCCCCTGAAATCTAAAACCAGATTTTATATATACTATTAAAAAGGGAAGAGAACCAGAAAGAATGAAAGGACTTCCTCCAGTTTTTAAAATATCAGAAAACAAATTAGAGGGTAAAGCCTCATATATCACAGTTAACTTTGTGGATGAACGAATCCAATTAAATAGACGGCCATCAATTTTCTTGGAAGATTCCCCAAACTGAAACGTTACCACAGTGAATGACAGCCAACTGTCAGTTCACAATTAACCCACTTTGCTACCTGATTTCAGAGAAATACATGGCTAAACCTGCACCCCCAGATATAGATGTTGAACAGCAAAAACTCTTTTTTTTTTCTTCTCTTTTGCACAGAGAGAGTGGCCTCTTTTGAAAGGAAGCAGAGTTTCAAAAGTACAGGTAGTCCTTGGTTTATCATCATTTGTTTAAGGATCAAAATTACAGTAGCATTGAAAAATTCATTTTATGCAGCTTTTTAAAATCACAAATGGGTAAAAAGATTATATGAGGGAACACAAGTGAAATAGAAACTGACCAGAATTAAACTGCTCCTTTCTTTTCTGCGGGATCCAAACTGGGTCAGTAACCGAGACTGGACATTAAGTCTTCCAAGCTTTCAGATTTTTGCTGGAGTCCATCCTCAGGGAACTTCTCTTTACCAGAATGTGTGCTTTGGGCCATTCTATCCATTGTATGAACTGCAATTGCGCAGTAGTTAGAATGCAGTACTGCAGACGACTTCTTTTTTTTTTTTCTTCCCAAATTTTATTAGTCATATTTCAAACTAAAACACCACATTTACACTCATTACAGAGTTCAGGTTACAATATTCACTCATATTGACATAATTATTACTATTCTATATGTTATATAGTTTTTTCTACTTTTAACTTTAGCACTATTTACAAATATATATACAATATTTCCCCATTTTACTATAACTCCTACATATTCTTCATGTAACAACTTTGCATCTGTTCTCTAACCACTGGTACCATACATTCCAGATCTTATAGTATTCCATTTCATCTCTGTCTTTTAACTCCATTGTTAAGCTGTCCATCTCTTCACACTCAAGAGCCTTTCTTATTATCATTACATCAGAAGGAGTAATGTTACATCTTGTTTCCGATTTTGAGCAAAGGCAATTCTGGCCACTGTTATTATATGTATCAAAATGTATTGCATTTTTTTTGCAAATATTTTGTTTTAGTATGCCCAATGAAAATAGTTCTGGTTTCATCTAGAATTTTTATTTAATAATTTCTTCTAACCAATTCTTTACTTTAAGCCAGTATTTCCTAACTTTAGGACAGGCCCACCACATGTAAAATAAGTTCCTTGCTTAAAGTTACATCTCCAGCATTTCACTGATCTGTTTGGAAACATTTTGGTCAATCTTGCCAGAGATAAATGCCAACGGTAGAACATTTTGTTCATATTTTCTTTGTAGGCTGCTGACATTGTTAATTTGTAATTTTTCTCCCAAAATTTTTCCCCCACAATTTTTCCCAGTGTTCCAATTCAAATACCCAAAATTTTTGGCCCATATTATCAAGGTTTCTTTTACTGTTTCTTCCTCCATTTTAAATCTTAAAAGTTAGTTTATATGTCTTAGTGATCATTTTTCCTTCTGTCCCCTGTAAAAGTTTATCTAATTCTTATTTGTCATTATGGAAACCGTGTTGTTCTAAATCGTTTTTGTACCTTGTCCAAATTTGTAAATAAAATCACCAATCTATCTCAATTCCTTGGGACTTTAAGGCTAGGTCACACTGGCCAACGAATGCAAAACGTAGGCAAAAAGGACACAGTAGACGAGGAAATTTTCCATCCGTTGTTATCCGCTCTCAAAAGTGCCCCACATTTGCATAAACAGAGCGGACAACAATGGAAAGAAACGGACGTGGGGAGGATGTAGTGGGGATGTAAAGCGGATGTTCGTAGGAAGCGTAGTGGATGGAAGAGGATCCGCAGGGCTTCTGTGAGAGAACAGCGAAGCAGACTCATAGTCTGGAGCGAATGCGTAGCGGATGATGCAGATGCATCATGGACGCCTATAGGATGCATAGCGGATGCATAGTGGATGCAAAGCGTTCACTGCGCATGCGGGGAGGGTGAATTGCCTAAGCTCCGTGGATATAAAAGGATGCAGCTTGCAAGCAGTCAGCATTCAGAGGAAAGACCTCCTGCCAGAGACATCTTGAGAGAACACCATGGGGAAGAAGAGGAAGCCTGTGCCTACTCCTACCAGCCCTGGCAAAAAGGACAGAACCACCATCCCACCCCCTGGCGCTGATTCTAAAGCTGCTGGTGCTTCTGCTGGTGCTGCTGCTGTTCCTGGTGTTGCTGCTGGTGGTGCTTCTCCTGCTGGTGCTGCTAGTGCTTCTCCTCCTGCTGCTGCTGGTGGTGCTTCTCCTGCTGGTGCTTCTCCTGCTGGTGCTGGTGCTGCTGGTGCTTCTCCTGCTGCTGCTGCTGCTTCTCCTGCTGCTGCTGCTGTGGTGGACCAGCCCCAAGGCCCACAAAGCCCTGCTGCTGAACTCTGAAGCCCCTGCCAGAGGGAGGAAGAGACAAGGCAAGGAGAAGGGGGAGAGGAAACAGTACTCCATTTCCGAGGACCATGAGGAGGAGGTGCTGGAATGGCTGAGGGAGAATGAGTACCTGTAGAAAAAGGGCCACAGTCTCTATCGTGACACCAAGCGGAAGCAGGCAGTGTGGAGAGAGAAGGCGGAGAGCCTGGGATACACTTCAGATGTTCTCCTGGGGTGGTGGAAGCACATGCACACCTGATATGGCAAGCTGCATCTGAAGAGATCCGGACAGGCCGCTGTCAAGCTCACTGACCGGGAGACCTATGTCATGGCCAGGTGCAGCTTCCTGGAGGGTGAGATCCGCCACCGAGGAGCAGCCCCTCTGTCAACCCTCTCCCTCAGACAGCCCATAGAGAGCCACTTCTCTTCCAGCCAGGAGACAGCTACCTTGTCCAGGCAGGTGTCTTTGGAGGGCCCCATGGCAGAGACCCTCCCAACATCTGCACTCCCCATGCCGGAGGACGTGGAGGATCCCTGTCTCAGATGGAGCAAGAAGAAGCAGCCAACAGAGACCAACCCACACCCATCCCCAGCTCCACCTCCATAGAAAGCAGGCAGAAAGGCAGATTGGAGGGACAGAGCCACACTGTCTTCTTGGAGATCAGGAACACAATCAATGCCAGGACAGATCTCCTCTCCCAGCTAGTCCACTTTGACATGCCATCCTCCAACTGCAAGCCCTTCATCACATATGTGAGCCAGACCCTCATGGACATGCCTGAGGCCCAGTACCAGGCGATGAAGGAGAGGATCACAGCTCTTCTGCACCACCCTCCAGGCCCAGCTGAACCTGCTCCTACCCACTCCAGGTCTGCTCCTCCACCCCAGGCGATGTCACAGCCCTTTCACGGATTTCAGCAGCCCCTCGCCTACCAAGCCTACCACTACCAGGACTTCCCACAGAGAGGCAGCTCTTTCCAGTCCACACCCAGGTTCCTCGGATGCCACAGACGCTACAGATGCCTTAGGTGACCCAGCTGTAGACCAGACAGCCTCACTACATTCCTCCTTCCTCCACCCCACAGCCAAGCCCTTCCTAAGAACATCTGTCATCAGTCTTGGGCCTGACATCCCAGGTACTTGATGAAGGGCCTCTCAACCTCATGGGACTGAGTCAGCTCTCTGAGAGCTTCCTGCACACACCATCTCCTGTTGTACTCTCGGGGCCAGGCACCCCAATGGCGCCTCAGACCAGCACTCCAGCAACATCCACCTCCACAGTCCCTGGCCCCTTTACATCTGAGACCATGGGCACACCTCAGAATGACTGAGAAGAGAGCCAGAGACTGAGTTGTTACCTGTTCACTTTATCTTTGCTGAAGACACTTTACTTGGGTCATTTTGCTTTTTAATAAAGTCATACAGTTTGTCATTAATGAAGGTTATCTTTGCTTCGCACACTTAGTTCATTTTTTTTACTTAATAAAGTGTTGGTGAAAACTTTGAAAAAAGGGTTAAGCATTTGCATGCTTGTGGGATTAGTAAGGATAGCTGTGGGATGGATAGCTGTGGGATGGGTAAGGATAGCTGTGGGATGGATATCTGTGGGATGGGTAATGATAGCTGTGGGATTGGTAAGGATAGCTGTGGGATAAGGATAGTTGTGGGATGGGTAAGGATAGTTGTGGGATAGATAAACCTCCAGTGCAAGCATAGTGGGACTGTATGGTCCACCCTCCCAGCTGCCACAAATATGGCCCTTCATTATCAATAACAATTTAATCATTGATCAACACCTTTCAACATAAACAAAACTCTTTATTAATGCCCTATTCATTTTAGGGCCACTCAACATACATGGCAAAATCTCATCAGTGTGATGAGACATGCTCAAGGAAGCATCCATTAAGCATCTACCATCCTGTCTTGCCACTCCACTGCTCCAGTTGGGAAGTTGCACCAGTGTTTCAGGAGGTTGCGCTGCTTCTTCCCTTCACGTGAAGCTCCATGTCCCCATTGCCACTCCATGTCCCCATTGTTGATGGTCCACAAACCTGTTCTGCAACACTGGGTAGTGGGTGCGCATGAAATTGTGCAGGATGTGGCAAGCTTCCACGATGCTCCTCACAGTCTGTGGCCGATGCGGCATGGTGGTGAGAAGTACCTGGAACCTGTTGGACAGGATGCCAAAGGCGTTCTCCACCACCCGTCTTGCCCTGGACAGACTGTAGTTGAAGATCCTCTCTTCATGGGTGAGGTATCTGGAAGTGTAGGGCTTCATGAGGTAGGTTCTGAGGGAGAAGGCGTCATCACCCACAATGAAATAGGGCACATCTTGTGTGTTGTTGGGTAGGGGGTCTGGATCTGGAAAACCCATGATGAGGTTGCATTCCAGCCCATCCTTGAGGTCACTGGCATTGCATATCTGGGCATCTGAAGCTGACCTGTTGTCCAATGCATCGATGTACATGAACTTGTAGTTAGCATCAACCATGACAAAGAGGATGATGCTGAAGAAGCTCTTGTAGTTGAAATAATTGGACACAACTGAGTTGGCTGGAGCTTTGCAGGCCACGTGCTTCCCATCTATGGCTCCAACGGTGTGGGGAAAGTTCCACCTCTGATACCACCACTCTACAACTTTCCTCCAGCCTTCTTAAGTGGTGGGACACTGGAAGAGCTCCTCCATGTATTCTTCGATGATGGCCTGCACCACTTCTCTGACCACAATGCTGATGGTGTTCTGTGGCACCCTCCAGGCATACTGCATGTTTCTGTATATGGTCCCAGAGGCCAGGTGGCACAGAGTCAGTGCCACCTTCATTCCAAGGTCCAGGCTAGGATGGAAGTTGGTGCTTGGCTTGGTCAACCTGGGTCTCAGACGCTCCATAACTTCATCAAACATGGCTGGTGGCATCCTCATGAAGTGCTGGAATGCACAAGCATCTTCATTCCTCAGCTCCACCATCATAGAGTCCAAACTCCACTCTTCTCCCGATCCATCTTCGGACCCAAACAGCTCTTGGACGTCTCCTTCTCCTTGCGTAGAAAAGGTGAAACAGTCTGAAGAGGGCTTGGTTCTGGTGTTGAATGATGGCGACTACCAAAAGGAGTGTGCAATGATCCATGGTGGAGATCAATGGATGATGTGGAAGACCAAGAGCAAGGCTGAAGAGGTCTGCACAATAGGGCTGCTGGACTGATCGTGAGATCCTGGTGGCTTCCTCCTTTTTATAGGAAATGTCGGTTGTCCGCTAGGTGTCCTTCCACATACTGTAGACATCCTCCAGACATCCTAAATATCTGAGATACGTCCCATATACGAACGTTTTGACTGTTTTAATGCTTTATATCTGAGCTGCATCCGCTTACATCCTTTCTATGTCCATGCTACTTACGCTGTGTGGACATTCTGCATACCTTTCGCTTCCTCCCTCTTTCCATTTTCAGCTGCAGCAGATGTGAGTTGCGTGGATGGCCAGAGGATGCCGAGAGGATTCATCAGACGTGTAACGGATGACAACGGACGTAGAACGTTTGTTGCCTGTATGTGTCACGGATGTAGATCGTACACAGCGGAAAGTTCATCCGCTCAAAAAGTTTTGTGCAGCTCAAAACTTTTTGAGCAGATGAAATAGCAGTAGACAGATGCTCGACGGATAGAGCGTATGAAAGACGTACACAGTGAGTACACAACAGATGCATCGCGTTTTCCAACAGATGGCAAGCTTTTTTGTCAGTTTTACATCCTCTTTGCATCCGTTGGTGCAGTGTGACATGGGCTTTAACTCCTGATTTGATTTTAATTCTCCTTTCTCATCCAATAGCTCTTTGTATCTTACTACTTTATTTAAATCTGAAACATTGGAATATACCATTATCTCCATAGTCGATAGCCAAATTGGAGTTTTCATATCGTGGTTCTTCTTAATTTTCTCCTGTATATTTAACAGAGCATTCCTCACTTGATGCTCTGGAAATATGAGTGTAATTTGTTTTTCCCCTCCCAAATGAATGCTACCAGCCAAATTGCAGATCATGACCCTGTATTTTTAGTATTCTTTTATTGTTTAAATTTATCCAATCTTTGACCCATGTCATGACTGCTGCCTGGTAGTAAAATTCCCAGTCTGGAAGTCCAAAACCTCCCTTATCTATGTTATCCTACACAAGCCTTATTTTTATTTGGCGTTTCTTCCCTTGCCAGATCAATTTTGTTCTTAGTTTATTTGATTCTTTAAAAAAAAAAACTTCCTAATTTTATTGGGACTGTTTGGAAAAGGATCAGGATTTTCAGAAATATTTTCATTTTAATGGTGGCAATTCTTCCAATCTGATGAACCTCAGTGGCACAATGGTTAATATGCAGTATTTTAGACTATTTCTGCTGACTGTCATATGTCTGCAATTTAGCAGTCCAAATCTCACCATGCTTGAGGTTGACTCAGCCTTCAACCCTTCGAGGTCGGTAAAATGATAACCCAGATTGTTGGCGACAATATGCCGAGTCTTTTTTTTTTAAACAAAGTTTTTATTTTTTACAACAAACATACAAACAAAATATAAAAACATAAAACCTTTTTCAATTATATACATACAGTGTGTCAGTTGGTTACAATCTTTTGTGGTATCCTTTTTTTTTTTTACCATTACTCACAAATTATATAAATTCTCACCTTATCAATCTAGTTTATGCTTATGTAATATCTGTCAGTCGGTGCTCCATTCAAAATCCAAGAAAGAAATAGTTAGACTCTTTAAGTTAGAGAAAAGTTTTCTTTCACAGAAGGTGAAGTGGTAGCAACCAAAGAATTCTGAATCTGAGAAATTAGGCGCGCAAATCACATATACAAAGTGATGGAAGTGTTCCCACCCCCAATAGTTCAGATGAAAATTCCAATTAGAAATTGTGAATATGATCATGTGGGCATCTTCAGGTGATGATGAGGCCTCTGTCCGTTGACCTTGGCATACTTTGATAATGGGTTGCAGTTGCGCAGAGAAAAGAAAGCTAAGAGAGAAATGGAAATCTAACTCTGATGTATGCTCCCCCCCTCATTTACACAACAGAAAAATGTAGGGGCTTTTTGTTAACCCATTCAGCTTGTGAAGATGGGAAATGTTTCCAGGCTACAAGGTACTGGAGACAACCCCTCCATTTGCGAGAGTCCAGAATTTCTTTAACTTCAAAATGTTGTTCACCCTCAATACGTATTGGTATGGGAGGGTCAGCCTGGACAGGTCTTAAATCAGAAGTATGTTCAGGTTTTAACAAACTAACATGGAAAACTGGGTGAATTCATCGAAGAGGTTTTGGTAAGTTCAGCTGGACTGTTACAGGGTTTATAATCTGTTCAATCGTGAAAGGACCAACATATTTAGGACCAAGCTTCTTCGATTTTTGAGTGGTTTGCAGGTATCAGGTGGATAGGAAAACTTTGTTGCCTATTTTATATATTTTCTGTGGAGATCTTTTCTTGTCTGCAAACTTCGTATGAGCTTGATGGGCCTCGTCTAATGCTTTACGTGTTACTGGCCAGTTAAGTTGGAGTTCAGTTATCCATTCATCCAATGAGTGGATGTTCGGCTTTTCATGAGGAAGTTCAGGTATGGGTACAAAATCTTGTCCCAAAGCCACTTTAAATGGAGTAAATCCAGTACTACTATGCACAGAGTTGTTATATGCCACTTCAGCAAATGGCAGTAGGTCGGACCAGTTATCTTGTTGATAATTTATATAACATCTAAGATATTGATTTAACACTGCATTAGTCCTCTCACAAGCCCCATTGGTTTGTGGATGGTGGGCGGAGCTTAAGCCCTGGGTGGAGCCTATCAACTTCAGGAACTCTTTCCAAAAATTTGAGGTAAATTGGACCCCTCTGTCAGAGATTATGCGTTCCGGAATGCCATGTAACCTATAGATATGTGAAATAAACAGTTTAACCAGCGTCTTAGCAGATGGAATCTTGGAACAAGGTATGCAATGTACTTGTTTGGAAAACAAATCAGTTACTACCCAGATAACCGTGTTTCCACTGCTTTCGGGTAATTCTACTATAAAGTCCATAGAGATTTCCTTCCAGGGGGCCATTGGGCTAGCTACATTTTGTAACAACCCTACTGGCTTACCAGGAGGTCTCTTTGTCGAAGCACAAATTGGACAGCTAGCTACATAAGCTTCAATGTCCTTCTTTAAAGTAGGCCACCAGAATTGTTGCTTTACCAGGTGTAAAGTTTTCACAAATCCAAAATGACCAGCTGCTTTAGAATCATGAGCTTGTAGTATTTGGGCCCTCAGCACCTGTGGCACATACAACTTGGTCCCCACCCAAGGAAAGCCATCTCTGGCCGTATAGTCATTTGAATGAGCCAGGAACCAATCATCAAGTTTTCGGGCTTCTTTTAGTTGTGGGGTTAAGTCATTCGATAAATCCACTTCTTGTTTCTTCTTTTGGGCTGTGGTGATCACTGGGGTGACTAGATGTTTGGTTGAAACAATTGGGCTTATCACTTCTTGGCAAATACTATTATATTGGGGTAGTCTAGAGAGAGCATCCGCCATGAAGTTCTTCCCCCCTGGAATGTATTTCAGTGAGAAATTGAATCACCTGAAGTACTGGGCCCAGTAGACTTGTTTAGGGGACAGCTTCTGAGGCCTTTTTAAAGCTTCCAAATTCTTGTGATCCGTCCATACCTCAATTGGATGTTTTGCTCCTTCCAGGAAATGCCTCCAAGTCAGTAAGTCCCAACGAACTGTTAAAGGTTCTTTTTCCCAAATGGCTCACCTTCTCTCAGTTTCAGATAGTTTACGGGAGGTATACACACAAGGCTGTAAGGCCCCTTTCTTGTTGATATGAAGTAACACCGCTCCAACGGCCACATCACTCGCATCGGCTTGGATCACGAAGGGAGCCTCCATGTCCGGGTACTTTAGCACTGGTTCTGCAGCATACAGTCGTTTTAGCTTTTCAAAAGCTGCTTGGCACTCCATGTACCACTCCAATGGCTTATTAGGCCTTGGCTTCACCTCTCCTTTAGTTTTTAAAAGATTTGTGATGGGCATTGCTATCTTAGCAAAAGATGGGATAAATTGCTAGTAAAAATTTGCAAATCCCAAGAAGCTCTGAAGTTGTTTTCTCGTATGTGGGGGAGCCCATTCCAATACGGCACGCACCTTCTCTGGATCCATTTCTATGCCCTCAGATGAAATGCAATATCCCAAATAGTCAATTTTCTCTTGATGGAATTCACATTTGGATAGTTTAGCATACAACTTGGCGGCACAGTTTCTGTAGAACCGACCGCACCAGTTTCACATGTTCATCCAGAGTTTCCGTGTAGATAAGGATGTCACCAAGGTAAACCAGAACCCCCCTATATAAATATTCATGTAACACCTGATTGATCATCTGCATAAATACAGCTGGGGCCCCTTGTAAACCAAAAGGAAGAATGTTGAATTGGAAGCAACCCATCGGGCAGTTAAAAGCGGTCTTCTACTTATCCCCTTCCTTAATTTGAATTTGGTAGTATGCTTCTCTCAAATCCAACTTCGTGAAAATCTTCCCCTTGGCTAGGTGGGCCAACATGTTCTTCATCAAAGGGAGGGGGTACACATTTTCCATGGAAATGGCATTCAAATTTCTGTCGTCCACCACCAAGCGTTTGGAGCCATCTTTCTTTTCATGGAACAACACTGGGGCCGTTACCCGGGGTCTAGCAGGTTGGATGAAACCACGTTCCAGATTTTTATCTATAAACAATCTTAGCTCCTCTAATTCCCATGGTGCGATTGAGTACAACTTCGGTTTTGGGAGCTTCACCCCAGGCAAAATTTCAATAGCATAGTCTGTTGACAGGTGAGGCGGGAGCTCATCCAAGGCCTTCTCACTGAACACTTCCTTTAAATCCCAATACTCTTTTGGAATTTTCTCCTCTCCTTTCACAGGTTCGGTACCTGTGAAAGCTATTTCAATTGGAATCTGAAGCTTCGGCTGAGATCTCCCCTCTTCTTCCGGTCGCTGCTTGGTGCGTATGCGCAACGACCCCTTTCTCCAGTTAACCTGGGGGTTCTATTTCTGGAGCCAGGGCAATCCCAATATTAATGGTTGCTCCATCCCAGGGACCACAATGAAGTGCAGAGTCTCATCATGCTCTCCCGTGATCATTTCTAGAGGTTCTGTGATAAAACATGCAGGGAAATCCCCAGCCACTGATCCATCTAATTGGCAAAAGGAAATGGGCATCTTTAAAGATTTTAGTTTTAAGCCCATTTTCTCCACTACTCCCGTGTTGATTATACACCTTGTGCACCCAGAATCTAATAGGGCTAGCATTTCCCCTTTGATCCCTGAATTGGGTACCCTCAGCTGCACCAGAATGGTCATAGGGCCCTCGCTTGGACTTACCAGGAAGTCATCTTCCGAGTTGAAATCGCCCTCTTCAGGGGTAATCGGGGTTTCTGACTCCTCTCCCACAGGAGGGGTGACCTCTGCCGTCTCTTTCGACTTTAGTGCCGCTTTGCGAGGCTTCGCTAGGGATTTTTCAGGTTTCTTCCCTTCTTTTGGCGCCCCCTTTGGTTCCAGCTCGACTTTGCAGTTCACAGCCCGATGACCTTCTTTCCCGCATCGAAAACAGGCAAAGGGGTTGGGTCTTGCCGTCACTCCTCCCCTCTGAGGTTTGGAGACCTCTTGAGGACGTGGGGGGGAAAGCTTGCTCCACCCAGAACCTCCCCGCCGTCCGCTTCAGGTTAAATCAATTTCCACTTCTTCTGCCAGCAAGTGCCACATCTACAAGTCATTCGGGTCTCTTCTAGTAATGCATCTCTGGTACACATCTTCGTTTAATCCATCTTTAAATGCTTCTATCAGGGCTTCCTGGGACCAGCCTCAGATATGACCTGCTAACTGTCTAAATTCTTGGGTGTAGTCAGCCACTGACCTCCGCCCCTGATTTATGGTCTTCATCCTAATCCGGGCCTTGCGCTCTGCCAGTGGGTCCTCAAACCTAGCCCACAGCGCAGTCATAAACAGGTTATAATTCATCAACTGGGGAGCATTATCATTATGCAAGATCACCATCCACTCGGCAGCTATTCCCTCCAGAGCCCTGGTAACACATCTCACTTTGGCTGCTTCTGAGGGAAAATCCTCCCCGTATTCTTCCATATAGCTCCAAACTTGGGCTAGGAAAAATCCCAAGGTTTTGGGATCTCCCCCGTATTTTACTTCTAATGGAGGCAGCCTAGGAGCTCTACGCCTTCTAGGAATTACACCTCCCACTGAGGGCCGCGGGGCTGCTGCTGGTTCAGGTTGATTTATGGGAGAAAGGGCAGCTCTGCTTCTTCTAGCTGGCACTACTCCCCCTTCCCCTTCATACCTTTGTGCAGTTTGTAGTTGTTGAAAGGCTTCATTAAGGAGTCTCCTGGCTTGATCCAATGAGAGTTCTCTCTTTTCCCTCTCTTACCATGGCTCCTCTTTTCCATGCCGGTGAGTAGTTGTGATCCCGGGGGGGGGGTTCCTTCTCCAGATCTTTCCAGCCAACCCCCACCAACCATCTGGGCTTCACAGCTGGATCCTCTTCCAGATTGAGCTCGGCTAATGATTGGGCTTCCTGTACCAGCAAAGAATCTTGCCCTCCAATGGCTCCCAGATCTTCCTGGTCACTAGATGAAGATGACATGATGTTCAGACCCCCTGGGAAGAAAGATGAGGTATTTTCTCCGGGTGGGCTGGCAGAGGTGAGATTCAGAATAATGTCAGTCGGTGCTCCTTTCAAAATCCAAGAAAGAAATACTTAGACTCTTTAAGTTAGAGAAAAGTTATCTTTTACTGAAAGTGAAGTGGTAGCAACCAAAGAATTCTGAATCTGAGAAATTAGGTGCACAAATCATATATACAAAGTGATGGAAGTGTTCCCACCCCCAATAGTTCAAATGAAACTTCCAATTAGAAATTGTGAATATAATCATGTGGGCATCTTCAGGTGATGATGAGGCCTCTGTCCGTTGACCTTGGCATACTTTGATAATGGGTTGCAGTTGCACAGAGAAAAGAAAGCGAAGCGAGAAATAGAAACCTAATTCTGATGTATGCTCCCCCCCCCATTTACACAACAGAAAAATGTAACACCTCCAGCACACTTCCCAGACTCATCCCCCCCCCCCATTTCTTATGACAGCCGAAAGATGCAAAGCAATAGTAGAAGATCTTGAAAGCTGACAATATCAATTATTAAACATTCTATTGACTAAACTATTTTTCCATCATTTTATATGATATATTCTAATTTTCATTATGATTTTATCTTATCCAATGGTTACATATTTTGTATTGTATTCTATGTCAATCTGTTAACTTTTATTGTAAGGCTTACTAATCTATTTCTTAACAATGTCTTTTTATCGAACTATTGATAAAATAAATCCCATATCATATAAAATTGTTTATCCTCTTGCTCTCTAATTTCAAATGTCAATTTACTCATTTCGGCACAGTTCATGATTTTCTTAATAATTTCCTCCTGTATAGATATTTTTTCATTTTTCCAATTCTTAGCAAATACAATTCTAGCCGCAATTAAAACATTTACAATCAAATATTTCAATTCTTTACAATTTATTTCCGGTACAATTCCCAATAAAATATATGTCAGGTTTAAAGTCTATGTGTTGTTTTGTCATTTTTTCCAATCATGTGTGGATTATAGTCCAATATCTTCTTTTTGCATTCGAGCATGTCCACCACAGATGGTAATATGAACCAGGTATCTGATGACATTTCCAACATTTATCCTATATATTCTTGAACACCCTCGCAATTCTCATCAGGGTAAGTGCTACCTGCAAAACATCTTATACAGATTTTCTTTATATGCAGTTGACATTGTCATTTTATAATTTTGAGACCACAATTTTTGCCATTTATCTAAATCGATCCCATATCCAAAATTTTCCCCCATGCAATCATTGTTTCTTTTACTTGTTCTTCCTCTAATTTAAATTCCAGCAAATGTCCATAAAGTTTTTTGATTACTTTTTTCATCAGTACCTGTCAAACTTTTATCTAAATCAGTCAACTTATCAAAGATACCTTCTGTTTTAACATTTTTATCAAATCTAGATTGTATTTGCAAATATGAAAAACAATTCATTTTTACATCTTGTTCTTCCAACACTTGCATAGATTTAAGTTCACCCTTTTCATTCAATATCTCACCATATCTAACTGTTTGTTCCTTTTTATATGTTATTAGATAGGAAAAAGCTTCAATAGTAGATAACTATATTGCTTTTTTATCTTCTCCCAGTTTAGAAACAATCCTTCTCGAATATAATGTCTTCTAAAATACCCTTGCATTTTAATTCCTTTATGCCAGAGCAAGGCATGCCACCCTAACAGCAAGTCATGTCCTTCTAAATTCAAAAGTCTTGTATTCCTTAGTGTTATCCACTCCTTTACCCACATCGAACTCATTGCTTTGTAGTATAATTTCCAATTGGGCAAAGCAAATCCTCCTCTTATTCTTGCATCTTGTAGCAATTTAAGTTTTATTCTTGCTTTCTTCCCCTGCCAAATGTATTTTAGCACTATTTTGTTTAAATCTTCAAAAAATTATTTCCTTAATTTGATTGGAATTGTCTGGAATAAGTATAAGATTCTAGGCAATACATTCATCTGAATTGTAGGTATTCTCCCAATCAGTGATAATTGTAAATTTTCTCATTTTATCAAGTCTGTTGCAATCTGTTGTTTAAGTTTAAGATAATTATCCTCCTTAAGTGTGCTCCATCTTGGTGTTATGTGTATCCCTAAATACTTAACCTTATTTGTGACCTGGATCCCCAAAACTTCCTCCAATCCTTTCTTTCGTCTTACCAACACATTCTTTGCTAAAATCTTTGTTTTATCTTTATTTATTTTCAAACCTTCTACTTTCCCATACTCTTCTATCTTTTCAATCAGGTGCTGACTCAAATGGATCCTCTAATATAAATACCAGTTCATCTGCAAAAGCTTGTAATTTATACTCTTCTTTTTAAATTTTCATTCCTTTTATTTCTTTTTCTTCTCTGATGTTCTTATTCAGCACTTCCAGTGTTAACACAAACAACAGAGGTGACAATGGACAGCCTTGTCTAGTCCCTTTTCTTATATCTATAAAGTCTGTTAACTCTCCATTTATCATAACCTTTGCAGGTTGTTTATGATGTATCATTTCTATGGCTTGAGTAAAATTTTTACCAAAGTCCATTTGGTCCAATTGTAACAGCATAAAACACCAATTCATATTATCAAAGGCTTTTTATGCATCTAAAAACTCAGAGCCATTTGTTTTTCGGGATGTGCCTCATAGTATTCCAGTGTATCTAAAATTATTCTCATATTATCTTTAATCTGCCTCTTCGGCAGAAATCCATTTTGATCAGGGTGAATAAAATTGTTTAAGTATATTTTCATTCTTTCTGTCAGAACTGAAGCAAAAATTTTATACTCTGAATTTAATAGTGATATTGGTCTGTAGATTTTAACTTGCTGTGGGTCTGTGTCCTCCTTCAGTACAAGTGTGATATATGCTTCTGACCATGTTTTGGGTGTTCTCTTCTTTGTCATAACTTCATTCATAACTTCTAATAAGTGAAGATTCAATGTTTCCTGGAATGTCTTATAAAATTCCACTGGCAAACCGTCCGGACCTGGTGCTTTCCCAATGTTTTGCTTTTTTAATGCTTCTGTTAATTCCATCATTGTTCTGCTACTTTCTAACATTATTTCAATATCTTTGGGTATCCGAGGCAAATTTGCTTCCTGTAAGTATTGTTGAATTCTTTCTTCTTGAACATTCTCTTGATGGTACAATTTTCCATAATAATCTTGAATAATTTTTTTCTTCTCGGCATTTCCATAGAGGGCAGAGCTGGCATCGCGGTGGTACAGCATGTGATCTTTAAGATCTAAGATCGCTGCTGATATCTCCATTGCAGGACAGTCCCAACGGACCTAAACCATCCCGTAGATATGGTGACTGAGGATGGCACATCCTGTTGATCCCAGGAACATCGCAAAGTCCCTGGTAGATCCAGGAAAAGCCCTTTTTTCCCACGGCAGAGAGGCAGCCATTAAAACTGCTGAAGCTGGGACAGCTCTGGAATGGAAGAAAGCTGGAAAGAAAGTGTGTCAGTTTGTGTGTCAATTTTCTTCTTATTTTTTTTTCTGGAGAGAACACCCTAAAAGACTAAAAATTAAATTTAAAAGTGAAGATAAAATTGTTTAAGTGGTGAGATTAAGCACAAATTAAACCTGAAGGGTTTTTTTTTCTTTTTATTGGAACTTTGGATTTTTGTAAAAACTTTTCAATTTTTAAACTGGACTTGTCTTTCCTTTTTAATTTTTAATTTTAATTCTGTCTTTAAATTTTTTCCTTTGTTCATTTTTTTCATCCGTTTTCCATTTTTTTCTTTTTCTTTTTCTACATAATTGGAACCAATTGGATTAAGGTATTCAAATGCCTGAAGATTTTTTCCCTTCCCTTCCCTTTTTTATTTTTATTTTTTGCTTTTATTTTATTTTTATTGGAGTGACAGTTGGCTGCTCTTGCTTTTTCTTCTCAATTTTCCTATTAAGTATTCTAAGATGAGCAGAAATATACCAGCCTCAGCTTCTTCAATCCTGACTTCTTCCTCCTCATCATCTGGAGGACAACAATCAATACAGGTGATGTTACAACAAGAGAAGGAGAAAGAAGTGACACTGCAGATGATTATGCAAGGAATTCAAAAGACACAAGTAAAAACAGATAATATTGCAAAGAGAATGGAGAATATTGAGCAAAGAAATGAAAAGACAGATGAGAAAATTGAAAATATTCAACAGATGATGATGCAATTGGAAGACAGAATCAAGAAAATTGAAGAATGAGATGTACAAAGAGATAAGAAGGTTGGAGATATGGATACCCAATTGAGTGAAGTGGAAAGAGACAAGGGCAGATCTCTGCATTCATTGGGATGGGAAATTGATAGATCAGAATTCTATCTTAGATTTCAAAATATAGAAGAAGAAAAGGGTGAAAACCTTGCTTAAATGATGACAGAAATCCTGGCAGAAGCATTAGAGGTAACTAAAGAGAAGATGATGAATGGAATGGATGAGGGTTTTCGTGTTTATACAAAATATGCAATGAGAAATAAACTGTCAAGAGAAGTTCATATCAGATTTACGAAGAAAATAATTAAATCACAAATACTGCAGGTGGCAAGAATAAAAACACTAAAGTACAAAGATAAAGAAATAGTGGTACTGAAACAGGTACTGAGAAGAGAAAGAGAGATTAGAAGAGAATATTTATTCTTGACCAAAGAGTTACTTAAGAGAGGAATAAATTACAGATGGCTGATACCAGAAGGTCTCATGCTTACCTGGCAGGAACAAAGACACAGAATTGATACAGTTGAAAAAGCTGAGTTATTCTATCTGGAATATTTCGGGGGGGGGGGGGAGGAAGATACAAGAAAAGAAGAGTCATTAACTGAACTTCCAAAGGAATTTATAGCAGTAATTGAAAAAGAAGAAGGAGCCGTAGGTGGTGTACCCAGAGAGCAATGAGAACAAAGATCTACTAGAGCAACAAATCCATCTTATAAAGTCTAAAATGGATGAGAGAAAATTGATTACAATTAATATAAATGGACTTAATTCAGCTACTAAAAGAAGAAAAATATTTCATAAATTAGAGAAATTAAAATTTGATATAATCTGTCTACAAGAAGTACATATTAAAAAACAATATGATTATATATTGAAACAACAAAAATTAGGGAAATTATTTACAGCGTTGACACAGTGTAAAAAGAGAGGAGTGGCATTATACATTAGAGATACAATCCCTGTGGAATAAATATATACAGATGATGACAGAAGGATTTTGATGGTGGAGATCATGGACAATAATCTAAAGATATTTTTAATAGCAATTTATGCTCCATATGATAACCAAGAAGATTTTTACAGGAAATTACACAAGAAAATAATTGAACTGGACTATGCTAATATCTGTCTGATGGGAGATTTTAATGGAATAATAAATGACAAATTGGACTATAAAACACAAAAAACAGCAAAGAAAGCTAGAAAGACATTGCCAAAATCCTTCTTTTGAATGGTAGATGAGATAAACTTTAAAAAAGCATTCAAATAGACAAGCATCATGGTCTAGAATAGATATGATATGGATGTAAGCAGAATTGCTCTCTAACATACAAGACATTGAAATAGAAGCAAATCCCTGGAAGATCACAATCCAATGACACTTGTATGGAAAGGACAAAAAAGGAGATCTAGATGGACTTTAAATAATATGATATTAAAGGAAAAAGACTTTAAACAGAAATTGAGAGAGAATTGACTTTTTTCTTTAAAGAAAACACAAAAGAGGATACATCATTACAGAACCTCTGGGACACGATGAAGGCTTATACAAGAGGCTTGGTAATGGACTATACAAAGAAAAGAAATATAAAACAGAAAAAAACTTTTAAAATATTGGAAGATGACTACAAGAAGTTGGAAAAAGAACTACAGAAATTTCCACAAAAAAGGACATTAAAATTAAAATGGACATAGCTAAACATAAAATGGGGCTCATGGAAAAAGAAGAAATAGCACAAAAAATTAAAAATGCTAAGCAGAACTATTTTGAAGATGCAAACAAACCAGGTAGATGGTTAGCATATAAACTGAGAAAGGAAAGAGACTCGAGAAGGATAAATCAATATGTTGATTCTTTAAACTGCTCAGAGAGGGCTATAAAGGCACTATGAAGTCGTATATAAGTCTAAGTGCTATGCTTCAGTATTTATATGGTGTCTGGTCATGGGGCTTTTTAGTTGTTGATTGCGGTATTGATGGACAGCTATTAAGTCATTGGTTGTTGTTTCCTTGTACTGCCAAGTACTTGGCTCCAAAATACCTGATAAGCCTGCTGGTAAATCAGATTTTTTGTTGACTGACAAAGGGCTGTTTCCCAGGCTTCAATAATTTATCTGGCTATCTTTGTACCAGCTTGACCAACAATATTGATAGCTGGGAAATTGAATGTATGTCTTTGTTCATTGCAATGTTCATTGAATCCATTCTTTTCTATTTCTTGTGGGGGGTACTCATGACTTTACTTATTTATTATTTTTTATTTTTTTAAACAAATAAATATACATACAGTATATAACACTAGCTCACTGTTTGGTGATTCTGGGCTAATGATCTGTCCATTTATATATGCATGTGATGTCACTGCAGTTAAAAAAGGGAGGGACTTAATGTTAATTTTTTTGTACTTCCCCTACTGCTGTCCTAGTAGTCTTCATAATACATTTTGTTCTTATGCAGCTGTCCTAATAATTCTTCCCTGCATTTCTTTCATGCATGACACAACTATTGAATGAAAACATATAAAACAATTAAAAAGCATTTAAAATGTTGGATATAGTGTATATATAGGTACTCCTCGATTTACGACCACAATTGAGACCAGAATTTCCATTGTTAAGCAAGATGGTTGTTAAGTGATTCGTGCCCAATTTTATGACCTTTTTGCCACAGGTGTTAAATGAATCACTGCAGTGGTTTAAAATGAATCAGGCTTTCCCTATTGACTTTGCTTGTCAGAAGCTGTCTGGGAAAGACATAAATAGTGATGACATGACTCCAGGATGCTACAACCATTGTAAATAGTTGGATACCAAGCAACCAAATTTTGATCTCACAATTGTGAGGAGGCTACATCAGTTGTAAGTGTGAAAGCTGGATGTAAGTCACTTTTTTCAGTGCCATTGCAAGTTTAAACAGTCCCTAAATACCTGGTTGTAAGTCCAGGACCATCTATAATGACCTTGAATATATTCATTGCACCTTGAATGGGTTTATATGTATAAGAGATATCTAACTTCAGTAATTCATCTCTGGATGATTGATTTCTGTTTTATGCTGCCCATAATTCTAGTTTTTTTTAAAAAAAATCACGTTGTAGCTAGTCTAGATAACAACCAGATTATGCTTTATGCCTGCTACTCACTCTCCCACTGTAGGCACTAAATGATTGTTCACAGCTTGTAGGTCAACACAGACTACCTGCAAAATTCCTTGGTAAGTTATTTATTTCACAAAATTACACATGCGTACATAATATGCACTGTTGGAGAATAAGCAATGTGCTGTGAGACTATTTCTATGAGTGCTCCTGTGTTCATTTGCTAGGCAAGGCCTTAATTTTATTAAGATATGTATTCATCATATTAGAAAAATCTATAAATTTTATACTAATGATGAATAGGGCATCAGGTTCATATACCTGGTACTCTAGAATGATTTTGACTTGAATAACTAAGTTTTTTTTGCACATGATTGCCGTTTTATGCACATTGCATGAATAAGTCTTGAAAATGGCATTGAGTCAATTCTTGATTATTGGGTCCTCATAATCAGGAAGCTAAACTAATGTAACATTTTTGGTGCAAGATCAGAAACAAAAATAATGAGTATAATATAAAAAAGAACTCCAGCAAAAAACTAATTACATAGCTAATTGAATGAATACAAAGCAGACATAAGTTTGGAGTTATGATTTAATAAATTGTCTCCTTTTCCTTCTCCTTTTGTAAAGGGGTATTCTCTAAGTAACACTTTCTGCTTGTGACCAGCTTTAATAAATGAAAATGATTTATTTCAAAACATGCTGTCTCCACAAATTGAGATTTGTCTCCCATAGTGTCTACCTGTTCTATATGCACTGACTCCTCTGACTTAGCTTGCTTTGAGTCCCACTGATCCAGCAACAACATCTAGCATGATGATGGCAAACTTATGACATGCATGTCACAGGTGTCACCCATGCCATTTTTTGTGACACAATAAGGCTCCAGATCCTTTAGAAGTTGCAGAAGAGGGCCTTGGTCTCATGTAGCCTCCGAGGCTTCCAAAAAGCTCATGAATTTTCTTGCACAATTTTTGAGGCTCCAGAGGCCCCATGGGTCTCTTGCATGGATTCCAGGAAATCCAGAAAGGAAAGTCCAGAGAAGAGGTCCAGAGATAGGAGATGTGTGAGAAGGGGGAGGGATGACATATCAGCAAACTCAAGATAGGCATTTTCTGAATATTTGACACACCAAGCTCAAAAGTTTCCCCATCACTGATGTATCACAACCCAGGGGAGAAGCCATCTCTCTTTTCCTGGATATTTATATGGTCTCCACATTTTCTTCAAGCAATCTGTGATAACTTAGCTTTTCTTACAGACTTTGGATTTAATGATTGGATCAGCCCTTTTAAGTTGGGAGTGATGTGCAAGGATGAAATGTTTGTTCCAATTATTGGCTTAATTAACACTGTTTTTATTTTTTTACTTTTTGAAGCTGCCCAGTGTTTATTTTGGAATTGGACAGCTCAGAAATCTTATAGAAAGATGAACAAACAAATCTACGGAGTTCTTTGATGTTGGCAATACTATTTAGTCTTTTTAAAAGCAATATTTTTAGAAAATATATACATAAGAGTCATAAAGTTATTGAGAGAACAGTGGCAGTCTTCAGGGGTTTCATTTTAAAAAATGGCTGATTTAAAGGAAATTGGTATGCTCTGATGATTTATCGTGTATCATTAAATAATCTCATTGTTTAAAAGAGCACTATTGTGCATTTTGATACATGAGTTTGAATCACAATGACCAAGTAATAGTCAACACATACCCCATCCCACCTCATCCCCAGCCCACAAGAATAGCTAAAGAGCAATGATTATAATTCCAGCATTAACACAAACCTGCATGTGTGTGAGAAAGAATTATTTTGGCATATATTATTCCATTCCAATAAACCTCTCATTTGTTTTTACAGCCTTCAAGATACAGTGGATATTCAAGGGGGGAAAAAAAGAAGTTATAGAGCTGACAGTTGTCAGATCTGGTGATACTGCCTTTGCTCTTCTTCATTGATTTTTGAATAAAATGATAAACGAAACCTTGTATTTTTTTTTCTGTGCAATAATTTTTACTTAATTAAATAATATGAGGGAATGTCCAGCTTCTTTGTGATTTAAGCCTATCTTATTTGCACCTGATCAATGAGTAAATCGATAAAGGCCGTAAATAGAAGTGTAAGCATGCTGAACTGGAGGTGGCTAGGTTTATAGCAGAGGTTCTAAAATTGGGGGAGCTAATTGGCAATTTGGGTTTTGAAAACCTGTCAGGAATAGTCTCATGAAAAGTTGACATGTGGGTTTGACAAATTCCCAAATACCCATATATCAGAAGGCAAAACAAAGAACTGCAATCACTGGGCATTTTATAGTCTAAGAATATTGGCAGAGTTACAGCTCAGAGACTTTGCTAGATATACAAGTTATACCTAGGATTGGTGTTTTAATCTATTACTTTACAGCTCTCCATTTTTTTTTTTTTAAATAGGAATTTAAATTAAGTAACATCATGCAAGGAATATGGTGAGCATCCAGGATAATGCTGGCAGACATGCTGTTACCCCTGAGTACTAGGCTGGAGAATCAATATCTCTGATGCCTTTTGCATTTTTTGTTTAGCAATAAGCTTTTAACTTTTCTGTTGAAGCAAAAGTATTAAGGATCTGGCAGATGCCCCCGAGAGTTTAGGTTGTTTCATCAACCTTCTGTTTGCTGAAGGATTCCCATATGTGATTTCCATCATAATTTTAGAAAAGCTAGTTTAGGACTTTCCAAAAGGTAAAATATTTACTCTGTCCAGATCCATTTTGGTAGTCTATTTCACTAGAAGTCATTTGGTCCTTATTTGTTTTCATATTTAAGTGAAGCTTCAGAAATTACCTATCCCGAAATCACATTTTAGAAAGATCCAGGAAGAAACACTAAAAGGATTAAAGGGAAAAACTGAGCTGAAGCATATACATTTTCCAGATTGTTATTTAGAGAATGCAATCAAACAATCCTTTTAATCTGACTATAATTTTCGAGGTCTTGTGCCTCGAGATAGGGCATTACTATCCATCTCTCAAATCCCTTTATTTAAAACTTTTGTTTCACAATCTTTTATCCTTAACTCATTCCATCACACTTTGTTATACACTTTTCAGATAGACCTATAAAATAATATTAGGCAGTCTGATCTTAATAAGTAAATTGATAACTGATAAATTTCATGGAAACAGAATAAAAAGGTCATGAGATTTTGACCTTATGTCTTCACAGAAAATGAACATGATGAACAAAATGATATGACCTATATTGTTTCATTGACTAGTAAGTAAAGTTGAATCTATTACCACTTAAGGCCAAGATGCAGACTTTGAAATAAAACCCCCAATTTATTTGCTTCTCTGTGCCATGGAGACATTAATGAGACAGTGCCCTGTGAAAAATGAAGCCCATATAGTACTTACAGGCTAAAACACTCAGCCCTCTTTAACACCATGTAAACAGACACATTTCTCAAATAAATCCTTAGAGACAAATCAATTAAATATTAAAATTGTTTGCCAAAGTGCCTTTGTAAACTACATTTTTGTCTGTTAATAATGATCAAACTGGAACAGCTTTAAGTGACATGATTGCAACCTTTGTGTTTTAGGTTTGTAAAGAAGTAGTGCCCAAATTTAAATATCAGGAGAATATATCGTCACAGTAAAACCTCAATGCAATAGACCAGGCAGGAAAAGTTGTTAAAGCAGAATATCCATCACTCATCTTTCCAACATCAAACTTTCCTTTTACACATTAGCACCTGCTCATTCTTCCAATTTTATGCCAGTCCTGTCAGGAGTCACACTTAGCTGTACTTGCTCTTTATTCTTCCCCAGTAGCTTGTAGGCTATCTTCTGATATAGAGGGTTCATGTTTACTATCAAGTTAACATGGCCATGGCTGTGAATCTCCCTTTGTTTTCTTGGCAGAAATGGTGTGAGTTGCCATTTCCTTTTCCAACGTATTGCATTTCTTCTGACTGCTTGTCTATAATCTGCCCATGATAGTAGTCCTTCTGGAAGTGTATCCTCCCAACTGTTATAAACTATTCTAATTCCTCAGAGCTATAGGCTGTCACTACTATCTCAGATTTGCTGTATGCATGATACGAAGAAGATTCAGTCATTCAGTCTTGGGAGTGAGTAGACAATTAACCATCTGAAGCACACCAGGGAATGCAACACAGGCTTGCAGCTTATTAATAAAGCCACATCTATTTTCAGCTACTGTGTTTCTCTTCAATTAAATCTGAGATATCACACAGTTCTAATACACATGATTCCAAAATAGCCTCAAATGACTTGGCTTATGTGATCTATGAAGAATCTTTAATTTGTGTTATGGTACAGTCCACATAGACAGATCTATCATAGAATTCAAGATAAATTTCTTCATACTTATATACTAAATACATGAGATGCACTGTACATGAACTTTTCTTATTTATTAATCTAATGGGGATTTTTTTCTCTAGATAATTCACAAAAACAACTCTTTGATGATATTACATCCAATACACATATATAGGAAGGCAGTACAAGCAATGGAATTTCAGTCTTTCCACCATATCTCCACTTCTACATGTAGACAGATGTACATTCATAGGAACAGGAAGATAATTATTCATGGAGCTGTGCCACTCTCTGTATTCAAAAGCAAAAAAAAAAGAAAAAGAAAGAAAGAAAATGTCCTTCAGAGTATATAGGCACCTGCCTGAAACTCTTTACATCAAACACACTTACTCTTGGGATTGTGATGCAGCTGCCTTTTGCAGCTGCAGTGTAATCTCAGGAAGAGACACAGCCACTTCAAAGAGTAGCTGCCACATACACAAGTGTCCCCTGCACACTTCAAAGCACCTTTCTGCATTTGAGTCTGAAATGCCCCTCAGCTCTACTAGTTTTAGTTTGTACAGTTCTCTCATCCAAATAACTCTACAGATTTTAAAGGAAAGAATGACCTGACCATAGTTTCAGGAAATTCCAATGAGCTAGTGATCTAATTTTACATAATTCCATGCAATCAACTTAAAATACCAGGATCAAAATGATTAACTTCCCAATTCCTCCCAAACTGTCTATACTCTTTGTACTTACTGTATGTTTGCTACAGACTCCTGGCAATGCTTGAGCAGCTACAAGTTAAAAATGGAAAAAAGCTTGTCACTGAATGATTTGTTCCTATGGCTTTCCTCTTTTTTTTTTTTTTTTTTCAAATTGAAGCAGAGCATAAAGCATAAAAAGGGCAATGAAAGAGAATGACAAGGCAGACTGATATAGCTGAAAGACCATTGGAAAATCGGACACAGACTAACAGGAAGCACAATAAATTTGATATGAATAAATTAAAGAAGGAAAAAAGATAAAAGGCTACAAATTCAGAGGATTGAATAGTAAAATGCACACCAGATTAAAAAATATCAGTGGAATGAATCTGAGTTCTCCCTTTGTTTTTTTCCCCTTCTCTTTCTCTAAGCAAACCTGCTTAAACTAATTCTGTCAGAAGAGTGAACCAGAAACAGCAGAGATGCACAGACTCTGATGAACAGGGTTTACAGAAGTGATAAAACTTATTGTCTGGTTAATTATGTTTCAGAGATCAAATTACTCAGTGCCCTATGGGGTGGTTTCATTATCATTTTCTATGAGGAAATGTTTTATTATCAAAGTTGTTTTATAACCTATAAGCCACCTAGACTCACTTTGTATGGGAGATGGATGTCATAAAAAATTAATAAATACATTTTTAAAAGTACAAAAACACCTGAACTTCAAAATTACCTTCATACCATTATGGAGAGTCACCCGATCAGTGAGATGGACAGCATATAAATTTGACAAATGATAATAAATAATCTGTGTCACACTTTCATATTTTCTTTGTGGTACATTCTGCCTAATACATAGACCCAGCTCTGATGCCTTACATCAGAAGTCTGTAAACTTGGGTTTGGAGATCCTTGACATGATATAATGTATAATGAGATACTTACTTGAAGCATCTCATTATACAATAACAAATTCTTCCCTCTGGTTCAATTTTCAATAGCCCCATTGAACTATCAATTTACTCTCTCACTGCCAATTCTGTACTCATTGTCCTAGGTGAGAAAAGGGGAACTGGTGGATTTGGATTAAAGCAGTTCCCTAAATAGGCTTTTTGTAATTTTTAAAATCTTGACATGGGTGAGAGTTCCAATCTCTCATCACAGCCAGATTGAGAAAATGCTTGTCCCATGCTCTCAAAATCCATCATGTGCTTGCCTATCTTTTTTTAGACAGCTATCTAAATCTTTGGAAGCATCTGCAGGCAAAACAATGGCTCCACTGCAATATCCTAATTATGTAATCAATTCTAGTATGTCTAGCAAGTGGGTAGAAACAGAATGTTTTGGGATAATGAACTAGATTGTTTTTCTTTCTTTCTTTTTCATTTTGAACAAAACAAATAACAGACTAGCACTGGTGTCAAGTAAGCCTCTGCCACATCCTTGTTTATAACTTCTGGCTCTTTCTGTTGATAGCACAGTACACAACATATGCAACACTTCCTATTGTTTAATGGACTGGCTTTCAAAGAGAAGGAAAATGATTTAACCCCAAGTTTAAAAATTAAAACTAATTTATATCCCTCTTGAACCAAAGTATCGATCATCAAGTAATATGTAAGTAAGTTTGCAAATATAGTAACTTGTAAATAAAGGGCTGGACATATTGCCATCAGAGATGTGAGCTGAAATGCAATGGTATACATTTATTTGCTGTGTGTGTGTATAGGTGGCAGGTTTTGATTTTTTTTTCCCTGCAAATTTATGCAAAAGTATATGACTATGTTAATTGTCCCTTTCTCATTAAAAAAATGAGTGAATGATTTATTTTTTTTTAAAAAAAAGACAAATTAATGAATGAAAACAATTCTTTTGAACTGGTTTTTTTTAAAATAATTAGTTTCATGCGTGTGCTTACCACAAATTATTATGTTCATTCTTTACTAAGTATCCTCATCATTCTGTCTTCTTTTATACTGTTGTTATTATGAGATCAATCTGATTTAATTTCCTTTACCACAACCAAGTTCTTTTCTATAGTGTGCACAATAAGCTGTACTATTTCCTTTAATTCTTTTTATATATTTTGGAACAATTATTTTTTCCTTTTTTACCCTAATTAATTGTGATTTTGGGGGGGGGATTGACTGAATAAAGATTGATGGATAGCAATGATATTAGCTCTACAGCAGTATCTTTAATTACATTTTAATTGTCCTTGTTTTAAATCAGTAGTGGCTAGCCTTTTGGGCTCCTGTGCCAAAATTATGTGCGTGCTTGCTCAAATGCCAGCACTCAGAAAGCAATGCACTCCTCACCTCCTATGCATGCGCGCACAATCCCCCCACCCTTTTACCTTCACTGTGCCTCACAGCTGATTTTCGGCCAGTTTGAGGCTTTTCTTGGCCTCCCAGAGGCTTGAAAAAAAAACCTCTGCAGGCTTTGCAGGCCAAATAATAAGCCTGTTTCATCACTTCTGGTATTACAGGAAGTGACAAAAGCCTCAAACCAGCCAAAAATCAGCTGTGAGGTATGTGTATGCTCAGTGAGGTAAGTTTGCCTACGGCTTACGTGCCGGCACAAATGGTTCTGCGTGCCACCTGTGGCATGTGTGCCATAGGTTCACCATCACGGTTCTAAATCATTTATTGGGCATTTTTGTGTGAGTGCGCATATAATTCCAACCTATTTGACTGATTTCCAGTGATATAAAAGTGTGTTGTAAAATAAACAAGACACGTGTAAGCCTGCTTAGGGTCTGTCCATGCCACCCCAAAAATATACATTTAATATTTGTTTTGAGGTACCTTATTTATCTCTGCAACCTTAGTTTTTAACCACACAGCATATCAGACACTGTTCACAATATTTGCCCTATATTTTTCCACCCATCTGTCTTCTAATTTGAGGACCCTGCTAAGTAGAAAGCCAGGCATTATTTCATATGGAAAATAAATCCCCAAAACTTTTTCTCCAGCTTAAAATAAGATCCGTATTCTCCACATAATTTGTATGCCATTTAGAACAGACAAGATTTTATTTTAAAATAGAAATAGCAATAACAATCAGATCAGACTGAATCCTCACATTACCATAACATCATTTTTAAAAGTACACGAACTGTATACTGCATATTTTCAGATAGGATGAAAGAAATTCATTTAAAAAACTAGCAAAATATCCTAGGAATTAAATTTTACAATAATACCATTTTCATACATAAGAATACAGTAAGAATTTAACTATTCCAACATGAATGTGAAACCCGAATTGGCGGAACTGAGGCTACAAAGGAACACTTCCCTGGAAATAAATCCATTAAATATAGTGGGACATATTACTAAATAAATGTCTTCTTTTTATTGCACTCTCTTATATTAACAGCATCTTTTTTGTATGTAAACTGTGAAAGAAAGAAAGAAAGAGGGGGGGGAAGGAAGGAAGGAAGGAGGGAAGGAGGGAGGGAGGGAGAGAGGGAGAAACGGAAGGGAAATGAGAGAGGGAAAAAGGATGGAAGGAAAGGAAAGGAAAAGAGGAAGGGAGGGAGAGAGGTGGGAAAGAGGATGGAAGGAAAGGAAAGGAAAAGAGGAAGGGAGGGAGAGAGGTGGGAAAGAGGATGGAAGGGAAGGGAAGGAAGGAAGCTCTCAGAGTAACACCAGATGCTAAATCGCCAAATATTAGGAAAAGTAGAGTCAGGGTTAAGGTTGTGCATATAACAAAGGGAGACAACTATGACATTTAAAACACATACAAAATAAGTTATTCCATTTGTCAAATTATAACACTGTTAATATGATAGGACTTTACATATATTATCAGATGAGGAAGAAGTGAAGGATTAGGGTTAGGAGTAAACCATCATGATTTCTTCTCCAGGTAGCACCAAAAACTACCAGAAACATGATTTCTTCTCCAGGTAGCACCAGTGGTGGGATTCAAATTTTTTTTACTACCAGTTTTGTGAGTTGGTGGGTTGGCACGGTAAGGATATTGTAAAATCAGAGGTGGCATGTGACAGTTCTCCAAACTACTCAAAATGTCCACTACTAGTTCTCCAGAACTGGTCAGAACCTGCTGAACACCACCTCTGAATAGCACCTGTTTGAACTCAATAATGAAATCAGCTTAATCTCTAATTTCATTTCTACTTCGCTTATGTTGCTTCATGTTTTGTCTGATTTAGTTTAGAGTATGGTAGTGATACTCAGTTTGAAATTTTGAATCTACTTCTCTTTTAGGCTGACAAGTGAGCAAGTGAAAAGCCATTTCAGTGTAAGCCTGACCTTGAACATTTTTCCTTAGTTTGCAGTAAGTAGATATCTCCTGAGTTGTGCTACTTAGCCCAATGTTGCCTGTCATAACAAGAAAAGGGAGGAACAGTATATCAGTTGGAAACCTCATAAGGTGATGTTGACTTCAGTTTCCTTGCAGCCCCCAGTGACACATGTTCAAATTCTTCAGAGCAAGAAATGCTTAATTTGCATTGACTGTTCAATAGTCTGTCATTTTTAATTAAAAATAAAGCTGCAGGCTATTTTTATGTGTTCAAGTAACAAGACAGAATTGTCACAAATTTATACTATATACAGTACATAAAACTCTATAGGCTGTAAGGATGTTCTCATTAGTCACCTGAGAAATTTTGGTGGAAAATATAGGTTTCGGGTAACTCAAATTAGGTCTCACACTCACACACACACACACACACAAAGGGAGAAGGGGGGACTTTTCATTATTGAGGCATATTCTAAATCCTAGATTCCTAAATTATTATTCCTGACAATTAAGGAATGTGTAGTAAATATAGGTTGCTATAACTCTGAGCTGACTTTATATATTCTCAGCATTGCTTATATAAAGAGCATTATCTTTTTATGAAGGCCAAGTTATGGCACAGTGAAATAAAGGTGAGATCATGTGTATGTGTACAGTATTAAAAAAACAATACTTAATGAAGATGAGAGTTAATTTTCCAACGTTCATTCAAAATGTCAAAAGATATGAGATAGTTGGGAACATTTCTAATAAGACATCTCTCCATTCCACTTTAATGATGTAATATGGATTCACTTTTCCAATTTGAGACTTACTTCATTATAAGAACCTTTCAATTGCTATCACTTACTTTAAGCAAGCATTTTTAAAATGGATAGAATAGTTGATAGTTCATGTTTATGAAGGAAAATCATATGCTATGTCATCATTTAAGATTCTTAAAGCTGTACAGCCAATTATTTAGCTTTATTTTATAAAAAAGCTCATATCTTCCCAATCAACAGATTGCCTGACCAAAAAAAAAAAAACCACCACAAATTACAACAAAAAAAGAATATGACTGCCACCAAACTAATTTTGCCTTTCCCTTCTCCTTCCCAAATCCCCAAACAACAGTGGTAGCAACATCAACAACAACAATATCTAATAAGTGGATTGTACGCAGAGATGGTATTCAGCAGGTTCTGACCAGTTCTGGAGAACCAGTAGTGGAAATTTTGATTAGTTCGGAGAACTGGCAAATACCACCTCTGACTGGCTCCACCCCCATCTATTCTCTGCCTCCCAAGTCCCAGTTGATTGGCTGGGTCTTCTTTTGTTGCCTTGCACAGGAGAACTGAGCTGGAAAGCAGATTAGTGGGTTGGGAAGGAATGGGATTTTGCAGTATCCTTCTCCTGCTACATCCACCAAGTCATGCCCATCAAGCCATGCCCACAGAACCAGTAGTAAAAAAAAATTGAATCCCACTCCTGATTGGACATATGTACTGCTGAATACTGAGAAAGTGAGCCTTACTGAGAATACTGAGAATAATGAGGCTTCTCAGTATTTTTCTTCACATCTCAGATGAATGCCTGAGTGATGTAGCTTTCAGGAAATTTAGATGTCTTGCATAAACATAACTGAAAACTGAAACAGTTTTTTTAATATCTTGTGACGTTTGCTATATGTTTGTTTCCATTCTTCAAATCCTGATCAGTGTGTCTAAACATACAGCAACTTAGTATTTCACTTATGGTGAAACTTTTCTTAAAGTTTTCTTCTAGTATGCTGATGATGCCTGTGTCCCTATTCTGGATACTTTCCAGGTGTGCTTCTTTCTACTCCAATACCAAAGTTCATGGAATCTCAGGTATTACCATATGAAAGATTGAAATGAAAGTTGAATGTCTACTCTTCTTCATTTCAGAAAAAAGCACCTGATGCAACAGCTTTTGAAACCTGATACCTATTAATCTAAGGTGACAGTTAGAAAACGTGCTGTCAGTCTCCTCTGATTTTATGGAACCTCCACTTGTCTTAAGCATAGAATGGGGTACTTTTGACATGCTGTGATGTGATTGCCATCTCTAGCCCTGTCTCAGCTCTGCATTGCTATGAGTGCTGATAATCATCTAGAAAAGCCACCTGTCTCAGACACACCTACTTGAGTGCTTCCTATAGTCAACTGAATCCATAAAATTGGCAAGAGTGAACAGTCCTATATATCTCATCCATGGTACCATTTGGCATCAATACGTTTTATTGTCCAATTAAACCTTTTTTAAGGACAAAACTAATGCAAGGTGTCAAACTTCATAGACTGATGGTTAGTAGATCTGAAGTCTTCTTCTAACTTGTAAGTCAACCTGGCTTAACTGGCTACAATGTTGTGAGCCTCCATGGAGGATAGTGTTATCTGGAAAATAAATGTCCATGTCTCTGGCTACTGCTGTTCCTAAGAATGCTTCACAACACTGTAAAAAGTTCTTCCTGGAGAGAGAGTAAAAATATGGGCATGAGAATATATGACAAGTGTTAATGGTTTTTGAAAGTATAATAATGGCTGCCACGTGAAGAAAGGAATTTTGTATGACAAGTATTTATTATATATTACATCTCCTTTTCAGCAGAGCAATTATATGAAGGAGTTAACCAGCAAGCAGCACACAATGGCCTATAGTGAATCATGTTCTGTCATTTTAGACCAGGAATGTGATAAATGGCTTGCTAAAATGAGGGGGAAATGAAGGTGATAGCTTATTGACTGTTAGGAAGCATCGTCCAGGGACTTCCATAGGCGAGTCCAAAAGTGTGAGCTAAGCAGCCTCTTGGAAATAACTATTAATATTTTAGAATTTCCAGAAGGCACATAGATATCAGTCAAAATACGAAGGGACATTATGGTTATTTGGAAAAAAAAAAAAAAGCACTTTCCACTTTTTAATTCATTTTGGAAGGTTGTGCTATGCTAGTCTGAGTAAGAAAGAGATTTTTTTTGGACAGAAAAATCATCTCAATTCCCTCTGCTTGCTTCTCTCTTTTACATAAGCAAAACAGGAGTCTGATGCCTCTTTCCCTATGATTTTTTCCAATAGCTTTCTTTTTAAGCAGCTTTTCAGTATTATCAGCCCTTTTCTCTATCTCGGTTATTATTAAGGAGGACAACACATAATATGAACTGGTTTAGCTACTTAGGTTAGGTTGCAAATGTAAAGTAAGATAAATTACCTAATAAGATAAACAGGTCTTATAACAAATGTCATCCTATATTTATTTTCTCATGCTGCATGATCCAAAGAATGTTATTCTGAAGATCTCCATGGACACGCTGGACTGGACTGAGATGCGATGATGTCTGCCAAGGAAAAGAGGTTTCCATGTGATAAATTTGACTTAATTATGACTGACTTATCCAAAATGATAGTTTTTGTTTTTATAAATGAAAAAACTTTATTCTTGGTTTATTAACATGTTTGTCATAAAACAGCTTGCAGATTGCAGCCACTTTGATAAATAGGATTTTTCTTCCTGATTCCAAAGAATATTTTCAATATTCTTTGCTAATGTTTTAATTTTTTAAATTATCTTTCTAGCACTATTTTTTTATTATTGTCATAAGTTCAGGTGGGAGAGAGCTATATAAACAAGATTATTATTAGTCAAAGCTTTATATGTTACATTTTCAGGATAAAAGAATGATTTTTAGTTTCTATTCTGGAATTCTTAGAAGCTGTATTTGACGTCTATTCCTAATTTCCTACTTTCTATCATGGTTTATCTATTATTCTGTTTTATTAATTATTTGCTGTATCTATGTCTCTGGATCTACAGTTGTCTATATGTCTTAGTCTCCAGTTCCCTAATCATCTTTGTTGCTCTTCTTTGCATTATTTATAGTCTCTCAACATCTTTTTTTACATTGTGGCGATCAAAACTGGATGCAGAATTCCAAGTAAGGCATATAATGCCTCCTACCAAGGCATATAAAGTGGTATTAACACCTCACATGATCTTGATTCTACACACTGAGGAAAGCAGCCCAAAGTTAATATGAATTAAAGTCCTCAACTTACAACCATTGGTTTAACCATTCAAAGTTATTGTTGTGTCCCACCAGCTGCCAATGGAGCTGGCGGCAGACTCAGATGATGAGGAGGTTGGGAAGGAACTTGGGCCAGTTCTGGTGTCTGAGAAAGGCTCTGATGGATGCTCTGATGGATGTCAGAAGCAGAGATAGAAGACTTTCTGACATTTCCCAACTACCGAAGAAGCAGCTGCCTTTGGAGGCTGAGATAAGTGGGGTGGAAAAACAGCTGAGGCCTGTTTCACACTCACTACCATTGTAGCATTCTCATGGTTATGTGATCAAAATTCAGATGCTTGGCAACAATATCAGTCCGTTGCGATATCCTAGGGTCCTGTGATCACCTTTTGAGACATTCCTACAAACAGAAGTCAAAGGGGAAGCCAGATTCACTTATCAACCATGATACTAACTTAACAACAGCAGTAATTGAATTAATAATTGTGGCAAGAAGGGCATAAAATGGGACAAAACTCACTTAGGAACTGCCTTGCTTGGCAACAGAAATGTTGAGCTCAATTGTGGTCATAAGTCATGGACTATCTGTACAACATTTTACAATACAAATGCTGTAGTTGCAGGGATGTTATTGTCTCCTGCCCAAGTCTCTCACCATCTCCAAGATGAACATGTAACAGTAGATAATAGAAACCAGTTTAGCTGCAAATGAAGTAGGCATGGGTTTCAATAAAAGTCATCCTTTATGGATTTCCTCATGTGAGATGAAGAAAACAAAATTGTTCCAAGGAGTTTCTCTTCAAAATACTCTCCCTGTGTATTTGCTTAGATTTAACTACTAGCTTATCTGGACAACAAAAAGAAAAATATAGAATAATAATAATTATATATATATAAATCTTACATTCTGCGGAATTACATTCTTAGGAACTAAATACACTACAGAATCACTGGGGGGCTTTTCATGACATTTCTGATTGGTTATTGACCCCCAAATATTTACTATATGGAAATAATAAATGTTACTTTAACTAATAGCATGGACAACAGCAGTAATAAGTCATTGATTGGTCCCATCTAGCCTTGGGCATCATTACTGATCACTTTGAAGAACCCTGAATTATATGGAGCACAAACATCAATACCACTAATACATTACAGACTGTTCTAATTTGTAAATCAAAATAACGTTGATAATAGGAAAGCAAAATAAACTGTATCTCAAAAGTGATATAAATCAGTTAGCAAATTAATAATCAACAAGGACTGGCTATATTTTCCGTGAAATATGATCCTAACAAAGCTTTTTTTCAAAAGGAAATGCACTTTGTTTTTCCTTGAAAAAGTTTCACTTCTCATCCAAGAAGCTCCTTCAGTTCTGACTGAACAGTGAAAGATGGAAGGATTTAAATGATGGCAAGGAATATAAATCCTTCCATCCCCCAGTATTTGGCCAATGTATTTGGCCGGGCACATACACAAGAACAGAGTGGTGCCAGCCAATCAAAGCCACAAAACAGACAGAAGAAACCAGAAACACCAATCAATCAAACTCCAAGTCCAATGAACACAGATCCAGGCTCCCAGCCAATCAGAATAGACCAGCCTCAAATTTGAAACCAGGAACTAACTCTATACAGAAGACTGAAGATGGCAGATGAGATTCTGCTGAAATGTTGCTACAACTTTAACAGAACTACAATGACGTGGGATAATACCCGAAGGAAGCTAAACAGCACACATGTAAGTACCCGCGAAAGCCTAAAAAAACATATATATATATATAATTATTTGCTGTACAAGAAGATCTCCTTGTAAGTTTCGACGTGGTTTCACTATTCACTCAAGTCCCAATAAAAGAAACTCTTGAAATCATCAAAAATAAATACCAACCAGCTAAAGACCTCATGGAACTAACAGAACACTGCCCAACCAACACATATTTCACTTACAAAGGACAAAGATACAAGCAAATTGAAGGAGCCCCTATGGGATCACCACTGTCACCCATCATTGCAAACCTGTTCATGGAAGAATTCGAATCCACAGCCCTGGCTAATGCCACCCACAAACCCAAACTTTGGCTAAGATACATCGAGGACACATTTGTGATTTGGCCCCATGGAAAAGAAAACCTAAACAATTTCCTAACACACCTAAACAACACACACCCCAAAATCAAGTTCACCATGGAAACGGAAATAAACAAACAACTACCATTCCTAGATGTACTAATCTACAAAAGAACAGATGGCACACTGGGACACACCATATACCAAAAGAAAACACACACCAACCGCTACCTCAACGCCCATTCCCACCACCACCCAGCACAGATAAATTCCGTAGCGAAAACACTAATTACCAGAACCAAATGCCTGGCAGATAAGACACATATAAAGACTGAACTATGCACCCTGACTGAAGTATTGACAGCCAATGGCTTCCACAAAAACAAAATCACCAACTTCATCCTCAAAGATGAAGACATAACAGAGACCTAGAAGATCAACAGATCTATGGAAAAGCTGTCCTGCCCTACATAAGAGGTACCACAGATAAAATCAGTAAGATACTACACAGGCATCACATCAAGACTGCCTTCAAAACAGACAAAAAAATAGCAGCCATCCTTAAAAACCCCAAAGACAAAATTGACCTGGAAAACCAAGGCATATACGAAGTCCCCTGTGCTTTATGCCTGGCCACATACATTGGACAGATCAATAGAAGAATAAGTACCCGCCTAGATGAACACAAAAATGCAGTAAAAAAGCTGGAACACACCTCCTCACTAGTCCAACACATGAAAACCACAGGTCACAACATCAACTTCAATGGCACTAAAACC
>BLBF01000007.1:33123553-33134469 GCA_015471245.1 Laticauda colubrina | reverse complement strand
GATGGCAGATGAGATTCTGCTGAAACGTTGCTACAACTTTAACAGAACTACAATGACGTGGGATAATACCCGAAGGAAGCTAAACAGCATACATCTGCCTTGGGTATTACAAGGAATCCTCGCCTTACAGCAGTTCATTTAGTGACCACTCAAAGTTAAAGTGGCACCGAAAAAGTGACATGATGGTTTTTCACATATACATACAACATCCCCATGGTCATGTGATCAAAATTCTGACACTTGGTTGATTCATATTTATGATGGTTGCAGTGTCCTGGGGTCAGGTGATCAGACTTTGCAAACTCCTAAGGAGCAAAATCAACAGGGAAGCCAGATTCACTTAACAACCACATTACTACCTAAACAAATTCAACGATTCAGATACAGATACAGACAATCAGAGTTGGAAGGGACCTTGTAGGTCAGTAAGTCCAACACCCCCACCAAAATGGGAGACCCTACACCATTTCTGACAAATGGCAGTCCAATCTCTTCTTGAAAGTCTCATGTGATGGCGTTTCCACAACTTCCGAGGGCAGCTGTTCCATTGGTTGATTGTTCTTAAAGTCAGAAAGTTTCTCCTTGCTTCCAGGTTAAATCTCTACTTGTTCGGTTTCCATCCATTATTCCTTGTCTGGCCAAAAGGAGCTTTAGAAAATAGCTTGACCCCTTCCTCCCTGTGACAGCCCCTCAAATATTGGAACACTACTATTATGTCTGCCTGCCTGCCTCTTTACAAGCCTAGCCAAGCCCATTTCCTGCAACCATTCATTTTATGTTTTAGCCTCCAGTCCCGAATCATCCTGGTTGCTCTTCCCTGTACTGTTTCTTGAGTCTCAACATCTTTTTTATAATGTGGTGAACAAAACTGGATGCAGCACTCTAGATGTGGTCTTACTAAGGCTTTATAGAGTGGTATTAGTACTTCCCTTGATATTGACGGTATCCCTCTGTTAATACAATTTAGGATTGCATTAGCTTTTTTGGTGGCTGCTGCACACTGCTGGCTCATATTTAGCTCGTTGTCCACTAAGACTCCAAGATCCCTCTCACAGTTACTGCTATTGAGACTGATTTCACCCAGTCTATATGTGTACTTTTGGTTTTTCTTGCCTAAATGTAGGACTTTACTTTTCTCTATATTGAATTTCATTTTATCAGATATGGCCCAGTGTTCTAGTCTGTCAAGATCCATCTGGATCTTGAGCCTATCTTCTTGGGTGTTAGATATTCCTGCCAGCTTAGTATCATCTGCAAATTTGGTAAGTTCCCCTTCTATTCCCTCATCTAAGTCGTTAATGAAGAGCACTGGGCCTAAGTCAGAACCTTGTGGCACCCCACTGCTTACTTCCCTCCATGTAGACTTAGACCCATTAAGGACTACTAGTTGAGTACGGCTTGTCAGCCAGTTGTGAGTCCATCAAGTGGTGGTGCTATCTATTCCACTTTTTTCTAGCTTACTAAGAAGTAGATTGTGGTCTACTTTGTCAAATGCCTTGCTGAAATCTAAAGATATTATGTACACAATATTTTACTGGTCTACTAATTTAATCACTGTGTTGAAGAATGCAATGAGATTTGGTTTGGCATGATCTGTTTTTAACAAACCCATGCTGACTGCTAGTTATTACTTTACTTGTTTCTAGATGTTGGCAGATCTGTCTTTTTATTATCTTTTCCAGTATCTTCCCGGGTATTGATGTTAGGCTGATTGGTCTATAGTTTCCTGGGTTTGTTTTTTTTCCCTTTTTTGAAGATGGGAACCACATCAGGTCTTTTCCAGTCCTCCAGTAGTTCCCTGATGTCCCAGGATTTTTGAAAGATATGGTGCAGTGGTTCTGAGATGACCTCTGCCAGCTCCTTTAAAACTCTGGGATGTAATCCATCAGGCCCTGGTGATTTGTTTTCCTCAAGATCAGACAGGTGTTCTCTTACTATTTTTTGTGCTTATTTTAACTTTTATTTCTGGTCTGTCTTTTACAGTTATGTTTTTGGTGGGTTGAGCTATAGTTTCTTTTTGTGTGAAGACAGATGCAAAAAATGAGTTAAGCAGTTCTGCTTTCTCTGTGTTGCCTGTTACTTCCTTGCCATGTTCTCTGTTTAGTAGATAGACTGTTTCCTTGATTTTTTTTCTTGTTATTTATATGGTGGAAGAAACTTTTTTATTATCTTTGACTTTTGTTGCAAGTCTTTGTTCATTCTGAGCCTTTGCTATCCTGACTTCGTCTTTGCAAATTCTGGCTATCTGCTGATATTCTGCCTTAGTTGTATATCCTTCTTTCCATTTCTTGTACTTGTCCTTTTTTTTCTTTCAATTTGCCAGAGAGATCTTTGTGTAGCCATACTGATTTCTTCTTGGATTTCTTGTTTTTCTTTCTCAGTGGTATTGTGCTGGTCTGAGCTTCTATGATCATACTTTTTAAAGTTTCCCAAGATTCTTGAGTTGTTTTCCCCTTTAGGATTTTCATCCATGGAATCTTTCCCAAGTTCTCTCTGAGTTTATTGAAATCAGCTCTTTTAAAATCCAAGACTCTGGTGTCATTATGTTCTGTTGCTTGTGTTTGTTTTATGTTGAATTCTAGTATGACATGGTCACTCTCACCCAAGGTTCCTGCAGTTTCAACTCCCTCTATCACTTCTTCTCTGTTTGTAAGAATTAAGTTCAGTATGGCTGTCCCTCTAGTTTCACCCTCTACCTTTTGGACAACAAAGGTGTTAGCTAGGTTGGTGAGGAACTTATTTGATTTTTCACTTGGTGCAGAATTGGTTTTCCAATTGATATCAGGATAATTGAAGTCTCCTATTACTACTGTTATGTGTTTCCTGCATGTTTGTTAGTTGGCTGGCAAAAAGGACATCTATTTTTTCTGCTTGATTGGGTGGCCTATAATTTATGCCTATGGCCATGTCATTCTTTTTTTCTTTTATATTGACCCATATGCATTCTAGGAGGTTTTCATCTTTGGTTTCATGCATTTCTGTAGCAATATAGTGGTCCTTTATATTAAGTGCAACTCCACCTCCTCTTTTATGGGGTCTCTTTTTTTGAATAGTTTGTACCCTACTACCAGTATATTCCAGTCATGGATTTCATCTCACCAAGTTTCTGTTGTTTCAACTATATCATATTTACCTTCATGTATTCGTAGTTCGAGTTCACCCTGCTTGTTCCCCAGACTTGGTGCATTTGCACAGAGGCACTTGAGATCTTTATGTCTGACACTGTGTTTACAGTCTACATAACCTGTGTTGTGCCTGCTTGTCCCTACTTTTTTGCCACTTGTTTGATTAGTGCACATGGTATGGCACTCACTATTAAATGCTTGGTTTTGGTTGGCATCAAGGTTGATAATCTTACCTGCACTAACATCTATTTTGCATGCACTGGTATCCTTATTTTAGGTTCCTGGGGACAGAGATGTTCTGAATCCATTAATTCTCTGTCCCTGCTGTTCAGTTTAAATGTTTATCCAGGAAATCTGTGAATTTAATGCCAAATAACTCAGTCCCTTTCTTTGATGGATGCAAACCATCTCTTTTGTACAGTTTTTCATTGGACCAGCTGCAGACATCATGATTAATAAAACCAAAGCCTTCCCTTTTATACCACTCCTTTAGCCACACTTTAAACTCTGCTACACGCTGTCCTTTCCCTTTTTGTTCCTTGTATACTGGTAGAACTTCTGAAAAGATATCTTTTCCCATCTTGGTCAGATCATTACTCATTTCAATAAGGAGACCTGCAGATTCTAACGGAATTGTTGAGCCGTGTCTGTTAAAATAAATGTTTTGGGGGATGGCAGAGCTGGTGTCACAATGATACAGCATGCGATCTTGGAGGTCTGAGATTGCTGCTGATATCTTTGCTCCTGGATGGTCCAATCGGATCTAAACTGTCCCAAAGAGATGGTGAAAGTGAAGAGCACATCTTGACGATCCCAGGGATATCGCAAAGTCTCTGGTAGATCCAGGAGAAGCTCTTTTTGCCAGCAGCAAAGAGGCAGCCATTAAAGCTGCTGAAGTTGGGACAGCTCCGAAACGGATGAGAACAGAAAGAGAGAGTGTGTCAGTTTGGTGAGAACTTTTTTTATATTTTAAGATTTGAAATGACACCCTATAGGAAAGAAAGAATCTGTAAAAGTTTTGATAGAAGTGATGAAGTGGTGATTTTAAACAAGAATGTCAAAGTAATATTTTTTTTTCATTGCTGGATTTTTTATACACGATCTTATATTTTGAAACTGGACAGATTTCTTTTTTTTTTCTTGTTATTTATTCTTTTCATCCTTTTGCTTTTATAATATTTTAAACCAGAGATTCCCTTATAGTTATTTTTTAAATACCTTTTTTCTTTTTTAATTAATTCTTCTTATATTTTGCTTGGAAAAGGAGAGGGGGAAAGTGAAAGCTAAAGAAACTTTGTAACACTGCCAACTAGAGGCTTGGAAGCATCCTGTTTGTTTTACCAGACAAAACTGAGAAAGAACTGAGACTTTGTTTCAAGGACATAGCCTGGTTGATAAAGCCCATGTCACACTGCACCAACGGATGGAAAGAGGACATAAAATGGAGAGAAACACTTGCCATCCATTGGTTAACGCGATGCATCCATTCTGTACTCACTGCATATGTTTTTCATACTCTCTATCCGTCCAGCATCCGTCTACTGAAATTTCATCCGCTCAAAAAGTTTTGAGCTGCACAAAAATTTTGAGTGGATAAAGTATCCAAAGTGTCCATTACACATCCACAATGCATATGGGGAACATACGTTAGACGTCCGTCGTCATCCGTTACGTGTCCGCTATAATAACTCAATAACTTGATATAACTCAAATCCACTCCAGCGGAAAACAGACACAGGGAGGAAGTGAAACAGACGCGGAACGGACATGCAGCGTTTGTAGCACAAATGTAGAAAGGAAGAAAGCAGATGCAGATCACATATAAAGCATTAAAATGGAAAAAAAACGTTCATATAGGGGACGTATCTCGGATATTTAGGATGTCTGCAGGATGTCTAGAGGATGCAGAAGGACACCTAGTGAAAAAATGACATTTCCTATAAAAAGGGGGAGGAAATCACCTGGAACTCACTTTCAGTCCAGCAGCCCTGCTGTGCAGACCTCTTCAGCCTTGCTCTTGCTCTTGCTCTTCCACAGCATCAAGTCATCTCCACCATGGATCATCGCACACTCCTTTGGTAGCCGCCATCATTCTACAACAGTGCGAAGCCCTCTACAGGCTCTTTCACCTGTTCTATGGGAAGAAAAGGAGGCGTCCAAGAAGTGTGTGGGTCCGAAGATGGATCGCAAGAAGAGCGGAGTATGGACTGTATGACAAGCTGATGGTGGAGCTGAGGAACGAAGACCCTCATGCATTCCAGATGTTCATGAGGATGCCTCCAGCCATGTTTGATGAAGTTGTGGAGCGGCTGAGACCCAGGTTGACCAAGGCAAACACCAACTTCCAGCCCAGCCTGGACCCTGGGCTGAAGGTGGCACTGACTCTGCACCACCTGGCCTCAGGGACCATGTACAGGAACATGCAGTATGCCTGGATGGTGCCACACAACACCATCAGCATTGTGGTCAGAGAAGTGATGCAAGCCATCATCGAAGATTACCTGGAGGAGCTCCTCCAGTGCCCCTCCACTGAAGAAGGATGGAAGAAAGTTGCAGAGCAGTGGTATCAGAAGTGGAACTTCCCCCACACCGTTGGAGCCATAGATGGAAAGCACGTGGCCTGCAAAGCTCCAGCCAACTCAGGGTCCACTCATCACAACTATAAGGGCTTCTTCAGCATCATCCTCTTTGCCATGGTCGATGCTGACTACAAGTTCATGTACATCGATGCTTCAGGCAACAGGTCAGCTTCAGATGCCCAGGTATACAATGCCAGTGACCTCAAGGAGGGGCTGGAATGCAACCTCATCATGGGCTTCCCAGATCCAGACCCCCCTGCCCAACGACACACAAGATGTGCCCTACTTCATCATGGGGGATGACGCCTTTTCCCTCAGAACCTACCTCATGAAGCCCTAAACTTCCAGATGCCTCACCCGTGAAGAGAGGATCTTCAATTATAGGCTGTCCAGGGCAAGGCGGGTGGTGTAGAATGCCTTTGGCATCCTGGCCAACAGGTTCCAGGTACTTCTAACCACCATGTAGCATCACCCAGAGGCCGTGAGGAACATCGTGGAAGCTTGCTGCATCCTGCACAATCTCATGCGCACCCGCTACCCAGTGTTGCAGAACAGGCTTGTGGACCACCAACAAGGCAATTGGGACATGGAGCCTGGTGAATGGAGGCAAGGGCAAAACCTGATAGACACTGTGGATGTGGAGACATATGGAGAGACGCAGCTGGAGCAGTGGAGTGGCAAGACAGGATGGTAGATGCTTAATGGATGCTTCCTTGAGCGTGTCTCATCAAACTGATGAGATTGTGCCATGTATGTTGAGTGGCCCTACAATGAACAGGGCATTTAATAAAGAGTTGTGTTTATGTTGAAATGTGTTGATGAATGATTAAATTGTTATTGATAATATAGGGCCATAGGTGTGGCACCTGGGAGGTGGACCATACAATCCCACTATGCTTGCACTGGAGGTTTATCTATCCCACAGCTATTACCCATCCCACAGGTATCCCTGCCCATCCCACAGCTATTACCCATCCCACAGGTATCCCTGCCCATCTCACTGCTATCCTAACCCATCCCACAGCTATTACCCATACCACAGGTATCCCTGCCCATCCCACTGCTATCCTTACCCATCCCACAAGCATGCAAAGGCTTAACCATTTTCTAAAAGTTTCCACCAAGACTTTATTTAATAAAAGAACTGAACCAAGTGTGTGAAGCAAAGATAAACTTTATTTATAACAAACTGTAAAAGCAAAATGACCCAAGTAAAGTGTCCCAAGCAAAGATAAAGTCAACAGGCAATAACCCAGTCTCTGGCACTCTTCTCAGTCACTCTGAGGCATGCCCATGGTCACAGGGGTGAAGGGTCCAGGTGCTGTGGAGGTGGCAGTGGCTGGAATGCTGATCTGAGGCGCCATTGGGGTGCCTGGCCCTGAGAGGACAACAGGGGACAATGTGTGGAGGAAGCTCTCAGAGAGCTGGCTCAGTCCCATGATGTTGAGAGCCCCTTCCTCCATGACATGTGGTGTCAGTCCCAAGACTGATGACACATGTTCTGAGGCCGGGTTTGGCTGTGGGGTGGAGGAAGGAGGAGTGTAGTAGGGCTGTCTGGTCTGCAGGTGAGCGAGGTGAAGCGTTGGTGGCATCTTTGGCATCGGTGGCATCTGTGGCCTTAGTGGCATTGGTGGCATTGGTGGCATCAGTGGCATCAGTGGCATCAGTGGCATCAGTGGCGTCTATGGCATCAGTGGCATCGGTGGCATTGGTGGCACCTGTGGCATGCGAGGAACCTGTGCCTGGACTGGGAAGGGCTGCCTGTGCTGCTAGAACTCCTGGTAGCCATAGCCTTGGTAGGTGAGGGGCTGTTGAAAGCCTTGGTAGGGCTGTGATATCACCTGGGGTGGAGCAGGGTCGGAGCAGGTTCAGCTGGTTCTGGAGGGTGGTGCAGAAGACCTGTGATCCTCTCCTTGATCACCTGGTAGTGGGATTCGGACATGTTCATGAGGGTCTGGTTAACGCAGGTGAGGAAGGGCTTTCTGTTAGAGGATGGTATGTCAAAATGTACCAGCTGAGAGAGGAGATCTATGCTGCTTTTGATGGTGTCCCTGATCTCCAGCAGGACAGTGTAGCTCTGTCCCTCTGGTCTGGATTTCTGCCTGCTTTCTGTGGAGGTGGAGCTGGGGGTGGGGGTGGGTTGGTCTCTGGTGGCAGTGGCCTCCTCTTGCTCCAAATGCATCAAGGGGGTCCTCCACGTGCTCTGCCATGGGGAGTGCAGGTGTCAGGGGGGGTCTCCCTCATGGGGCATTCCACAGATACCTGCCTGGACACAAGAGCTGACTCTTGGCCAGAAGAGGACTGGCTCTCTGTGGGCTGCCTGAGAGTGAGGGTAGACAGAGGGGCTGCTCCTCGGTGGTGGATCTCACCCTCCAAGAAGCTGCACTTGGCCATCACGTAGGTCTCCCGGTCAGTGAGCTTGACCGTGGCCTGGCCAGACTTCTTGAGGTGCAGTTTCCCGTACCAGGTGTGCATGTGCTTCCACCACCTGAGGAGAACCTCCGAAGTGTAGCCCAGGCTTTCCGCCTTCTCTCTCCAAGCCGCCTGCTTCCACTTGGTGTCTCGATAGAGCCTGTGTCCCTTCCGCCAGAGGTACTTGTTCTCCCTCAGCCATTCGAGCACCTCATCCTCATGTTCCTCTTCCATGGAGTACTGTCTCCTCTCCCTATCATGCGATTGCCTCTTCTTCCCCCTGGCAGTGCCTTCTGGGCCCTCATCAGTAGGGCTTTGAGGTTCTAGTGGCTGTTCCACCATACCACTACCAGCAGCAACACAACAGCACCAGCACCAGCAGCACCAGCAGGATCAGGAGCAGCAGCAGCAGAGTAAGCACCAGCAGAAGCACCAGAACAGGAGCAGCACCAGCAGAGTGAGCACCAGCAGAAGCACTAGCACCAGGAGCAGCACCAGCAGAAGCACCAGCACCAGCAGAATCAGCCCCAGCAACAGAAGCCCCAGCAGAAGCAGAGTCAGGGCCAGGGGGTGGGATCGTGGCCCTGTCCTTCTTGCCAGGGCTGGCAGCAAATGGCACAGGCTTCCTCTTCTTCCCCATGGTTGTTGGCTGGCTGGAGATGTGTCTGGCAGCAGGTCTTTCCTCTGAATGGTGACCTGCTTGTGAGCTGTTTCCCTTTATATCTGCGGGGCTGATGCAGTGCATCCTCCCCGCATGCACAGTGAACGCTTTGCATCCGCTAGGTATCCGCTAGGCATCCGCTAGCCTTCCGCTCTGCATCCATTCCTTCCGTTGCGTGTCCGCTTCGCTGTGCTCCCCTGGAAGCCCTGTAGATGTGCCATCCGCTTCCATCTGCTTCCCTCCGCTAGGCTTCTGTGGAGCATCAGCTTAACATCCTGGCTACGTCCTCTCCCCGTCCGTTCCTTTCCGTTGTTGTCCGCTCTGTTTATGCAAATTTGGCACACTTTTGAGAGCGGATAACAATGGATACGTTTTGCATCCATTGGCCGATGTGACAGGGCCTTAAGATAGAGGGAAGAGCATCGGAGAGTATCATTGCAGGTGCTGTTCTGAGTTTCTATTAGCAGCTGGAGTCTGGTGTTGAAACTTAGGAAAAGAAAAGATAATAAGCCCTTGGAGAAGAGATCTATAATAAGAGCCTTGGATATTTAAACAAAGTGAAGTGTGCTTTTTTTTTTTTTTTCATTTTTTCTAAGCTGTGCTACCTCCCCATCAGTTTATTCCTTTCTTTTTTTTTTTTTTTGTAATAGCTATTTGGATTTTTGGCTTTCTGGAACTTGTTTACCTTTCATATTGGTTTCTTTATGCTTTCTTTTTTTATATTTTTTTACATTTGAGAACTCTTAATTGGATTAAGGTGTTGAAGAACCTGAAGAATCTTTTTTTTTCCTTTTTTTTAGTCTTTTTTCTCACCTTTTTGACTTTCTTGGGACTTTACAATTTTTCTTTTTTTTTCATGTCTGTTTATGGTGTGCTTATGCCCTTTTTCTTTACTTTTGAATTTTTATTGTTATTTAATTAATCGATTGGATTAAGGTATACAAGAGCCTGAAGAAGTTTTTTTTCCTTTTTTTCTTTTTAATTATTATTACCAATTGGTTTTTTCTTTTTTTTTCACTATTTTTACTTGGAATTGTAATTGGTTATTTCACAACTGGATTTAGGTCGAGAATAATTTGAAAGATCTTGAATTTCTCAAAATGAGTAGGAAGTTAACAACTCCTGTTAGAAGTTATGAATGAAGTTATATTAAAGAAGAGGATACCTAAAACATAGTAAGAAGCTTATATTACACTTATTCCAAAAGAGGAGGCCGATCCATTACAAATTACGAACTATAGACCTATTTCTTTACTAAATGCAGATCATAAAATTTTTGCTCCAATACTGGCAGAAAGACTTTAAAAATATTTAAACAGTTTTATTCATCCTGATCAAAATGGATTTCTGCCAAAGAGACAAATTAAAGACAATATGAGAGTAATTTTGGACATTTTGGAAAACTATGAGGTTCATCCTGAAAAACAAATGGTTTAATATTTCTAGATGCACAGAAGGCATTTGATAATGTGAATTGGCGATTCATGTTGTTAGTGCTGGAACAGATGGGCTTTCATAAAAAATTTACTCAAGCTATATAAGCTATATATCATAAGCAAACAGCAAAGGTAATGATAAAGGAATAATTGACAGACTCTACTGATATAAGAAAAGGAACAAGACAAGGATGCCCACTGTCACCCTTGTTGTTTGTGTTAACCTTGGAAGTGTTAAACAGAAATATTAGAGAAGAAAAGGATATAAAAGGGATGAAAATTAAAAAGGAAGAATTTGAACTGCAAGCACTCACAGATGGCTTGGATTTCATCTTAGAAGACCCACTAGAAACAGCATCAAAATTGATAGAAAAGATAGAGAAATATGGAAAGGTGGCTGGCTTGAAAATAAATAAAGATAAGACAAAGAATATGTTATCAAGACAAAAGAAAGAATCAGCAGACCTATTGAAAATCCAGGTCACGAATAAGATCAAATGCTTGGGGATATATCTGACAGCAAGATGCAGTTGACTAAAAGAGAATAATTATATTAAACTTAAGCAGCAGATACTGTTAGATTTGGCAAAATGGGAAAATTTACAAAATTTACAACTGTCACTAATAGGGAGAATAATACATTCATATTATATATATATTATATATATATCATATTATATATATATATATATATATATATATA
>BLBF01000007.1:33099713-33119410 GCA_015471245.1 Laticauda colubrina | reverse complement strand
ATATATATATATATATATATATATATATATATATATATAATAGAATAATATAATAGGGAGAATCAAGATAAATATATTACCCAGAATTTTATATTTGTTTCAAACAATTCCAATTAGGCTTGGAAAAGATTATTTTGAAGATTTAAATAAAATTGTGTTGAAATATATATGGCAAGGTAAGAAGGCGAGAATAAAGTTAAAACTTTTGCAAGATGTTAGAATAAGAGGAGGATTTGGCTTGCCTAATTGGGAGTTGTACTATCAAGCTACGAAACTGATGTGGGTAAAGGAATGGATTACATTAAGAAATATTAGATTGTTGGCATTAGAAGGACATGATCTGTTGTTGGGGTGGTGTGCTTTTTTATGGTGTAAAGGAATGAAAACACAGGGGTATTTTAGAAGACATTATATTTGGGAGTCTCTGTGGTTAAATTGGGAGCAGACTAAATGACAATGTTATTTGAAAATTCCAGTCTGGTTATCGACTACTGAAGCATTTTCTTATCCCATAATATACAATAAGGAGCAAACAGTTAGATATGGTGAAATACTGAATGGAAAGGGTGAACTTAAATCTATGCAAAAATTAGAGGAACAAGATATAAAGATGAATTGGTTCTCATATGTGCAAATACAATCAAGGTATGATGAAGATTTTAAAACAGAAGGTTTTTATGATCAATTGACTGATTTACATTAGATTTTGACAGGCGCTGATGAAAAGGTGATTAAAAAATTATATTGATATTGAGAAGAAATTAAATTAGAAGAAGAACAAGTTAAAAAAACTGAATGCTTGGGGGAAGAATTTTGGATATGGGATTGATTTCCCATATTTTTGAAATGGCAAAAATTGTGGTGTCAAAATTATAAAATTATGTCAACAGCATATAAAGAAAATTTGTATAAGATATTTTACAGGTGGCACTTTCCCCCGAGAAGAATAGCAAGAATGTTCAAGAATAAGTCTGAAAAGTGTTGGAAATGTCATCAGACCCCTGGCTCATATTACGATATGTGGTGGACCTGTGCAGTTGCTAAGAAATACTGGACTAAAATCCACACGATTGGAAAAAATGACAAAAAAACATATAGATTTGAAACCAGAGATATTCTTATTGGGAATTTTAGCTGAAATATATAGTAAAGACTTGAAATACCTGATTGTAAATGTATTAACAGCAGCTAGGATTGTATTTGCTAAAAACTGGAAAAATGAGAAGACACCATCACAGGAGGAGATCATTAAGAAAATATTGGAATGTGCTGAAATGAGTAGATTGACATTTGAAATTTGAGAACAAGATGATAAACAATTTTATAAAATTTGGGATCTATTCTATCAACGGTTAGATAACAAAACATAGTAATGAAATATGTAGATTTTTAGAAAATAATAAATATATAAAGATGTATTTTCTTTTCTTTTTTTTAAAATCATATGTATAAAATGATTCTCGGATAGATCTGGGAGGATAATATGAATTGTTATAAAATAAACTAAGTAAAATATGATTATTTTATAAAACATGAATGAATAAAAGTATAGTCAACAATTGATTAATAAAGATATTAATGTACTTGATATTTGATTGAAAGTATGAGAGGATATATAATAAAATTGTAATTGAAGACTATGAAATGGTAGCACAAAACAATTTGTAAACCAACCGCCACACTGTATGTATATATATGGAATATGGCTTAATTTTTTTATGTTTTGTTTGTTTATGTTTGTTTTAAAACCAATAAAAATTAAAAATAAATAAATAAATGTGTCGGCAGGTGCAAAATTGAAAAGGATTTGGGTGAGCATGCAGCATATTACACATGCCAGACCTCCTTGAAATTCCTCTGTAAAATGCATTCAGTGCAGTTAAATAAATATTTATATCGGCTTTTCATTTTAATTAAAGAAGCAATGCAGGAATTTTGACCAGAGGAATATAAATGCAATCTGAAGAAGCACAGAAATGATCAAAATTAGAACAACTGCTAAAGTAAGAAAAAGATCTACATTCTCTAGGAAATATTGTGTTTCTAAAATGGAGCCCCTCTCAAAAAACGAATAACAGTGTTTTAGTGAACAGATCACTAAATTCTTCTCCTTCTTACAGGACTAAAAGAGGTTAAACACAGCTTGAATTGAGTTACAAGGTCACCACTCCCAGAGCAAAAACAAGCAATTTTAATCTGCTGAGGACATTCATCATAGCCAGAAGTGAATCCTGTAATCAGGTTCAGAGGGCTAATATTCTCAAGTTTTCTTGCCTTCCTGGAACACCTGCACATGGCATCTGTTCCTCAGTACAATTATGAGGGAAAGGGGAGATTTCTTTTCTATAATCACTACCATCATAGTCTCCCAAAAGGACCTCTTCCCTGCCTTGCCTGAGTCAAATATTTTTTCACTTGTATTCTACCCATCCCCCTCAATATTTCCTGTTTAGTGTTTTAGTTTAGTAATTCAAATCATAATCCACTCACCTCTAAACAACCCTTCCGGTTTAGGGGCCCCAGCCTTCAAACTTTAAATACAGGTAGTCCTTGACTTACAACCATTTGAGGTTACAATTCAACTGAAGAAATGTTTTACAACTGTTTTTCATACTTATGACCATTGAGCCATCCCCATGGTTCAGATGCTTGGCAACTGGCATGTATTTATGATGGTTGCCCTATTCAGGGTCACATGATCACTTTTTGGATTTTCTGACCCCCAAAGCCAATGGGGGAAGTCAAACAAACACAACTAACCATGTTACTAACTGTAGTAATTCACTTAACAACTTGGCAAGAAAGGTCATAAAATGGGGCAAAACTCACTGAACAACTAATGAACCATGGAAATATTGGGCTAAATGGTGGTCATAAATAGAGGGCCACCTCTACTTACATGGCCCTTGCTGGGAATTTTGACATTTGTTACACTGAGAATTTATATAATTTATACACTGAGAATTTATAGAATTTATACACTGAGAATTTATAGAATTTATACACGAGTTTGACAGCAGGGCTTTCAAACTCTTGGCCCCTCAGGCTGGATGCATCACATGCTGGCAATGCCCACACCTGGTCTAGCAAAAAGGGGAAAAGTCATAATACACTAGCTCTGTGACAACACTAGTTTGACACCCCTGCTGTAGGATGTGGTGAGAGTGTTGCCACATCCATGCCACTGACTCTTTTTTCAGCTTCCTTGCTTATTCAGTCTTTCAAATGCTGGTAGAACATATTTCTGTTTGGACTTTTACCTTTAAAAATGCTAGTTTTAAGCATTGCATAGGCGTTGCGGTAGTAAGATGGACTTTTTTTTTTATTGGAGATGCCAGACTTTTTAAAAAACATAAAGCATTGCATCATATGGAGACTTAATATACACACTTCTTATGGTTTTAGCTGTTAATTTTTTTAAAAAAAAACCTGAACAGTTATTTTTCCACATTTTGCAAAACTAAGAACTGCAAGTGAGCTGCTGTGAGTTCTGTCCACCATCTGTACGATGCCCATTCCAGCCTTAAAAGCATTATATCCAATACAGCCTGTTATCATACTAAGAGACATAACAAGGACTTGTACTTTTTAAAGTGACAATATGCTAATTTTTCAGTTGGGGTTGGGAAGGACCACAGTGCCTATTACGACAGGCAATATCCACTTCTTCTGAAGCTGTTGCTGACAGATGACATGTTTTGCAGGGGAAGAGTCCATGATCCTGTAGATGTGATTTGGGAAAGATGCTTGGAAGAATGTGTGCATGTGGCTTTTGGATTGTGGGGAGAGGGAAAAGGGAGAAAATCAGCATTTCCTGAAGTGTTCCAGTTAATCATTGCAAGAGATTTGCATGAATTGTGTTTCAGGAAGCCATGTTGCAGGAAATGACAGTGAACATAATTCTAAAAGCCCTGGCACATTTTCTTGTAATTCTTCACTAGCATTTCAAAACATACATTCAGTATATTTTCCTGAATCTATGAGCATAAATGTCACATCATCAATCCCACTTAGAGGGAGAGAGAGAGCTCACTCTTTGTTCCTGTCTTAATACATATTGAAAGTAAGAATAAAATAAAATCTATACTACTTTTTCCATATTTTTTTAATACAAGTAATTTTTTTAATACAAGTAATTTTAGCACAGCGGCTAATATAAAATGTCTTATTAAACCAAAGCACTCTAGAATTGGCTTAATTGGTACACCCTAGTGGCAAAAGAGTGTGCCAATTAAATGATCATCCCAATTATCAAAGACTCATGGGAATACATTTTGCTGGCAAGGTTTATAATTGCTTTCATTTTATAGATTGTCTTAAAACTTGGGCAATGGTCTCAGACTTCACAGCTTAATGATCTAACTATAGTGGTATTTCTCCATTGATTTAGCCATAAGACAGCTTGCCTTTTCCAGGACAAAATTAGGGACAATCCCCTAGAACATCTATTAGACTTTGTACCAAAGACAACAGCTGGGATGCTAAATGTTGAACTTTATTGTAGAGCAAGGAAAACACTGAATGGAATATCATCTGATCCAATAAATCATCTTGGTTTGAGGAGCCCATCATTTATGGGTGTGGTGGGAAAAGCCATGGTGGCTGGCACAGTGGTTAGAATGCAGCATTGCAGGCTAACTTACTGCCCACTGCGAGGAGATCAATCCTGACCATTTCAAGGTTGACTCAGCTTTCCACTCTTCTGAGGTTGGTAAAATGAGGACCTAGACATATTGGGAAAAATATGCTGACTCTGTAAACCACTTAGAGAGGTTTGTAAAGCACTACATAGCAGTATATAAGTCCTAGTGCTACTGCCATTGCTAGACAGATATTTGGCAAGAGAGAAGAAAGCTATTTATAAGAACCAACCACTATCTTTGATTTCTTGTGCTAGAGAGAACACACAAACTCAGTATTTTTTCATCCCTTTTCACTCTTCTTTTGGCAACAATTATTTTCCTTTGCCAAGTGGAGCAGATAAAGAACAGAGAGGTGAGGAAACTATGCAATTATATTTGTGTCAGTCACATCATGATACCCAAGCAACATAGTGCGTCTCTTGTGTCTTTTGCATGATTATTTCACATCATGTAAAGTAGTGGTTTAATGATATTGGAGATGGCCTCAGATCTAGCATTTCAAACCCTAGCATGCATGGTGGAGTGAGCTCAGCTTCTGTTCACCTAACAGTTTGAAAGCATGTTTTATGCAAGTAGATAGATAGGTACGACTTCAGTGGACAGATAAACTGGTGCTCTGTGCAGGCAGCCAGATTCCTGACTTTCTGAACATTCCTTGTTATAGCGCCCATTTGCGAGGCAGCTCCAAGAAGGGAGGGGGCCTTGAGTGATATTGCAGGAAGAGTCACTTATCTTTGTCTCTGGGGTGAAGCCATCTCACCCTCCTGTGGCACATCTTGGGAAGCGTGCAAGCATTTCCTACAACAGGGCTGGTACCTTGGCAAGCCAAACTACTACTTTCCAATAGCATTGTGGTTTCCTGGGTAGTGTAACAACACCATGTATTAATAATAAGAATCATGTATAATATTATCCAGAGAGGTCCATGCTTCTCATTCTGTACCTAGCTCAAGCCCTCTTTACATACAGCTCAATGTTTGGTAAGGATCATTGGAATTCTACACATTTTTTCTGACAGCGCAGTGTTCTACAGCATGCAGGAAATTGACTTTTTGTGGCTATTCCAGATTTCAGAATTCTCCAATTGCTTTCTGCAGTTGAGTATTAGTTGAAATATTACAACAATTTGAGAACATCATAGAGGATTGAAAAACTTCTCTTCTGCCCTTATTCTACCCTATCATATTATCTACCTACATAAAGGTCTTCCTGATGCTACAATTTTCAGTAGGCTTAAGAGGCCAGCAGGGGAAAAGAAGGAGAAAAGTATTTGACAAATACAGTCCCTGAAAATTTCATTTTCCCTTTCTCACCAGGTATCAAAATCTAGTTAAGTAGTTTATTACAAGAATTTCACTGTTATGGTAAGTTTCATGCTTTTCATGACTCTGAAGGGAGAAATTTTCAAGGTGGTGAATGAGGAGTTAGATAATCAATAGCTATTATTGTTAATGGGAATCATGGCATGGTATCCCACATACTTTGTACTGAAAAAATTATATCTTGGTGTTTAGGTCATGCTTTATGGCATGGCTAGGCTCTAACACCTTATAACTGACTGGAGAAATGAGAACAAAAGCAAAACCACAGATGAATGATTTCTTAAATTTAAGGTGTTATGCTTTTGACTGAGTTTCTGGCACATTGAAATTGCCCAAAAATAAGGACAATTAGATTGGGGGAGGGGGGAATGTCCCATAAGAATTAAAAAGGTTTTGGAAAATATCTTATTATTTAGATAATCATCAAATACTGAAATGTGGTGGGTCAATTGCTATGCTTGAAAAGTTATCTGAAACAACAGACTGAATAAACAAAATGGAGCAAACATCTTTTTATAAGATCTTTATTTATTTTATACCCAGAGAAAACATATGTCTTTGAGTGATAAAGAACTGTAGGGAATGATAGATTTATGGTAGAATCTAAAATATAGGTTGGTCATATTCTCTTTAATTAAAATAAAATGGGAACAAAGTAATCTATTCTCTATTATGTTGATATTACTCAAAGTGACATTTGTGTGTGTGTGTGAGTGTGTGTGTGTGTGTGTAGTCAGTGGTCCCCAACCTTTTTTGTACCAGGGACCAGTTTCACACAGAAACACTTTTTCAAGGACCGGCAAAATCAATTCTTCCCCAATAGTAAAAGGCTTCTTAGCTTTAGCTAATATAAAATATATTTTAATCATGATTATTCATTCTTTGCAGCCTGGTACAAAATGATCCATGGACCGGTACCGGTCCGGGGCCCAGTGGTTGGGGACCCCTGGTGTAGGTGTAGATATAGACGTAGACTTAGATGTAGACATAGACATAGATGCAGATGTCAATAGTGGTGTCCCCCAAGGCAGTGTTCTAGAACCAACTCTCTCCATACTCTACATAAATGACCTCTATGATCATATTAAGAGCAACTATATTCTCTTCGCTAATGATGTAAAGCTGTTTAGTACCACAGACAATACTGCTACCCTTCAAAAAGATCTTGACTATGTATCAGAATGGTAAAACAAATGGCAACTTCAAATCTCAAAAAATAAATGCTCTGTCTTACATATTGACAAAAAAAATCAGAAAATAAAATAAAAGCTGAATAGATAAGACCTTGTTGATGATCCAAGTTCTGTAAAGGACCTTGGAATACTCATCTCTAATGATCTAAGTGCTAGAGCCCACTGTAACTACACAGCCAAAAAGGCATTAAGAGTTGTTAACCTAATCCTACGTAGCTTTTTCTCTGGTAATATCACACGACTAACCAGAACATACAAAACATTTGCTAGACCAATACTCGAATACAGCTCATCAGTCTGGAACCCACATTACGTATCTCATATTAACACAGTTGAGAAAGTCCAGAAATATTTCACAAGAAGAGTTCTCCACTCCTCTACTCGTTGTAAAATACCTTATGCCTCCAGACTTGAAATTCTAGACCTAGAAAACCTTGAATAATGTCATCTTTGGTCTGATCTAAGTATGATGTATAAAATCATACATTGCAATGACTTACCTGTCAATGAATACTTCAGCTTCAACCATAACAACACAAGAGCACACAATAGATACAAACTCAAGGTTAACCGTGCCAAACTTGATTGCAGGAAATACGACTTCAGCAACAGAGTGGTCAATGTCAAGAATACTCTACCTGACTCTGTGGTTTCTTCCCCAAACCCCAAAAACTTTAACCTTAGACTGTCTACTATTGACCTTCTGAGAGGTCTGTAGGGGGCATGAATAAGCACACCAACATACCTACCGTCCCTGTCCTATTGTTTTTTTTATTTTTCTTATATGTATCCATTTCATGTATTAATAACAGTGGCGAACCGTGAGCACTACAGCTGGGCCTTCACCTCAGCCCTCACTCTGAAACGCAGAGCTGGGGAAGTTTTCTCTGTATGAGGCAAACTTCTTGGGGTCCAGAAGGGCAAGGAACATCAGTTTTTCACGATCCTTGAACCTGTTCCTCAGCTGAGTGAGAATGTTGTCCAGGATTTCACTGTGCAGCTGCTGGTAGGACTTCACAAAGGCCTATGATCTTTTGTTTTTGTCCCGCCCACTTAAAATCAAACCGTGATTGGTCAGTTTTCCCATCACTCTCTAAACCAAAACACATAACTTGGCCTTCCCCTGGATTCATGAAGTCCTAACCAATTAATGAGCCAGCTAACCGGGCTTTGATAGAGACGGACAATTCTGATTGGATAATGTTTCAGGACAGTAACCCTTTCATTGCTGATGTGAACTTGACAGTAAACTTAACTTTAGAACATAGATTAGAGAAAATGTATTAAATGTATTGTATTAAATTAAATTAGATTATATATAATAATTTAATACTTATATTTTTTGGTCCAGATTTTTTTAAGGCCTTCTCTGAAGGCGTAGAAGGTCCTGAAGGTTCCCCTCTGATTCATAACTATGTATATAGTCATTATCTTGTAAGCAATTGACAAATCAAATAAATAAATAAAAATAAAAATAATTGATAAATATATAAACATACCAGTGGAATAGTGTGAAGATCCAGATTCTAGTCCTCTAAGACACAAAGCCAGCATAGCATGAAAGAAAAAAATAATATCTGTCAACCAATCCAATAAGGGAGTAAGAAAGTTCATTGATTGATCTCATTGGATTTTTTTCTCTATTTTTTATTGTATTAAAAAAAAATTAAAATACAAAACTAAATAAAAAAGGCAAGAAGACATAAATGAAAAAACTCACAAAACACAAAACAATCAAAAATTAAAAAGGTACATCAAAACAGCAACACATGCACATATTATCCCCTCTAGTTGAACACTGATTAATATATTACGACAACATTAGATGCCATCCCTTGTGAAACAGGCCCTCCCAAAATTTTTAAACTACTAAAATCTATTCAGAATTTGTTGATCTATCTTCTATATGTTACATTAGTGACAAAGTAGTTAGCAGGAAAAAAAATAATAGGAAAACAGAACAAAATAAAGTTTCAAAATTTTCTGTTAACAAACTGTTGTAATCCATTCATAGAAAATTTACCATGGCATCTTGAGTATCCCGGTAGATAGTCATGGGTCAAAAAAACATGGCTTGTTTCTTTTCTTTTTTAAATTAATTTTTTATTGTTTTTTTATATGCAACAAACCATTCCATTTCAATCATGCATCGACGTAGGTACATATTTCAATTATATAAACATTATAAATTGTATTCTTCTTATCAAATCTAACAATACAATACACATTATAACTTTGGTTATATTTCTCTAATTGTTCTATACATACATTGGATCTTTTTTAGGTTGTTCTATTCTCTATCTATTAGTAAAACATATTCCATACCAGGTAATATTCAGTTTCTTCTTTTTCTTTAATTTCTAGTGTCAGTCTGTTCATTTCTGCACATTCAAATATTTTTTCAATTATTTTCTCCTCTATTTGTATTTTATCACTTTTCCAATTTTGGGCAAATACAATCTTAGTCATTGTTAGTACATGTATAATTAAATAAACCTTTTCTTTACTATAACCTTCTGGTACCATTCTTAATAGGAATATTTCAGGTTCCAGATCTATATGTTGTTTAATCATTTTTTCCAACCATGTGTGTATTTTAGTCCAATACCTTTTAGCCTCTGTGCAAGTCCACCGCATATGATAATATGTTCCTGGTGTTTGATGACATTTCCAACATTTTATTGATTTATCTTGAAACATTTTTGCTAGTCTTGCTGGCGCTAAGTGCCATCTATAAAACAAGTTCTTATACAAGTTCTCCTTATATGCTGTCAATATTGTCAATTTATAGTTCCTATCCCATAGTTTCTGCCATTTTTCCAATTCTATAATATATCCAAAGTTTTTTGCCCATGCGATCAAAATTTCTTTAACTTTTTCTTCTTCCAGTATGAGACCCAATAAAAAACAATATATTCTTTTAATCAATTTATCCTTTATTCCTGTTAATATTTTATCTAATTCTGTCAACTCTTTATCAATCCCTTCATCTTTAATATCTTTTTCATACCTTGTTTGCAAATATGAATACTATTAGATATCTAATCCTTATTCATTTAGCTCTTGTTTTGTTTTGAGCTCACCCTTTTCATTTAAAGTATCTTTATATCTAGTAACACTCCCCATTTTACAAACATTTGGATATGTAAGTGCTTCTGTTGTTGATAACCAGACTGGTACCTTCATATAATGTTGTTCTTTTGTTTTTTTCCCACATATGTAATAGTGCATCTCTCACCATGTATCTTTGAAAATACCCATGTGCTTTCCCTTTTCTACACTATAAGAATACATGCCATCCTATTTGTAAGTCATGCACCCCAACGTTAATAGTCTCTTGTTTCTCAATAATATCCATTCTTTCATCCATGTTAGAGTCATAGCCTGATAATAGATCTCCCAATTAGGTAGACCAAAGCTCCTCTAGCTCTAATATCCTGTAACAGTGTTGAATAGAATTATTAGAGAAGACAAAGAGATAAAAGGCATGGAAATAAGAAAGGAAGTGTATAAACTACAAGCATTTGCAGATGATTTGGTTTTTATCTTAGAAGAACCCTTAAAAACAGGGCCAAAGTTGATAATAAGAATAGACGAATATGAAGAAATGGCTGGATTAAAAATAAATATTGGTGGAAAAACATGACAGAGAAACAGAAAAAAGAACTGACAAAAACATTCATTCGGATAGTTAAAAAAGTTAAATACTTAGGAATACAGTTTACAGCAAGATGTGGAACAATTAAAGAAGATTACTACTACAAACTGAAATAGCAGATTAAAACATAGATAGAAAAATGGGACAATATGCAACTTTCACTAACTGGAAGAGTAGCAGCAATTAAAATGAATATATTGCCCAAGATGCAGTATCTTTTTCAGACAAAAAATATTTTGAAGATATTAATAAAATGGTGTTGAAATATATATGGCAAGAGAAAAAAGCAAGGATCAATATTAAACATGGTTTGTTTCTTAATATTCTCTTTTGTCAACTGTTTAATTAAATGTAGTAAATTCAGTCTCCAGAATAGGTCTATCTTCAAATCAGAGTGCAAGCTTAAGTAGTTAAGTAGTTACTGTAATAAATCCATCCAGTCTCCCACTGTCTTCACAGAGGAAAGGAATTTGTCTTCCTTCCTTCTAGCTGTAACACTGGAGACGTATATAGACTTACATTTTGGAACAACAAATGAAATCCACTCTGCTGGTTCTTCAGCTGTGAGATTTCTTTGATCTGGAGCTGGATCAAAATCCTTTTTTGTACCTTTATCCCAAAGTAAAGTTTCAGTTTCTACCATTCTTTTAATACATATTGAAGTTTGATCAAGTTTTTGTAATAGAAATTCAGCTAAAAAACTGTATATTTCCCCATCCTTATTTCTTATGTTTCAGGCACTGTTCAGCCATTTTAATCTGAGGAACTTAATCAAGGAACAAAGAACAAATTAAATAGATAGATAGATAGATTTTATACAGATAGATTTTATATAGATAAATAGATTGATTGATAGCATTCTAAGCAATGCACCACCACAGCTCATTTATATATAAATATTCCTCTATATCTCAACCCAAAATTATAAGAAAAAGTCAATTAAAATAAACTTCAGGTATTTTGCAAATTCAAAAAAATAAAAATAAATGCGGAATCCAAGTCTAATGTCTCTTCCCCACCATCTCAAATGTTGCAATGCTTTCCATATACAAAAGACAAAGATTATGCAGAATAACATATATCAAATGAAAAAAAGAAAAAAAAAAGCAATTAAGAGTCCAGCAAGGGATTGAAATAAATCAGCATTCTACAGCTCAACTTCTAAAGCAAAAAAGCAAAATAAAATAAAGTCAAAAAATGAAAGTTATAATTCTGGCATGCTTAGAAAACAAAACTGCTTGGCAGGAAGATGGATATGCCCATTGACTTTTTCAATCATTTCCAAAGGGAATCAGAATCTTTTCCACTGGGTCCATGATCATCCAAAATTCATCTTGGGTCACTCCTGAGTGCTCCTATTCAAAACCAGGGAGCAACACTGCCAAAGAACCAGCTTTAGCAGTGAAATCAGCAAATGTCAGCAAGAAAAAAAACAAACTCTTACTGTGCAGTGGCCATCTTGAAAGGGGCGATTGATTGCAGTAGATTGATCAGCTCCTATTTTATTCAAGTTAACTTGAATGTAATCTGCATGATTATCACACATAATAAAAAGTATGCCATAAATAATAGAATTGGGAAGCACCTTAGAACAGGGGTCCCCAACCTCCGGTGCTGGTCCATGGCATGCCAGAAACTGGACCACACAAACAAATGAAGATCCCTCCATGGGATGCAGGCAGCATACAGGATGGAACTACACCCTTTCCATCTGTGGAAAAAACCATTCTCAACAGAACTGGTGCCTGGTACCCAAAAGGGTGGAAGTCGCCGCCTTAGAATGAAGAATTTACTAAATCACTTCATCATCCATCCTTTGCTTGAAAACTTTCAACAAAAAAGCAATTCATTTCCTTGCTTGTTTTGTTTTTCAAATGCTGAATAAGATTTAGTATGTTGTATGTGTGTGTGTGCATGCCTGCATGTGTGTGTATGTTTAAATGTATGTGTTTGTATATATGTATATTCACATATACATACATATCTTGCTCCCAGATGTGAGGAAGATGGGCAGAAGTCAATCAATCATGTAATAAATACATGATGTAAAAAAGATGTTGAGACTTTAGAAAGAGTGCAGAGAAGAGCAACAAAGATGAAAAGAGGACTGGGGGCTAAACATATAAAGAATGGTTGCTGGAATTGGGTATGTCTAGTTTGATTAAAAGGACTAGGGGAGACAAGGTAACAGTGTTCCAATATCTCAGGGGCTGCCACAAAGAAGAGGGAGTCAAGCTATTGTCCAAAGTACCTGAGGGCAGGACAAGAAGCAACAGGTGGAAACTAATCAAGGAAAGTAACCTCGAACTAAAGAGAAATTTCCTGACAGTTAGAACAATGAATCAGTAGAACAACTGCAATCCAGAGGTTGTGAATGCTCCAATACTGGAAGTTTTTAAGAAGAGATTTGTCAGGCGGAGCTCCATTCAAAATCCAGGAAAGAAACACTTAGACTCTTTAATTTAGAGAAAAGATATCTTTGACTGAAAGTGAAGTGGTAGCAACCAAAGAATTCTGAATCTGAGAAATTAGGCACGCAATTCACAAATACAAAGTGATGGAAGTGTTCCCACCCCCAATAGTTCAGATGAAACTTCCAATTAGAAGTTGTGAATATGATCATGTGGGCATCTTCAGGTGATGATGAGGCCTCTGTCCATTGACCTTGGCATACAGGTTGCAGTTGTGCAGAGAAAAGAAAGCTAAGCGAGAAATAGAAACCTAACTCTATTGTATGCTCCCCCCCCCTCATTTACACAACAGAAGAATGCAACACCTCCAGCTCACTTCCCAGACTTATCCCTCCCTCCCCTCCCCCCCATTCCTTATGACAGCCGAAAGATGCAAAGCGATAGTAGAAGATCTTGAAGGCTGACATTTGGCCCTCCTAGAAAAGGGAAAACCATCAGTCCTAGAAGAGAGAGAGGAGAAAATATAAAGACAATTATTAATCATTAAACAATTACAAAAGAATACAATCCTAAGGCTTATCAGGATACTTGGAATGAAAAGCCTTGATCAACTTCGAGGCTTTAATGTCGGTTTCATTAACCCATTCGGCTTGTGAAGAAGGGAAATGTTTCCAGGCTACAAGATCCTGGAGTCGACCCTTTCATTTGCGAGAGTCCAGAATTTCTTTAACTTCAAAATGTTGTTCACCTTCAATCAGTATTGGTATGGGAGGGTCAGCCTGGATGGGTCTTAAGTCAGACGTATGTTCAGGTTTGAGCAAACTAACATGGAACACCGGATGAATTCGCCGAAGAGTTTTTGGTAAATTCAGCTGAACTGTTACAGGATTTATAATCCGTTCAATCGTGAAAGGACCAACATACTTAGGACCAAGCTCCTTTGACTTTTGAGTGGTCTGCAGGTATCTGGTGGACAGGAAAACTTTGTCGCCCACTTTATATACTTTCTGTGGAGATCTTTTCTTGTCTGCAAACTTCTTATGAGCTTGATGGGCCTCATCTAATGCTTTGCGTGTCACTGGCCAGTTAAGTTGGAGTTGAGTTATCCATTCATCCAGTGATTGGATGTTAGGCTTTTCACAAGGAAGTTCAGGAATGGGTACAAAATCTTGTCCCGAAGCCACTTTAAATGGAGTAAATCCAGTACTACTGTGTACGGAGTTGTTATATGCCACTTCGGCAAATGGTAGTAAGTCGGACCAGTTATCTTGTTGATAATTTATGTAACATCTAAGATACTGTTCTAACACTGCATTAGTCCTCTCACAGGCCCCATTGGTTTGAGGGTTGTGGGTGGAGCTTAAGCCCTGGGCGGAGCCTATTAACTTCAGGAACTCTTTCCAAAAATTTGAGGTAAACTGGACCCCTCTGTCAGAGATTATGTGTTCCAGAACGCCATGTAACCTATAGATATGTGAAATAAACAGTTTAGCCAGCGTCTTAGCAGATGGAACCTTGGAACAAGGTATGCAATGTACTTGTTTGGAAAACAAATCGGTTACTACCCAGATAACCGTGTTTCCACCGCTTTCGGGTAATTCTACTATAAAGTCCATAGAGATTTCCTTCCAGGGGGCCGTTGGGCTATTTACATTTTGTAACAACCCTACTGGCTGACCAGGAGGTCTCTTTGCCAAAGCACAAATTGGAGAGCTAGCTACATAAGCTTCAATGTCCTTCTTTAAAGTAGGCCACCAGAATTGCCACTTAACCAGGTGTAAGGTCTTCACAAATCCAAAATGACCAGCTGCTTTAGAATCATGAGCTTGTTGTAGTATCTGGCCCCTCAGCACCTGTGGCACATACAACTTGGTCCCCACCCAAGCCAAACCATCTCTAACTGTATAGTCACTTGAATGAGCCAGGAACTATTCGTCCAGTTTTAAAGCTTCTTTTAGTTGTTCGGTTAGGTCATTCGATAAATCCACTTCTTGTTTCTTCTTTTGGGCTCTGGTGATCACTGGGGCGGCTAGATGTTTGGTTGAGACAATTGGGCTTATCACCTCCTGGCGCATACTATTATATTGGGGTAGTCTAGAGAGACCATCCGCCATGAAATTTTTCCCTCCTGGAATGTACTTCAGTGAGAAATTGAACCGCTTGAAATACTGGGCCCAGCGAACTTGTTTAGGGGACAGCTTCCTGGGCGTTTTAAGGCTTCCAAATTTTTATGATCAGTCCATACCTCAAATGGATGTTTTGCACCTTCCAGGAAATGTCTCCAGTTCAGTAAGGCCCAATAAACTTCAAAAGCTTCTTTTTCCCAGACAGCCCACCTTCTCTCTGTTTCAGACAGCTTACGGGAGGTATACGCACAAGGCTGTAAGGTCCCTTTCTCGTTGATTTGAAGTAACACCGCTCCAACAGCCACATCACTTGCATCAGCTTGAATCACGAAAGGAGTTTCCATATCCGGGTGCTTTAGCACTGGTTCTGCTGCAAACAGTCGTTTTAGCTTTTCAAAAGCTGCTTGGCACTCCATGGACCACTCCAACAGCTTGCCTGGCCTTGGCTTCACCTCCCCTTTGTTTTTAAGAGATTTGTGATGGGCATTGCTATCTTAGCAAACATCGGGATAAATTGCCGGTAAAAATTTGTAAATCCCAAGAAGCTTTTAAGTTGTTTTCTGGTGTGTGGTGGAGCCCATTCCAAAACAGCATGCACTTTCTCTGGATCCATTTCTATACCTTCAGATGAAATGCGATATCCAAATAGTCAATTTTTTCTTGATGGAATTCACACTTTGACAATTTAGCATACAACTTAGCGGCACACAGTTTCTGTAGAACTGACCGCACCAGTTTCACATGTTCATCCAGAGTTTCCGTGTTGATAAGGATATCATCAAGATACACCAGAACCCCTCTGTATAAATGTTCATGTAACACTTGATTGATCATCTGCATGAATACAGCTGGGGCCCCTTGTAAACCAAATGGAAGAATGTTGAATTGGAAACAACCCATTGGGCAGTTAAAAGTGGTCTTCCACTCATCCCCTTCCTTAATTCGAATTCGGTAATATGCTTCTCTCAAATCCAACTTCGTAAAAATCTTCCCCTTCGCTAGGTGGGCCAACATGTCCTTCATCAAAGGAAGGGGGTTTTTTCCACGGAAATAGCGTTCAAATTTCTGTCGTCCACCACCAAGCGTTTGGAACCATCTTTCTTTTCATGGAACAACACTGGGGCCGCTACCCAGGGCCTAGCATGTTGAATGAAACCACATTCCAGATTTTTATCTATAAACAATCTTAACTCCTCCAATTCCCGTGGTGTCATTGAGTACAACTTCGGTTTCGGGAGCTTCACCCCAGGCAAAATCTCAATAGTACAGTCTGTTGGTCGGTGAGGCGGAAGCTCATCCAAGGCCTTCTCACTGAACACTTCTTTTAAATCCCAATACTCTTTGGGAATTTCTCCTCCCCTTTCACGGGTTCAGTACCCATGGAAATTATTTCAATCGGGACCTGAAGCTTCAGCTGAGATCTGCCCTCTTTTCCCAGTCACTGCTTGGTGCGTATGCACAACGACCCCTTTCTCCAGTTAACCTGGGGGTTCCATTTCCAGAGCCAGGGCAATCCTAGTATTAATGGTTGCTCCATCCCAGGGACCACAATAAAACGCAGAGTCTCATCATGCTCTCCCATGATCATTTCTATAGGTTCCGTGATAAAACGTGCAGGGCAACCTCCAGCCACTGATCCATCTAGTTGGCAAAAGGAAATGGGCATCTTCAAAGGTTTTAGTTTTAAGCCCATTTTCTCCACTACTTCCATGTTGATTATACATCTTGTGCACTGTTAGGGATAACATTGTTCACCCTAACTGTTTTAGGTGAAATACTAACTATGAATCATAGTTAGTGTATGCAGCTTTAAATGTAAAATGGCAATTGTGGGTGTGGTTATGAAAACAATATAAAAGTAGCAAGGCTACAGCTTGCTCTCTCTCTCTCTGGCTTTGATGATCCCTGATTACTGCTTGGAAGCAAGACTGCATTGCTCAAACGGGAGAGACAACAACGGACTGATTTATGTGAACTGACAATAGGATATTCTACATGGACTTTGCTAACTGAATATCCCTGAATGGACTGACTACATGGTAAATGAATATAGGACTGTTTTTGACTATGCTATAAACTTATACTGGAATAAAATATATTCTTGATAGCACAAGCGTATCTGTTATTTTTACTGTATGTTAATAAACATACAAGCTTAGCTCACTCATTTATCTGTGTGCCTATCTGACTAACGCTGCACATTCTGTTTCGCTTGTCTACCTAACCCTGGTTGGGGAACCCAGGCTTAACATGCACCCATAATCTAACAGGGCTAGCATTTCCCCTTTGACCCCTAAATTGGGTACCATCAACTTCACCAGAATGGTCATAGGGCCCACGCTTGGACTTACCAGGAAGTCGTCTTCTGAGTCAAAATCATCCTCCTCAGGGGTCACTGGGGTTTCTGATTCCTCTCCTGTGGGAGGAGCAACCTCTGCCATCTCTTTCGACTTTAGTACTGCCTCACGAAACTTCGCTGGGGACTTTTCAGGTTTCTTCCCTTCTTTTGGTGCCCCCTTTGGTTCCAGCTTGACTTTGCAGTTCACAGCCCGGTGACCTTCTTTCCTGCATCAAAAGCAGGCCGAGGGGTTGGGTCTTGCCGCCACTCCTCCCCTCTGAGGTTTGGGGACCTCTTGAGGACGTGGGGGGGAAGGCTTGCTCCACCCAGAACCTCCCCGCCATCTAGTTCAGGTTAAATCAATTTCCACTTTTTCTGCCAGCAAGTACCACATCTGCAAGTCATTGGGGTCTCTTCTAGCAATGCATCTCTGGTACACATCTTCATTTAAACCATCTTTAAACACTTCTATCAGGGCTTTCTTGGACCAGCCTCGGATATGACCAGTTAACTGTCTAAATTCTTGGGTGTAGTCAGCCACTGACCTCCTCCCCTGATTTATGGTCTTCATCTTAATCCGGGCCTTGCGCTCTGCCAGTGGGTCCTCAAACCTAGCCCGCAGTGCAGTCATGAACAGGTTATAGTTCAGCAACTGGGGAGCATTATCATTATGCAAGGTCACCATCCACTCTGCAGCTGTTCCCTCCAGAGCCCTGGTAACACATCTCACTTTGGCTGCTTCTATGGGAAAATCCTCCCCGTATTCTTCCATATAGCTCCAAACTTGGGCTAGGAAAAATCCCAAGGTTTTGGGATCTCCCCCCGTATCTTACTTCTAATGGAGGCAGCCTAGGAGCTCTACGCCTTCTCTGTACCAGCAGAGAATCTTGCCCTCCAATGGCTCCCAGGTCTTCCTGATCACTAGTTGAAGATGACATGATGTCCAGGCCCCCTCGGAAGAAAATAGGGTGTTCTCTCTGGGTGGGCTGGTAGCGGAAATTTAGAATAATGTCAGGCGGAGCTCCATTCAAAATCCAGGAAAGAAATACTTAGACTCTTTAATTTAGAGAAAAGTTATCTTTTACTGAAAGTGAAGTGGTAGCAACCAAAGAATTCTGAATCTGAGAAATTAGGCGCGCAATTCACAAATACAAAGTGATGGAAGTGTTCCCACCCCCAATAGTTCAGATGAAACTTCCAATTAGAAGTTGTGAATATGATCATGTGGGCATCTTCAGGTGATGATGAGGCCTCTGTCCGTTGACCTTGGCATACTTTGATAACAGTATGATAACAGTTGTACAGAGAAAAGAAAACTAAGCGAGAAATAGAAACCTAACTCTATTGTATGCTCTTCCCCTCATTTACACAACAGAAGAATGCAACACCTCCAGCTCACTTCCCAGACTTATCCCTACCTTCCCTCCCCCCCGTTCCTTATGACAGCCGAAAGATGCAAAGCGATAGTAGAAGATCTTGAAGGCTGACAAGATTGGATAACCATTTGTCTGAAATGGTATAGGACAGGGGTTTCAAACTCAATTTCATTGAGGGCCTCATCAGGATGGTGTTTGACCTCAGAGGGCCTCTGTGTGTGTGTGTGTGTGTGTGGTCGGGGGCATGGCCAGCCTGATGTCACTCATCAAGGCTCTATTTTCCACCATGAGAGCCCGGGATCCATTTTTGCTGGCAGAGGGCTGCAGGAGGCTGTTGCGACTGAAAATGGGGCCCAAGTGGGCTGCATGTGGCAAGCTGCATTTTCACTGGCAAAGGCACTGTGGGCCGGTCCTTTGCTGTTTCCAGGGCAGGCCCATGGGCCAGAGCTAAGCACCTCATAGGCTGGATCCGGGCCCTGGACCTTGAGTTTGATACACCTGGTATAAGGTTTCCTGCCTAAGCAGGGGATTGGACTAGAAGACCTCCAAGGTCCCTTCTAACTCTGTTATTCTATTCTATTCTATTCTATTCTATTCTATTCTATTCTATTCTATTCTATTCTATTCTAT
>BLBF01000007.1:33080873-33093893 GCA_015471245.1 Laticauda colubrina | reverse complement strand
TTTCCTTTCCTTTCCTTTCCTTTCCTTTCCTTTCCTTTCCTTTCCTTCCCATCCCTTCCCTTCCCTTCCCTTCCCTTCCTTTCCCTTCCTTCTTTCCAGTGGTGGGATTCAATCTTTTTTACTACTGGTTCTGTGGATGTGGCTTGTTGGGCATGGCAGGGGAAGGATACTGTAAAATCTCCAGTCAGAGGTGGTATTTACTGGTTCTCCGAACTACTCAAAATTTCCGCTCCTGGTTCTCCAGAACTGGTCAGAACCTGCTTAAATACCACCTCTGCTTCCCTCCCTCCCTTCCTAAAAAATTCCCAGTAAATTGTCACCTCAGAAATATATGAAACAGCCTTTCCAGATATATTGGGTGCATTGGATTCCGGCTTTGTTTCTCCCTTTTGGAAATAATATTTTTTTTTTTTTAAAAAAAGAGCATGCTGTGCCGATAGAATGCATAATGATTAATCTGCTTATTGTGGGGAGGGAATTGGGGGTTAAACAAAGTAAGAAATGATTAGTTAATCACTTGCAGTCAGGCACCTACATCATTTTTCCACCAGAATATTTATGCATTAAAAGTATTCAAAAAAGACCAGCCCGATGTGCAGCATTATCACCATAAATTGAAGCAAATATGAACAACTTTTCCATTCTGTTTTTTTTATTTCCAAGTTGGTTGGTAAACAAGCTTAGACTCTGAATATTAAGATGAATTTGGGATCAGGCATATTTGTTTTTCACTTTGGCATGCTTTGTCCTTTTGTGCTTTGAGAAATGTCAGTATCTCTTTGAATGCCATCCTATTCATTTGGGTTTGGGGATTAATCTACACCCTGCCTATTCAAAGACCCACAATATGGGACAAATCTGCCTCTCATTTCTATGGATGTACACATAGGAAGTAAGCATTTGTGGTAGAGTTAAAAAAATATTTCACTTGTTTAACATGGACATGAATGTAACACTCATTGGATGTACTTCTATAATTCACATTCACAGTCTCATGCAGAAATCATTTAAAACAGCCTAATAGTGAATTTGGCATCATATTCTTTGTATGATCCTATGGAAGTTGTGTAAGAGAAGGCTGAGGAGATTTTTGAATAGCAATAGCACTTGTATACTGCTTCACAATGCTTTACAGCCTTCTCTGAGCAGTTTACAGAGCATATTGTCCCCAACAATTTCGGTCCTCATTTTACTCACCTCGGAAAGAAGGAAGGCGGAGTCAAATTTGAGTCCTTTCAGGATATAACTCCTGACCATGGGCAGAGTCAACCTGCAATACTGCATTGTAACCACTGCGCCACCTCGGCTCCTCCTCCTAACATATTATGGAATTGTTATTTTCTTTATTAATCACAGCTCCTCCTTTCTTAAAACCAGGTCCCTAATAATTGAAACGAAAACTGTGGTTGTCCAAAAGTTTCCAGTTGTCTCATAAGGGCTCATTGGTGCTCTCTGAGCTTGGTGGTTTTCTTGGTGGTTTTCTTGCAGAAGTTTCATTACCCAAACTAGTTTCATTACCCAAACTAGGTAACAGGACTAACATTGATGATATTACCTAATTTGGGTAATGAAACATCTGCAAGAAAACGATCAAGCTCAGAGAGCACCAAGGATCCCTCATATCAACCCTGAGCTACAACTATTCTCATTTATTAGTTCTCTCATAACGATTCATATCATCCTCAATTTTTCTCCTTTACCTGCTAGTTAACTAAAATCAAATAGATCCCATCATGTAATTATTTTGTGTCTAGATTTTAGATAAATTTACATTTAAACTTTCCTGAATTAGCTTAAAGAACAATTTCAACTGGTGTAGGTTCTTACTTCTCAAAGAAGCAAATTGCAAATCTTTGGGAAATTCTCAATTTACTATCTTGTTTATCTATAATTCTTTGTATTTTCAATTTCAGGAATGAGTATAGACTGTGTTTTAGTTAAAATGGTGCAATTCTCATGATAGAAAAAAGTATTAGGATTATTGTAATCCCAAAGATTTGGCAAGCAAAATCATGAGAATGTGAAATTGTGTGAAAGTTACTTTTCTGATATTATTTCCAGGCACTGTGAAAACAAAGAGACACATGAAAAGTGGACTTCTCATTCAAAATAACTGGCTAAATGGTCCATTATGAAGGCAAGAAAGGATTCTAAGGATGGGTTTTAAAAATTGCTCTTAAAGTGCTGCAGTCAGTAACAACCATGGAACATATGTCAAAATTGGCATGATGCCAGACTTTTGAATATATAAGCATAATATCAACATATCTAACGAAAGGAATGGGGTGCTTGCATTGCAGCACTTCATGTAACATTTTGTTGATTTTAAACTCCCCTCTCCCTGCAAATTCTAACAAGCTCACTGGAATTCTTTCATTATGGCTTATCTTGCATAAGAAAAAAAAATGCTTATCATAGGTTTGGGGATTCTTGTGACCTTGCCTACTCAGTTCCATTCCTGGCACTTGTGACCAAAGCTTGACAGTAAGTGCAATGTTTCAAGAACAGTTGAAATTTTATTTACTCTCAAATTTGTCTCCAACTACTATGAAACTTCTGAAACATTTTGAAAGGGTTCCCAAAGATTAAGCTTGAAGAAAAAAAAAAGTGATTATAAAAATGATTGTTCCTAATAACAGTAGCATTTAGACTTATATACCACTTCACAGTACTTTTACAGTCCTCTCTAAGTGGTTTACAGAGCCTATTGCGCCCAACAATCTGGATCCTACCGAACTTGGAAGGATGGAAGGCTAAGTCAATCTTGAGCCAATGAGAATTGAACTCCTGGAATGAGCAGTGAGTTAAGCCCATGTCACACTGCACCAACGGATGGAAAGAGGATGTAAAATGGAGAAAAAAGCTTGCCATCTGTTGGTTAACGCGATGCATCCATTGTGTACTCACTGCATACGTTTTTCATACTCTCTATCCGTCCAGCATCCGTCTACTGTGATTTCAAACCTTTTGAGCAGATGAAGTATCCAATGCGTCCATTCTACATCCGCTACACATATAGGGAACATCCGTTATATGTCCGTTGTCGCACGTTACGCGTCCGCTATATCTGCTAGGCATCTGCTATGCATCCACGCAACTCAAATCCACTCCAGCAGAAAACAGACACAGGGAGGAAGCGAAACGGACATGGAACAGACACACAGCATTAGCTTCATGGACGTAGAAAGGATGTAAGTGGATGCAGCTCGCAAAGAAAGCATTTAAAACGGAAAAAATGTTCGCAGAGGGGACCTATCTCGGATATTAAGGATGTCTAGAGGATGCCTAGAGGATGCAAAAGGACACCTAGTGGAAAACCTATATTGCCTATCAAAAGGGGGAGGAACTCACCTGGATCTCACTTTCAGTCCAGCAGCCCTGCTGTGCAGACCTCTTCAGCCTTCATCTGGCTCTTGCTCTTCCACAGCATCCAGTCATCTCCACCATGGATCATTGCACACTCCTTTTGGTAGCTGCCATCATTCTACAACAGTGTGAAGCCCTCTACAGGCTCTTTCATGTGTTCTACGCAAGGAAAAGGAGGCGTCCAAGAAGTGTGTGGGTCCGAAGATGGATCGCCAGAAGAGCCGAGTTTGGACTCTATGACAGGCTGATGGTAGAGCTGAGGAATGAAGACCCTCGTGCATTCCAGCACTTCATGAGGATGCCACCAGCCATGTTTGACGAAGTTGTGGAGCGGCTGAGACCCAGGTTGACCAAGGCAAACAGCAACTTCTGTCCCAGCCTGGACCATGGGCTCAAGGTGGCACTGACTCTGCGCCACCTGGCCTCCAGGACCATGTACAGGGACATGCAGTATGCCTGGAGGGTGCCACACAACACCATCAGCATTGTGGTCAGAGAAGTGGTGCAGGCCATCATTGAAGAATACCTGGAGGAGCTCCTCCAGTGCCCCTCCACTGAAGAAGGCTGGAAGAAAGTTGCAGAGCAGTGGTATCAGAGGTGGAACTTCCCCCACACCGTTGGAGCCATAGATGGGAAGCACGTGGCCTGCAAAGCTCCAGCCAACTTGGGGTCCAATTATTTCAACTACAAGGGCTTTGCCATGGTCGATGCTGATTACAAGTTCATGTACATCGATGCTTCAGGTAACGGGTCAGCTTCAGATGCCCAGGTACACAACGCCAAGGAGGGGCTGGAATGCAACCTCATCATGGGCTTCCCAGATCCAGAACCCCTGCCCAACAACACACAAGATGTGCCCTACTTCATCGTGGGTGATGACGCCTTCTCCCTCAGAACCTACCTCATGAAGCCCTACACTTCCAGATGCCTCCCCCGTGAAGAGAGGATCTTCAACTATAGGCTGTTCAGGGCAAGACGGGTGGTGGAGAACGCCTTTGGATTCCTGGCCAACAGGTTCCAGGTACTTCTCACCACCATGCAGCAGCATCCACGGACCGTGAGAAGCATCACGGAAGCTTGCTGCATCCTGCACAATTTCATGCATGCCCGCTACCCAGTCTTGCAGAAGAGGCTTGTGGACCACCAACAAGGCAATGGGGACATGGAGCCTGGTGAATGGAGGCAAGGGCGAAACCTGATTGACACTGTGGATGTACCAGGACCCAACAGAGCTTCATGTGAAGGGAAGAAGCAGCGCAACCTCCTGAAACACTGGTGCAACTCCCCAGCTGGAGCGGTGGAGTGGCAAGACAGGAAGGTAGATGCTTAATGGATGCTTCTTTGAGCCTGTCTCATCAAACTGATGAGATTGGCTATGTATGTTGAGTGGCCTTACAACGAATAGGGCATTAATAAAGAGTTTTGTTTATGTTGAAATGTGTGGATCAATGATTAAATTGTTATTGATAATAAAGGGCCATAGGTGTGGCACCTGGGAGGGTGGACCATACAATCCCATTATGCTTGCACTGGAGGCTTATCTATCCCACAGCTATTACCCATCCCACAGCTATTACCCATCCCACAGGTATCCCTGCCCATCCCATAAGCATGCAAAGGCTGAACCATTTTCTTAAAGTTTCCACCAAGACTTTATGAAGTAAAAGAAATGACCCAAGTGTGTGAAGCAAAGAAAACCTTTATTAATAACAGTAAAGTGTAGGACTTTATTTAAAAAGCAAAAGGAACCAAGAAAAGTGCCCCAAGTAATGATAAAGTCAACAGGTAACAACCCAGTCTCTGGCAATGTTCTCAGTCACTCTGAGGCATGTCCATGGTCTGAGGGACTGTGGAGGTGGCAGTGGCTGGAGTGCTGGTTTGAGGCGCCATTGGGGTGCCTGGCCCTGAGAGGACAACAGGAGATGGTGTGTTCAGGAAGCTCTCAGAAAGTTGGCTCAGCCCAATGAGGTTGAGAGGCCCTTCACCCAGGACCTGGGATGTCAGGCACAGGATCGATGATAGATGTTCTGAGGCCGGGCTTGGCTGTGGGGTGGAGGAAGGAGGAGTGTAGTGGGGATGTCTGGTGTGCAGCTGGGTGAGGTGAGGTGTCTGTGGCATGTGAGGAAACATCTGTGGCGTCTGTGGCATCTGTGACATCAGTGGCATCAGTGGCATCGGTGGCTTGCGAGGAACCTGTACCTGGACTGGGAAGGGCTGCCTGTGCTGCTGGAACTCCTGGTAGCCATAGCCTTGGTAGGAGAGGGGCTGTTGAAAGCCTTGGAAGGGCTGTGACATCACCTGGGTTGGAGGAGCAGACCTGGAGTGGGTCGGAGCAGAGCCCTTCCAGCCCTTCAGCTGGGCCTGGAGAGTAGTGCAGCAGCACCGTGATCCGCTCCTTCATCACCTGGTACTGGGGTTTGGGCATGTCCATGAGGGTCTGGGTCACGTGTGTGAGGAAGGGCTTGCGGTTTGAGGAAGGAATCTTGAAGTGTACCAGCTGAGATAGGAGATCTGCGCTGTTCTTGATGGTGTCCCTGATCTCCAAGAGGACAGTGTGGCTCTGTCCCTCCGGTCTGCCTCTCATCCTGCTTTCTGTGGAGGTGGAGCTGAGGGTGGGTGTGGGTTGGTCCCTAGTGGTCACTGCTTCTTCTTGCTCCATGTGTGTGAGAGAATCCTCCACGTCCTCTGGCACAGGGTGTGCAGCTGTTGGGGGGGTCTCTGTCGCGGGGCACTCTGTGGACACCTGCCCGGACACGGTCACTGTCTTCTGGCCAGAAGAGGACTGGCTGTCTGTGGGCTGCCTGAGAGTGAGGGTAGACAGAGGGGCTACTCCTCGGTGGCGGATCTCACCCTCCAGGAAGCTGCACTTTGCCATGACATAGGTCTCCCAGTCAGTGAGCTTGACCATGGCCTGGCCAGACTTCTTCAGTTGCATCTTCCTGTACCAGGTGTCATATGCTTCCACCACCCGAGGAGGACATCTGAAGTGTAGCCCAGGATCTCCACCTTCTGTCTCCAAGCTGCCTGCTTTCGCTTGGTGTCTCGATAGAGCCTGTGGCCCTTCCTCCACGTATACTCGTTCTCCCTCAGCCATTCGAGCACCTCCTCCTCATGCTCCTCTGCGATGGAGTACTGCTTCCTCTCTCCCTTCTCCTTCTCATTGCCTTGCCTCTTCCTCCCTCTGGCAGGGCCTTTAGCATCAGGTCTTTCAGGTCTTTGGGGGTGGTCTACCACAGCAGCAGCAGGAGAAACAGCAGGAGAAGCAGCAGGAGAAGCAGTAGGAGAAGCAGCACCAGCACCAGCACCAGCACCAGCAGCAGGAGAAGCACAAGCAGCAGCAGGAGCAGCACCAGAAGAAGCAGCAGCAGCAGCAGCAGCAGAAGAAGAAGAAGAAGCAACACCAGCAGCAGCAGAGTCAGCACCAGGGGGTGGGATGGTGGATCTATCCCTCTTGCCAGGGCTGGCAGAAGATGGCACAGGCTTCCTCTTCTTCCCCATGATGAAGATGTCTGTGATGAAGATGTCTGTGATGAAGATGTCTGTGATGAAGATGTCTCTGATGAAGATGTGTCTGGAAGCAGGTCTTTCCTCTGAATGGTGACCTGCTTGCGAGCTGCCTCCTTTTATATCCATGGGGCTGACGTAATGCATCCTCCCTGCATGCGCAGTGATCCACTAGGCATCCGCTAGGCATCCGCTCTGCATCCGCTCTGCATCCGCTATGCATTCGCTATGCATCCGCTCTGCATCTGCTTCATCCGCTCCGCATCCACTCTTTCCGTTACGCGTCCGCTTTGCTATGCTCCCCCGGAAGCCCTGCGGACATGCCATCCGCTTCCATCCACTTTCATCTGCTAGGCTTTCATTGAGCATCCATTTTACATCTGCGATACGTCCTCCCCCTATCCATTGTTGTCCGCTCTGTTTATGCAAATTTGGGGCACTTTTGAGAGCGGATAACAACGGATGGAAAATTTGCTCATCCGCTGTGTCCTTTTCACATACGTTTTGCATCCGTCAGGCGATGTGACCTAGCCTTTAATCACTGTACCAAACTGGCTCTCCATTTATCAAGTAACAGTAATGTGGTCTCTTGGTTTTGGCTTGCTGTGCAATGTTAAAGTCATCTGTGCTTTGTTAAAGTTCAAAATGAGCCAGTCATTGCTTTTTAAAACAATAGTTTATTAACTATTTGGAGAGGAGCCTCTTTGGCGCAGTGGTTAGAGTGCAGTACTTCAAGCTCCCTGTACAATTTGGCAGTTCAAATCCCACTAGGTTCAAGGTTGACTCAGCCTTTCATCCTTCTGAGGTGGGTAAAATGAGGACCCAGATTGTTGGGGGCAATATGCTGACTCTGTAAACCTCTTAGAGAGGGCTGTAAAGCACTGTGAAGCTGTATGTGTCTAAGTGCTATTGCTATCTATATTGGTTTTTTTTTTTAATCTTCTAATTTTGTTTGTCCACCAGAGTTGCTTTAGCAAGATGGGTGGTCATAAAATTGCCTACTTTTAAAAAGATATTTTCTAGCATACTTTACTTGATTACCTTAATTACTTGATTACCTTGTTTTTATGATTCTATTAGGTCTTTTGATGCTGCTCTAAAGATCTTTTGATAGATCTTAAATGTTTGTTTTTTATGAATATATTCCTATTCTACTGAAGTGAAGTCAAAGTGCAAATGTGACATATAAACAAGATAACGGCACCTATCGCTGAAAGTCTAGCTCATTTTGACAACAAAGCACAAACGACGCTAACAAGCAGAATCACTTTGCACATTGCTCACTACATTCATCGAAGTTCAACATTAGCATGCAAGATATGTGTGCCAGGTTGTCTGAGGGCATTTGTTGAGAAAAGGTAACAATCCAGGTTTCTGAGTGGATCCTTGGACCAGAGCCAATCCTGCAGAGATTAACTGCAAATAACAGGCAACAGTTTGCAAAGCAAATGGTATTTGGGGAAGAGAAGAGGTAAGAAAGGGGGGATACAACTTATAAATCAAGGCAGCATGAAAAGGAGATGTAGAAAATCACAGAATGTTTTCTATGATGGGAATGCTGAGGAAACTGATTACTTGCTCGCTTTATTCAAAAGAAGGATGCTGGTGTTTCTAAAAATCACTTGGACAAGGAAGCTGTAAAGCTGGAAATAAATACTTAGTAGGTATTTTGAGTGGGACAGATGTTTTGCAGAAAGAACTCATGAACCTTTTTTTACAGTTCTGCTCAGTTGTACTTTATTTGATGTCAGGCTGAAGAATACCAAAATGATGAAATGTATTAATGGATATTCAGCTGAAGAATTCCCAGGGGGAAATGAACATCGCCCTAATAATTATGAGACTAACTCTCATCTTAGACTGGTTTAGCTACACAGGATGATACTCATTTCAGATAGTCTAGAAGACAAAGGAATTGAGAGTTTCATATCTTTATCATATCAATCATATGCATGCACATGCAAACACAAACACTTATAATGACCTGGATAATATGAACATTTGAGTAGGAGTGACTTCCCACAGACAGGACAAGACAATCAGCAGGGTCCCAAAAGTGCTTTTAGACTTTTTTTTCCTTGAATACATTTCATTTCTCATCCAAGAAACTTCTTCAATTTGAAGCAAAGAAGCTTCTTGGATAAGAAGCAAAATGTATTTAAGGAAAAACAGTCCAACTGTCCAACTGTCTTTTGAACAACCACCTTGGGGACAAATATAATCTGGATGACTAAGAATCTCCATAGGCAATTGGAGTCCTTTTGGCTAGACTACAAGGGTCTGAACATTTCAGAATTCAGAATATTTTGTTCTTGATATATTAGACTTAATTTAGATTCCATATTTATTGGCATCCACAAGATGGGTTCTTTATAAAGATTGTGGTTGAGTTCATGCAGCCTGCTTAGCTGGTTTCTGAGGTCCTAGGAAGATGTTCTTGGTTGTGTGGATGGCAACAGTGATAATGATGATGCTATGAAGTAATATAACCCTAACCCTAAGAGAAAACTCAATGCAGCCTTGTACTAATATACAATAATTAATTGCTTTTTTTTGGGGGGGGGGAATAGGTCCTCAAGGTCATGACCGAGAACCTCTGCCATTATTACAGATTATCCTTGTAACCACCTTTCCTAATAAGGCACTTCTTAACCAAGCATTTATTATACTGATGATGTTACCTAGTTTGGGTAATGAAACTTCTGCAAGAAAACAGCCAAAAGGAATCCCTCACTTTGTTATAAAATTAGACTTAATACTCGCTAGTATTAACTTATTTTCCTAGCAGGAAGTAATCTTGCATGAGGAATGAAGTTGTCAAGAAACAAAGAACTGTGGTCTACTCTTATCACACCACTCCCCCCCCACCAAAAAAAAAGTTGCTTAGCTACATGGTGAACTCTGTCAGACAAGTTATCAGGGATCAGAATAAAAAAAGCTTTGTCTGTAAAGGAAAGCTGAAGTGTGAGAAAGCATTATCTGAAGGGCCAGTCTGATTCATTGTCAAGTGAGAACACTCTGTTCCTGGAAAGTGGGAGAAGGCTGAGCCATGGAATAATTTAATCACTCTTCCTCTTTTATGCACACACGGACAGGCATACTCTCTAACTGACACATTAGCCTATAACATGCCAGTGTTTTAGCAGGGTTATGTCAAGATCAATGTTTAATGAATTAGAACTCTAAGACTAAACAGATGGAATACAGACAGATTATAGGATCAATTGAATTTGCCAAGCATCTCTTACACTAAAAGTGGGACCAGACTCTCAGAAACATTTCCTTTTGGTTATGTTATTAGGTGATATCTATTTATGCTTCTTTTCATGTCCCTGGCAACCCCTGGTTTTAGGTTAACTTGCGTGGTTCATTGGCACTAGAAGGATGACATGCTACATCCTACATAAAGTATATAAAGTAAATAAAATGCATGTTTGAGTGACATAAATATAAATTTTGCAAATCCAAAAACCAGGGCTGGGGGAAGGGTTGGGTGACATGGGAAAAAAAATTGTAGAATTCTGAAACAAATATAACCCATTTGACAATCTCTCCAAAATTTGTGATTAAATTCCTGAATCAAAAAGAAGTTCTTGTTATGTAAAATACCCATTGAAATGACAAAAGGAAAAACCTTTCCTGAATTCCTAAATGAAAAAAACATAGCTATGTTTGTGTGTGTGCGGAGAGTGGAAATGGTACTAGATCTGGCTGGATGTGAGGCAATGCAACCTAAGGCAAGGAGAAACTAGACTGGTTGATGAGCCCAGAAAAGCCAGCAACCTGAATGCTACTATGAATGCTACTATGTTGTAAGCAAGTTCGCTCCTCTGGTACACCAAGGCTAGGTATATAAGCACTGAATAGAATAAACTAGCAATTAAGGCTGTCAGGACTACATTGGATCGAGCATTTGTAAATTTCCCTGACATTATATGCCATGTGCTAAATAATTAAATAAACCAGACAACCTCCATACTGTACATGCAGTCTGTGGAATAGATTAGCTGATGCTCCTTCCCAAAAGTGATTTCGTGTTTTAGTTTCAGAATCCAAAGAAAATCTATTTCTGTAGTCTAAAAACTTTTATTAGGATTAGCTACATGTCAGATGCATGTAAAGGCCCTGTCACACTGGCCGACTGATGTAAAACGTTTGTAAAAAGGACACAGTGGACGAGCAAAATGTTCCATCCGTTGTTATCCGCTCTCAAAAGTGCCCCGAATTTGCATGACCAGAGCGGAGAACATGGATAGGAATGGACAGGGGGAGGATGTAGGGTGGGTGGAAAGCGGATGCTCCACGGAAGCCTATTGGATGGAAGCAGATGGGAGCGGATGGCACATCCGGAAGACTTCCGGGGGAGCACAGAAAAGCGGGAGCGGAACAGAAAGAGCGAATGCCGAGCGGATGCCGAGCGGATGAAGCGGATGCAGAGTGGAAGCCTAGCGGAAGCCTAGCGGATGCCTAGTGGATACCTAGCGTTCACTGCGCATGCAGGGAGGATGCATTGCGTCAGCCGTGTGGATATAAAGGGAAACAGCATGCAAGCAGGTCACCATTCAGAGGAAAGACCTGCTTCCAGACACAGCTTGCCAGCCAGCCAGCCAGACAGACAGCCAGCCAGCAACCCAACAACCATGGGGAAGAAAAGGAAGCCTCTGCCATCTGCTGCCAGTCCTGGCAAGAGGGACAGGGCCACCCTCCCACCCCCTGGCCCTGACTCTGCTTCTGCTGGGGCTTCTGCTGCCCGGGATCACTCTTCTGGTGCTGGAGCTTCTGCTGATGCTGCTTCTGGAAGTGGTGCTTCTGGTGGTGCTTACTCTGCTGAAGCTGCTTCTGGTGGTGGTGCTTCTGCTGATACTGCTTCTGGTGGTGGTGCTTCTGCTGGTGCTTACTCTGCTGGCACTGCTCCTGGTGCTGGTGCTTCTGCTGGTGCTTACTCTACTGGCGCTGCTCCTGGTCCTGCTGGTCCTACTGGTGCTTACTCTGCTGGCACTGCTCCTGGTCCTGCTGGTCCTGCTGGTGCTCCTGGTCCTGCTGGTGCTCCTGGTGGTGCTGGTGCTCCTGGTCCTGCTGGTGCTGCTGGTGCTGTTGGTCCTGCTGGTCCTGCTTTTGCTGCTACTGTTGTTGTTGTTGTTGCTGCTGCTGCTGCTGCTGCTGGGGTGGAGGAGCAGCCCCTCTAACCTCGAAGCCCTTCTGATCAGGGCCCATATGGCCCTGCCATAGGGAGGAAGAGGCAGATGCATGAACGGGAGAGGAGGCAATACAAAATCGAAGAGGAACATGAGGAGGAGGTGCTGGAGTGGCTGAGGGAGAATGAATATCTTTGGTGGAAGGGACACAGGCTCTATCGAGACACCAAGAGGAAGCAGGCTGCTTGGAGAGAGAAGGCGGAGAGCCTGGGCTACACTTCAGAGGTGCTCCTCGGCTTGTGGAAGCACATGCACACCTGGTATGGGAAGCTGCACCTCAAGAAATCTGGCCAGGCCGCAGACAAGCTGACGGACAGAGAAACCTACGTGATGGCCAAGTGCAGCTTCTTGGAGGGTGAGATCCACCACCGAGGAGCAGCCCCTCTGTCTACCCTCACTCTCAGGCAGCCTCTTCTGCTGGGGCTTCTGCTGCCCGGGCTGGATCTTCTGGTGCTGGGGCTTCTGCTGATGCTGCTTCTGGAGGTGGTGCTTCTGCTGATGCTGCTTCTGGTGGTGCTTACTCTGCTGATGCTGCTTCTGGTGGTGGTGCTTCTGCTGATGCTGCTCCTGGTGGTGGTGCTTCTGCTGGTGCTTATTCTGCTGGCACTGCTCCTGGTGCTGGTGCTTCTGCTGGTGCTTACTCTACTGGTACTGGTCCTGGTCCTGCTGGTCCTGCTGGTGCTTAGTCTGCTGGTGCTGCTCCTGGTCCTGCTGGTCCTGCTGGTGCTTACTCTACTGGCACTGCTCCGGGTCCTGCTGGTCCAGCTGGTGCTCCTGGTCCTGCTGGTGCTCCTGGTCCTGCTGGTGCTCCTGGTCCTGCTCCTGGTCCTGCTGGTCCTGCTGGTCCTGCTTTTGCTGCTACTGTTGTTGTTGCTGCTGCTGCTGCTGGTGGTGGTGTGAAGGAGTAGCCCCTACAACCTCGAAGCCCTTCTGATGAGGGCCCGTATGGCCCTGC
>BLBF01000007.1:33028447-33070873 GCA_015471245.1 Laticauda colubrina | reverse complement strand
GAACTACAATGACGTGGGATAATACCCGAAGGAAGCTGAACAGCACATATATATATATATATATAATCCATCTCACTTGCAAGTACCCCTGGATGGCTTATGGAATTATAAATAATAATAGAAACAATTTTAAAATTTAAAATATTAAAATGTAATATTTATATATAGTAACATTATTATTAAAACATAAGGTTTTATGAGAAATTTCTTTATAAATCACTGAATTCAAATAATTGGAGTTGAGAATCATAAGTTATTTATCTAATCAAGTTATACAGTTGTCCATCTTGCAATTGCAACTTTGTAAAAAGAGTTTATTGGGAAAACAGAAATATAAGGAAAACAAGGCAAGAGAAAATTAAAATTAAAATCATTGTATCTTTGTAAACCTCTTACATGCTACCTGCTTGGGTAAGAGCTTGAATTTCAATACATATTTATTTATTTATATTTTTATTCATTTATTTATTGGAACTTGTCAAACAAAAATTAGAACAAGAATAAAGGAATAAAAATACAATGACAGAGAGGATAGGCATGTTAGTGCACTTATGCAACCTCCCACTACTGACCACTTAAATATGACTTAAGGTCCGTGGAAGTGAATTTGTGACTGAAATTTATATCTGAGAGAACAGAATCAGGTAGGGCATTCCAGACTTTGACAACGCTATTATATTTTTTACAGTCAAGTTTAGAATGATTTACATTGAGTTTAAAGCGGTTGTTTGTGCATGTTTTATTGCGATTAAAACAGAAAAAGTTATTTCCAGGTAAAACATTACTACGTATAATTTTATGTGCAATACATACGTCTGACTGCAAGCAACATAGTCCAAACCGAGAATTTCAAGCCTAGCAGCATAGGGAATTCTATTGTGTACAGAAGAGTGCAAGATTTTTCTCGTGAAGTACTTCTGAACCTGCTTGGTTGTACTGATGTCAAGTACATGGTGGAGATTCTACACAGTTGAACAATATTCTAAAATTGGTCTAGCATAAGTTTTATAAGCTCTAATTAGCAAAACAATGTTTTTTTTAAAAAAAAGCTTCGCAAAATTAAGTTTACAATTCTTAATGCTTTTTTAGCACCTCTGTTACAGTGAAATTTGGAGCATAAATTGTCAGAGATAAGTACACCTAAGTCCTTAACAAAGTGAGGGTCATCTGCTAGATCAATGCTACTTAGCTAAAGGCCCGGTCCCACTGGCCGATGGATGCAAAATGTATGCATAAAGGACACAGCGGACGAGCAAAATTTCAGGGGTGGCTCCATCCGTTGTCATGCGCTCCAAAAAGTGGTGAAAATTTGCATAAACAGAATGGAAAAGAACAGAAAAGAACGGACATGGGTAGTATGTAGCAGGGATGTTAAATGGATGTTCATAGGAAGCCTCACGGATGAAAGTGGATGGAAGCGGATGATACCTCCAAAGGGGTTCTGGGGGAGAATTTCAAAGCGGACGCATAGCAGAAGGGGCGGATGCATAGTGGATGAAGCGGATGCATCACGGATACCTATAGGAAACAAAGGGGATGCCACGAAGATGTATATCGGATGCAAAATGTTCAATGCGCATGCGGTGAGTATGAATTGTGTCAGCTCTGCGGATATAAAAGGATGCAGCACGCACGCAGTCAGCATACAGGGGAAAGACGTGCTCCCAGATACATCTTGCAGGAACACCATGGTTCGTCAGTCAGGGAAAAAGAGGAAGTCCGTGCCTACTCGTTCAAGCCCTGGCAAGGTGAAAAAAGGCAGAACCAGCATCCCACCCCCTGGCACTGACTCTGAAGCTGCTGCTACTGCTTCTACTGCTGCTGTGGTGGACCAGCCCCAAGGCCCTCAAGGCCCTCACAGCCCAGGCCCTGAAGGCCCTGCTGCTCAAGCCCCTGAAGGTCCTGAACAATCTCCAGAAGGCCCTGATGCTGAAGCCCCTGAAGGCCCTGCTGAAGCCCCTGCCAGAGGGAGGAAGAGGCAAGGGAAGGAGAAGGGAGAGAGGAAACAGTACACTGTTTCTGAGGACCATGAGGAGGAGGTGCTGGAATTGCTGAGGGAGAATGAGTACCTGTGGAGAAAGGGCCACAGACTGTATCGGGACAACAAAGAAGAAGCATGCAGCTTGGAGAGACAAGGCAGAGAGCCTATGGTACACTGCAGAAGTACTCCTTGGATTGTGGAAGCACATGCACACCTGGTATGGCAAGCTACACCTAAAGAAATCCGGGCAGGCCACTGTCAATCTCACTGACCGGGAGATGTACATCATGGCCAAGTGCAGTTTCCTGGAAGGTGAGATCCACCACCGAGGAGCAGCCCCTTTGAGACCCCTCTCCCTCAGACAGCCCACAAACAGCCAGTCCTTTTCCAGCCAGGAGCCAGCTACCCTGTCCAGACAGGTGTCTTCAGAGGGACCCACAGCAGAGGGACCCCCCGACAGCTGCACTCCTCATGCCAGTGGACTTGGAGGATCCCGTGGAGGATGACGCCCTGCTGTCACAAATGGAGGAAGAAGCAACAGCCACCAGAGGCCAACTCACCCCCACCCCCAGCTCCAGAGGATGCAGGCAGAGAGGCAGACTGGACCACAGTGTGCTGTTGGAGATCAGGGACACAATGAAGACCAGCACAGAACTTCTCTCTCAGCTGGTCCACTTGGACAGAGCATCCTCGGGCCGGAACAACTTCATCACCTACGTGAGCCAGATCCTCATGGACATGCCCAGGTGATGAAGCAAAAGATCACAGCACTTCTGAGAACCCTCAAGGTCCAGCTGAAGCTGCTCCTACCCAGTTCAGGTCTGCTCCTCCACCCCAGGCGATGTCAGAGCCCTCCCATGGCTTTTATCATCCCCTCACCTACCAAGGCTACGACTATCAGGACTTCCCACAGCAGAAGCAGAACTTCCCAGTCCAGGCCCATGTTCATCGGATGCCACAGACGCCACTCCTCACCCAGCTGCAGACCAGACAGCCCCACTACACTCCTCTTTCCTCCATCCCACAGCCAAGCCCATCAATGGACAATCTGTCACCAGTATTGGGCCTGACATGTCAAGTCCTTGATGAAGGGCCTCTCAACCTCACGGGATTGAGTCAGCTCTCGGATAGCTTCCTGAACACACCATCCCCTGTTGTACCCTAGGGGCCAAGCACCCCAATGGTGCCTCAGACCAGCACTCAAGCCACAGCCACCTCCACAGTCCCTGCCCGCTTAACAGCTGAGACCATGGACATGACTCAGAATGACTGAGAATAGTGTCAGAGACTGAGTTGTTTACTTGTTAATTTTATTTTTGCTTAAGACACTTTACTTGGTTCATTTTGCTTATTTAATACAGTCATAAAGTTTACCTAAGAAAGTTTATCTTTGCTTAAGACACTGAATACAGTTTACTTGGTTCATTTTGCTTATTTAATAAAGTCATAAAGTTTACCTAAGAAAGTTAATAAAGTTTATCTTTGCTTAAGACAGTTTACTTGGTCCATTTTTTTTTACTTGATAAAGTGTTGGTGAAAACTTTGAAAAAATGGTTAAGCCTTTGCATGCTTGTGGGATAGATAAGGATAGTTGTGGGATAGATAAACCTCCAGTGCAACCATAGTGGGACTGTATGGTCCACCATCCCAGCGATCCAGATGATTTTCTCCCCCTTTTTATAGAAAATATCAGTTGTCTGCTATGGGGCCTTCTACATACTCTAGACATACTGCAGACATCCTAAATATACAAGATAAATCCCAGATACAAACGTTTTGTCCATTTTTAATACTTTATATATGAGATGCATACACTTATATCCTTTCTATTTCCGTGCTACTAAAGCTGTGTAGACGTTCCATGTAGACGTTTCTGAGGAAACTTTTGTTTCCTCTCTCTTTCCATTTTCAGCTGCCACGGATGTGAGTTGAGAGGATGGCCAGAGGATGCAGAGAGGATACAGCAGACATTTAACAGATGATAAGAGACATAGAACGTTTGTTGCCCATATATGTCGCAGATGTACATTGTACATGGCGGAAAGTTCATCCGTTCAAAAAGTTTTGTGCAGCTCAAAACTTCTTGCGTGGATGAAATTGCAGTGGACGGATGCTCGACAGATAGAGCGTATGAAACACATATGCAGTGAGTACACAATGGATGCATGGTGTTTTCCAACGGATGACAAGCTTTTTTTAACATTTCACATCCTCTTTGCATCTGCAAGTGCAATTGGACCAGGCCTTTATTCTTGACATTCTGATTATTTTTATCAATATGTAAGAGAGGGAATTCATTTATCAAAATTTGAAGTTGCCAAATAGATGACCCTTCAGACACATAGTCAAGATCACCTTGCAAAACAACAGAATTATCTGTTGAATTGAATAATTTTATGTTTATTGCAAAGAGGAATTTTCCAGGCCTGCTGCTTAGATGTTCATAGGTTGAAGCTCTGTTGTGTCATATTATAAATTTAATTTTCTTTCTCTCTGTGTCTTCTTCCTCCTGATCATTTATTCCTAGGTTTATATGCATGTGGTAAGAGAAAGTCAACATCTTGGAGAGATTTAGTGTTGTTTTGCAAAGTCAGGGGCAGTGCTCCCTCCATGTTATCATGTGTATAGCTAGAAAAATTGAGTCAGAATCTGATGGCTGGCTGGAAGAACAACAATACCTTAGTAATCTATGAGAGGTGTCCTACATGCCTTTGAGGATGGTTTAAAAGTTTCATCTTGTACAGAATATATAAATCCTGGTGTGGAAAGGGAGACAATAATTTAGGTTATATTGTTATAATTCCATATTATAGAGTGCCAGTTTGGTGTAATGATGTCGGCTGCAGGCTACAAACAGAGAGTATGACTTCTAGTTCTGCATTAAGCACAAAGTCAATTGGGTGACCTTGGGCCAGTCATTTAAATTATGAACAGATAACATAAAAATAGGGATCTCACAATTCTTTTACATGTATCTATGGAGATTCTCAGTCATCCAGATCACAACTGTCTAAAAGGTGCTTTCAAAAGGCAACTTTTTTTTTTTGGGGGGGGGGTGTTTCCTTGAAGACATTTCACTTCTCATACAAAAAGCTTCTTCAAATCCTTGAACTGCATGCAATAACAATGTGTAGCTCTTAACAAAAATATCCAGCCTTCAATTCAGAAATATCAATCTTGTGACTGGAGTTATCTAGCCTAGATGCAATGTCAAACTAATATTACTTTGCTTCATGCCACTCTGTTCCCACTTGATCATGGATGGGAGGATCTCTTAGGCCTATTCAGAGAATTTGTGCCTTCCAGTTAGTCTTGTCTCCTGGGGACTGCCTGAAAAAGTCCCTAGAATTTTCTTCCACTTTGGGGGGGGGGAGTTAATTTGCTCAAAGGTATGTCTATTTCTTATTAGGGCATCAATTCTGAACATTAAAATGTTTCTTTTCAATTTCTGTTCTCTCCCTTTGAGTTTCCCTCTCCTTTACATTGATTCCCCCCCACAAAAAAAAAAAAAAATATTGGCAAGCTTTCACATGTCAGTGTTGGCTATAATATGAAGAAGTTAAATTATACTGTAATTTTTAATGAAAGTTAATCCAAATGTTTAATTAGATCCCATGCATTGATTTGATTCTTTAGAAATCCAAAAACTATCCTAAATAGTGGTAAAAAATACTCCTATGAACAACTGCCTTTCATTCCATGTAGCTGCTTCTGAATGTAGCTTTCATGTACCCTCTAGTAATGGTCCTCCCACCAATTAAACTGCTGAGAAAATTGTTAAAGCTTTATGCCACAGTTGTTGGATTATATAACTGTAATTAAGAGTTTAGCAATGGGGTTCTTAAGAGGATTTTGTCACATGACCTGGTGCATATTAATTGTGATAGAACAAACTAGGCACTTGACCATTGAGCTGCAGTAAACATTTCTAACATTAACTACACTGACTTGTAAAATGTTTTTTCATCCACTCACTTATTCAGTGAAACATCCAAATTGTTATTTTTTCCCTTCACACTTTCAGATTTTTTTAAAAAATAGAATTGGAAGGTTACCATTCTTCTGCCAATGGCATGAATGAAATATAACCCCAAACTTATTTGCCACAGATTAATAAAAAGTCGTATCTCTTAACATTTGTTTTTACTCTCAAGATTTGGAGATTTTTATCCCATTAAACTCAAAACATCTATGGAGATTCTCAGTCATCCAAGTTATGGCTGTCCCAAAGGTGCTTCTTCAAGAGACACCTGGACTTTCTGGTTTTTCTTTGAAGATGGTTCACTTCTCATCCAAGAAGCTTCTTCAGAGCTGTGAAGCGAAACGTCTTCAAAGAAAAACCAGAAAGTCCAATTGCTTCTTGAAAAATCACCTTTGGGCTAATACCCAAAACAGTATACAAAGCTTTCCAAATCAAGCAAATTTGCTTTTGCTTAAGGTCTCTGAAATATGGAAACATAACCCTGAAAGGTAGGATCTGAATTTGACAACATGTTTATGTGAAAGAGAAGCATAATTGCTGTCAGACTTTTATTTGTTGCTTTTGATAACAGCACATTTCCTCTGTCAAGGAGACAAATTGATATCTGATTGAAGATTGTAGCAGTAAACAATGAATAGAGCTCCAGGTGCAATATGGCTCAACTGTGTGCATATTTAACATGTGTTCTTGGCTACCTCACACTTGCACTTAACATCACTCAAATTGTCACTACTTGATTGCTTACCATGGGATGGCTCATTACTCGAAAAGTGCTGCCTTTGTCTTCCTGGCATTTGATCTCTGAAGCATTTGATCTCTGAAGATCCAGCACCTCAAGTGAGGTGCCAACTGGCACACAAATGTGACCTTGAGTTCTCTCAATTATTTTTCTATACATCCCACAGAGTTTTATGCCATATGCACCCTTCTCCTTATTGCTGGAATGTAATAATTATATATTGATGCAGCTATTTGCAATATCTCAGTTGCCCAAACTCTATAAGCAGTTGGAATGGAGCAGCAATGTTATTTGTTCATTGTAGTTGACAATGTTGTTTGTTAAAACAACAAAACAGTGTTGTTTGTTCAAGTAGTTGTTTGCTACTCTGGTTTAATAGCAATGGAACAAACACCAAACACTGGTGTCAAATTTTTAAATAATATTTTTACTGAAGTTTAAAATTAGCGAGATAAAAAAAATAATACAAACTAATAAGGAAAACAAGGAAAAATAGTGTAAAATGGAGAAGTGGGTGAGCAAATAAGTACACTGTTCAAAAAAATAAAGGGAACACAAAAATAAGACATCCTAGATCTGAATGAATGAAATATTCTTATTAAATACTTTGTTTATTACATAGTTGAATGTGCTGATAACAAAATCACACTAAAAGTATCAATGGAAATCAAATTTAGCAATCCATGGAGGTCTGGATTTGGAATGAAACTCAAAATTAAAGTGGGAAAAAAACACTTCAGGCAATTCCAACTTTAATGTAATGTCCTTAAAACAAGTCAAAATGAGGCTCAGTAGTGTGTGTGGCCTCCACGTGCCTGTATGACCTCCCTATAATGCTTGGACATGCTCTTGATGAGGTGGCAGATGTCTCCTGAGGCATCTCCTTTCACACCTGGACTAAAGCGTCCCCCAACTCCTGGACAGTCTGTGGTGCAATGTGGTGTGGTGGATGGAGCGAGACATGATGTCCCAGAGGTGCTCAATTGGATTCAGGTCTGGGGAACTGGCAGGCCAGTCCATAGCATCAATGCCTTCGTCTTGCAGGAACTGCTGACATACTCCAGCCACATGATGTCTAGCATTGACATCCAGCCACATGACGTCTAGCATTGTCGTACATTAGGAGAACCCAGGGCCAACCACATCAGCATATAGTTTCACAAGGGGTCTGAGGATCTCATCTCGATACCTAATGGCAGTCAGGCTACCTCTGGTGAGCACCTGGAGAGCTGTGAGGCCCCCTAAAAAAATGCCACCCCACACCTTTACCGACCCACTGCCAAACCGGTTATGCTGAAGGATGTTGAAGGCACCTGAACATTTTCCAGGGCATCTCCAGACCCTGTCACGTCTGTCACATGTGCTCAGTGTGAACCTGCTTTCATCTGTGAAGAGCACAGGGAGCAAGTGGCCAATCTTGTGTTCTCTGGTAAATGCCAAATGTCCTGCACAGTATTGGGCTGTAAGCACAACCCCCACCTGTGGACAGCGGGCCCTCATGCCACCCTCATGGAGTCTGTTTCTGACAATTTGAGCAGCCACATGCACATTTGTGGCCCACTGGAGGTCATTTTGCAGGGCTCTGGCAGTGCTCCTCTTCTCCCTCCTTGCACAAAGGTGGAGGTAGCGGTCCTGATGCTGGGTTCTTATAGAAAACTCCAGAATTATCAGAGAAGCCATAGAGATTGAAAAAAGACTTAAAAGCATGAATAGAAGAGATGACTCCACTAGACTGTCAGTTATCTGGAAGCCTGCACTCTCAAACAAAAAAATCTCCACACCACAAGCCAGGCAACACCTGGGCACAAACAGACTCCCCCTGATACCTCCAGCTCAAACACATACCAACCAGGCACCCAGATGAAACCTAGCTTCCTAATAAATGTTTGCTGTCCGTTTACTCAGAGACAAGCCACACTAAAAGCCTCCAATACAGGAAACACAATGTTGCCAGTCAATTAAGACAAAAGGAGCTACAAAACAGACAGAAGATATTAGAAACACCAATCAAGCAGAACACAGCAAACTCCAAGACCAATAAACACACACCAAGACTCCCAACCAATCAGGATGAAGAAAAAACCATCCGGGCACAACAGTAGGCTAGCCTCAAATTTAAAACTAATGACTGTGATAGCCTGACCCACATACAAACTCAATATAGAAGCCTGATGATGGCAGATGAGATTCTGCCGAAACATTGCTACAACTTTAAAAACACAACTACAATGACGTGGGATAATACCCGAAGGAAGCTGAACAGCACACACACACACACACACACACACACACACACACACACACATATATATCAGTTTCAGCTCTCCAATAAACACAATAAAAGATAAAACAACTTAGAACTTGGAGAGCTGAAACTGAAACCACTTACAAAAATGAAAAAATGTTGAAGAAACTAATGAAATTAGAACATGACAACAAACCCCCCCAACAACTCACAACAACACCTGAAACAATTAGTTTCAGTATCACAATAACGTTTCCAACAGAGAACTCACCAAAACAGAAACAGATGTCCGAACCAAAGGATTCAATTATGCCACAACACCCCAAAAAAAATCCCCACAGAAACCATCATATGTGCAGTAGAATCCAGCCTAACCAAATTAAATACAGATGAATCTGACAGAATAAGACACCAGGTTACTCACATCTTATGCACAAGCAAACCACCGAAAAGCAACTTGCACAAAGATGAATTCAAAGTGCTACAAACCCTGAACAATGATAACAGCATAATCATACTCCCAGCAGATGAAGGGAATGCCACAGCAGTAATGGACAGAAAAGACTACAAAACAAGATTGACAGACCTACTCCAAGACTCCACATACAAACCTATAAATACAGTCCCAACCACATATCTGGAAAAATTAACCAAAAAGAAAATTATAACCAGCCACATAAGCAAAGAAATCCAACAGACGATCATCCCAAGAGAAAAATATTCCAGATGCCCCAAACTATACGGCCTCCCAAAAATACACAAAGAAGGCATACCTCTCAGCTCCAAAGGAGCATCACTACAAAACCTAGCTAAACACTTAGCAAAACAACTACAGCCCCATGCTGAAACTGCAGCTTCATATGTACAAAACTCATACTACTTCTGAGAAATGATCAAAGATAGACACGTGGAACAAGAAGATCTGCTTGTAAGTTTCAACGTGGTTTCACTATTCACTCAAGTCCCGATAAAAGAAACTCTTGAAATCCAACCAGCTAAACACCTCATGGAACTAACAGAACACTGCTTAACCAACACATATTTCATATACAAGGGATAAAGATACAAGCAAATTGAAGGACCCCTATGGGATCACCACTGTCACCCGTCATTGCAAACCTGCTCATGGAAAAATTCGAATACAGAGCCCGGGCTAATGCCACCCACAAACCCAAACTATGGCTAAGATACATCAATGACACATTTGTGATTTGGTCCCATGGAAAAGAAAACCTAAACAATTTCCTAACACACCTAAACAACACACACCCCAAAATCAAGTTCACCATGGAAACGGAAATAAACAAACAACCACCATTCCTAGATGTACTAATCTACAAAAGAACAGATGGCACACTGGGACACACCGTACACCAGAAGAAAACACACACCAACCGCTACCTCAATGCCCAATCCCACCACCACCCAGCACAGATAGATTCCATGGCCAAAACACTAATTACCAGAACCAAACGCCTGGCAGACAAGACACATATAAAGACTGAACTATGCACCTTGACTAAAGTATTGACAGCCAATGGCTTCCACAAAAACAAAATCACCAGCTTGATCCACAAAAACACACCAAGACATAACAGAGACCAAGAAGATCATAACAGAGACCAAGAAGAACAGCTGTCCTGCCCTACATAAGAGGTACTACAGATAAAATCAGTAAGATACTACACAGGCATCACATCAAGACTGCCTTCAAAACAGACAAAAAAATAGCAGCCATCCTTAAAAACCCCAAAGACAAAATTGCCCTGGAAAACCAAGGCATATACGAAGTTCCCTGTGCATCATGCCCGGCTACATACATTGGACAGACCAATAGAAGAATAAGTACCCGCCTGGATGAACACAAAAATGCAGTAAAAAAGCTGGAACACACCTCCTCACTAGTCCAACAGATGAAAGCCACAGGTCACAGCATCAACTTCAGTGGCACTAAAACCCTAGCCATTATAGAAAGCCCCAGCCACAGAATCATCAGAGAAGCCATAGAGATTGAAAAAAGACCTGACAGCATGAATAGAAGAGATGATTCCACCAGACTGTCAATCATTTGGAAGCCTGCACTCTCAAATAGAAAGATCTCCACACCACAAGCCAGGCAAACACCTGGGCACAAACAGACTCCCTCTGATACCTCCAGCTCAAACATACCCCAACCAGGCACCCAGATGAAACCTAGCTTCCTAACAGATAATAGCCATCCTTTCACGCGAAGCCAAGCTGCACTGAAAGCCTCCAATACAGGAACACAGTGTTGCCAGCCAAGCAAAGCCACAAAACAGACAGAAGACATCAGAAACTCCAACCAAACAAACTCCAAGAACAATAAACTCAGAGCAAGACTTCCAACCAATCAGGATGTAAAAAAAAAAAGCCATCCTGGGACAGCCATAGGCTAGCCTCAAATTTAAAACTTACGGCTGAGATAGCCTGACCCACATATGAACTCAATACGGAAGCCTGATGAGATTCTGCTGAAACGTTGCTACAACTTTAAAAGCACTACAATGACGTGGGATAATACCCGAAGGAAGCTGAACAGCGCGCGCGCACACACACACACCCACACAACACACACACACACACACACACACACACACACACACACACACATATATATATATATATATATATATATATATATATATATATATATATATATATATATATATATGTGTGTGTGTGTGTGTGTGTGTGTGTGTGTGTGTGTGTGTGTGCTGTTTAGGTTCCTTCGGGTATTATCCCACGCCATTGTAGTGCTGTTAAAGTTGTAGCAACGTTTCAGCAGAATCCCATCTGCCATCTGCCATATATATAAGAAATAAAAGATTTCCGTACATATAGCAATAGCACTTAGAGTTATATACCACTGCACAGTGCTTTACAGCCCTCTCTAAGCGGTTTACAGAGTCAGTGTATTGCCCCCAACAATCTGGGTCCTCATTTTACCCACCTCAGAAGGATGGAAAGCTGAGTCAACCTTGAGCCTGATGAAATTTGACCTGCCAAATTGCAGACAGCCAGCAGAAGTAGCTTGCAGTACTGCATTCTAACCACTGCATCACCATAGCTCATAAGCCCATAATATAATATAGCACAGTTGTACATGTTTTGCATCCAGGACTGATATAAAGTTTGCTAAATTTTGTATTTCTGTGCTTTCAGCATGAACATTCAGAATATCTCCCATTCTGTTTTTCAAGATCTGGGAAAAAAAGTGAATTTCTAATTATTTTTTAAGAATTTCCAAGCTAAACTGATTAGCAGTTGTAGTGACATTTTGGAATACCATTAAATTATACCATTATATATATGCAGTGACACCTTTGAATCTCTTATTCATATTAAGAAAATTTTAGAAGTACACTCTGGGTCATAGTGTTTATTGTTTATTTTCCATCCCTCCTATGGACAAAAGGGGAAAATCTTAACACAGCTGTATTACGATAGGGAGGACTCCCATTCCTGTACTTAAGCTGGCCCTTGCTTATCTATATGGTTTCCAAAATCTGGTCTACATTCCATGTGCTGTCAATTTGCATTATGAGTAGGTGTGCCATCTAGCTAAGGTCAAATCATGCAAATGAGGTAATGAGGTTTTGGTACCAGGTGCAAATAATCAACCTCTGAGAACATGGTTTGGTGCCCATTGAGTTTGGACCTTTGATACAGACTGGGTGCTAGGTACTGTATGTGGTGGCTTTCTTGGGGTTGTTCTACTGCCATTCCATTGTGGCTCACCATAGCTCAGACTTGGGCAGTTTATGTCCTCTGGGCCACATAAAGTCTTCCAGCAGTTCCTGGCTGGCCTCGTGGATTGCTTTTATTTTGAAGGTGATTGCTGTTTTTTTTTTCTTTCCCAATTTTCTTATGTGCACCTTCACAGCTCTATTGATTCAGCCCTCCATATCAGTCCCAATTTCTCATGTGACCCCTTGGGAAAATTAATTGCTCACCTCTACAATAGCTGAAGACAGTTTTTCTATCAGCTTGCTTAGAATATTACACAGTTTTATTTCTGTTTAAATCTACTGAAATTCATAATAAAGTGTAACATCTCCTTACCTATGGATTATCTCTGGGTTCCTCAATTGTCCGGCACTTGGCCGTTGCCTGACATTTTGCAACACCACAAGTTCAACCTGGTTGATTCAACCTATCATAATTATCCTTTGTTGAGGAACCTTTCAAAGGAATCTGCCAATTACATTATCTCCAACCCTCAAGGGGACTTAAAAAAAAACAGGGATTAGAAAGAGGAAGTGATGAATTGGAGCATAGAATGCTACTTTTATTCGAGCTACACTTTCAGTTTCAGATCACCAAAGGGCAGGATCAGAGATGCATAATTGCAGAGTAGAAACAGCTGCTGGAAGAAGAATAAATAATTCCCTCCCCCCCGCCCCGAAAAAACTGTGGATTATTTTAATCAGTGTTTTGATCCCTTTATTATCATCCTGAAGCAAACACATTTGGAATCATTGTCTATTTTGCGATGTGATCTTTCATCTGGCATTCTTGTGTACTCTACTTGTTTTTCAGGCTGCAAAGAAAGACCTCTGCTGCATCTTCACCTGGCTACAATGGTATAAGCACTTTGTTCTTCTCAAATGAATGGAACATCTTCTGGAACACATGCTTATTTGGGCATTGTTACAAAGGAGTTTCCCAGGAGAATTCACATCATACACATAAATAATGTGCCTAAGTGGAAAGAGCGGAAAGCTCTGCAGTTTCATGCAGTGTAAACAGGGACTGGATTAAAAACAAAAGGCATTAATGAATTCAACAATTAGTGAATATTGGCAAGTCTTTTAAGGTGTCACCAGGGAGTCTTCACAGGCTTGAAGTTGGGACAAACGGAATCATCCAGTTGATAAGCTGTCCAACAAGTATTTGTTGCCAGGGTGATCATAATGCACAAAACACAAAGGGTTTCACATATTTTATGTCTCTATAATCTCTGACTTGGCAGGATGAATGGAATGCATAAAACCTAGGAACGAATTGGGACTGAATTGAAGTCCATGGGAATTTTGCCATTTGGCTTGACAAAGCCAGATTTCCTCTATCGCTTCTAAGTCTTTCGTAGACAAGAGATAGCTGGCTATAAAATGATCAAGAGAATTGCAGGTTGTCTGGGAATCATAGCCAGAATGGTTGGCAGTTGTATCATTGGCATCACATTTGACATTGCTTGTTTGTAATTAGTGTATATCTGAGGAGAGATATCCCAGCTAGGATGATTCAGAATCCCTAATAATGGATGAATCCATCACCAAGGCATGATATCAAACTTTTCTAGCATATGTTTCATGACAATTAACTTATTAGTGGAGGGTTTTGGGGGAGATGGGGGGAAACACTCTTTTTGCAATAGGAAACATTTCATTGATCACAATGAAAGAAAAATGGAACTGCTTTCTAGCCAGGAAAAAATTTCATAAGAATGATTGGCTTGTCTATTCTCAGTGCAGATTTCCATTAACTGGAGTATTAAGCTGTACAATGTAAGTGTTAAATGTTACACATTCTCTAATTATAATGTATATCTCAGAACAAAGAATAAGTCACATTTGATTCATAAATATTACTTAGGTGGCAGAATTAAAGCAACCTTGGTCTGATCTGAAAAGCTAAGCAGAGTCAGACTGGTATTTGGATGGAAGACCAATTATGGGAAAACTGTTCGGTGAACTTGAAAAAAAACATCTCAGAAGAGGGTAGCTGCAAACCATTTCTCTAACTATTGACCCACGAACTATAGAGACACATCTGTGTGCTCCACAGTGAAAGAGAAAACTTCACCTTTAAAGAAGCTGCAACTTTCACCAGAATTCCAGGAAAATTCTGATTCAAGATCCTCTTTACACCCTTTTACTCTAAAGTGATATGTAGGTAGGCATCAGGTACAAAGAACTGGAACAATCAGCAAGTAAGCCAAAGCAGTTTATTTATTGCAGATTACCTATTTACAAGAATTTTGTCAGACTGACTGAATTCTCTTCGGTTGCTGCAAATAAAGGCTTCAGTTGTCTGGCTTCTGTCATTTCATCTAACAGATTGATGCCATTTCACCAGGAAATGGCTATCCCTTCTCTAGCCGGTGATTCCACCATAAGCAATAGCAATAGCACTTAGATTTATAAACCGATTCACAGTGCTTTACAGCCGTCTCTAAGTGGTTTACAGAGTCAGTATATTGCCCCCAACAAGCTGGGTCCTCATTTTACCCATCTCAGAAAGATGGAAGGCTGAGTCAACCTTGAGTCTGGTGAGATTTGAACTGCCAAATTTCAGTCAGCCAGTAGTCAGAAGAAGTAGCCTGCAGTACTCCACTCTAACCACTGTGCCACGGTGGCTCATAAGAGGTATTATTTTAAAATAAGATTTAATTATGACAATTATTATTTTTTAAAAAAACAAGTTTTCGAAAAAAAATGCTCACTTTTATCCATTTATTTCAGTTATACAATTATCTAATTTATACTAATTAATTCTATTTGTCCACTTAACTTGTTATGCCTACCCTAACAGTTATAACTTGGGGGAACAGAGTGACTGTGGAACACCCCCCCCCCCCCCAATTTGCTTCTGTTTTGATTTGTTATGTTTAGGTTTTGTTCCTCTGCTCTGTTGTTTGTTTGTTTTTTCAAATAAGTTGGGTTTTAGATGTAAACTGCCTGGAGTAACTTGGTGGATGAGCAGTGTATTAAATATATGACATATTAAAAACTCTAATTTCCAAGTTATTGTGGACAACTGTATATAACTTTCCATGAGTAATGTAATTTTGAAAGAAAGTCTGTTTATTTCATGACAATCTATTGCAAGTGGGTGGAAAAAGAACCCCTCAGTCCAGATTCCCAATATCTCTCTCTCAAAAATTACAGCAAGTGGACAGAGATCCCTGCCTACTTCGTAAGGATTTAACTACATTTCCTTCTTTCCTTTATAGTCCTTTCTTTCATAGATATTTCAGTAATACATAATTTTCCCCACTTTTGGGGAAATTCAGTTATTCCAAAAGCAGTTTGATAACCAAGAGGTAAAATGAGTTATTGGAATTCAGAATGAAGTGCACTGCAATCTTAACTATATAACTTTCCACACGTGTATGTATGCTAAAGACTGCTCTATACTTGTACTAGACAGTGCATTGATAGGAGGAGGAAGGAGTATGTATATTCATCAGTGGTGGGATTCAAAAATTTTTACTCCTGGTTCTGCGGGTGTGGCTTGGTGGGCATGGCTTGGTGGGCTTGGCAGGAGAAAGGATACTGCAAAATCTCCATTCCCACCCTCCTCCTGGGGGAAGATTACTGCAAAATCCCATTCCCTCCCCACCCCACTTTCCAGCTCCATTCTCCTGTGCAGGGCAACAAAAAAAGATCCAGTCATTCAATTGGGGCTTTTAGGGCAGAGAATAGATGGGGTAGGGCCAGTCAGAGGTGGTATTTGCTGGTTCTTTGAAGTACTCAAAATTTCCGCTGCTGATTCTCCAGAACTGGTTTGAACTTGCTGAATACCACCTCTGATGTTCACCACACTAAATTTACTTATAAATTAATAAAGGCAGGATAAAAAACCCCTAATAAATAAATATTGTGTGAGATGCAGTTGGAGGGTCAATGGAAGACAAATTACAGGTACTCTTCAATTTACGATCATTCATTTAAGCCCCTGTCACACTGCACCAACGGATGCAAAGCGGATGTAAAATGGACAAAAAAGCTTGCCATCCATTGGTTAACGCGATGTATCCGTTCTGTACTCACTGCCTCCGTTTTGCTTCCTCTCTATCCGTCCAGCATCCGTTTATGGACGTTTCATCCTCTCAGAAAGTTTTGAGCTGCTCAAAACTTTTGCACGGAAAATGTATCCAATTCGTCCATTCTGCATCCGCTAGGCATCCGCTAGGCATCCGTTCTGCATCCATTACGCATCCGCTATATCCGCTAGGCATCCGTTCTGCATCCGCGCAACTCGCATCTGCTTGGACGCAGGGAGGAAGCAGAACGGACACAGAACGGATTCAGAACGGATGCCTAGCAGATGCAGCATGGAAACAAAGCATTTAAAATGGAAAAAACGTTCACAGAGGGGACCTATCTCGGATATTAAGGATGCCTAGAGGATGCCTAGAGGATGCCTAGAGGATGCCTAGAGGATGCCTAGAGGATGCCTAGAGGATGCCTAGAGGATGCAAAGGGACACCTATACTGCCTATAAAACGGGGGAGCAACTCACTTGCATCTCACATTCAGCCCAGCAGCCCAGCTGTGCAGACCTCTGCAGCCTTCATCTCACTCTTGCTCTTCCACAGCATCCAGTCATGTCAACCGTGGATCGTAACACAGTCCTTTTGGAAGCCACCATCCTTCTGCAACAGTGCGAAGCCATCTACAGGCTCTGTGAACTCTACTATGGGAAGAAAAGCTGCTTCCCTTTATATCCACGTGGCTTACGCAATGCATCCCCCCCGCATGCGCAATTAACGCTCGGCATCCGTTCAGCTTCCGCTGTGCATCCGCTAGGCTTCCGCTCTGCATCCGCTTCATCCACTGTGCATCCGCCCTGCATCCGCTGTATCCGTTCCGCGTCCGCTTTGCTGAGGTCCCCCGGAAGCCTAGTGGATGTGGCATCCGCTCCCATCTGCTTCCATCTGCTGGGCTTCCGTTCCTCATCCGCTTTCCATCCGCCCTGCGTCCTCCCCGCGTCCGTTCCTTTCCGTGTTATCCTCTCCAGTTATGCAAATTTTTGCCCCTTTTGAGAGCGGATAACAACGGATGGAACATTTTGCTCGTCCGTTGTGTCCTTTTTACTAACGTTTTGCATCTGTTGGGCAGTGTGACAGGGCCTTTAGCAATCATTTTAACTTACAGTGGACTGGGGGGAAAAGATTTATAATCAGTTCTCATGCTTATGACCATTGCAACATCCTCACAGTCATGTGATCAAAATTCAGGCACTTGACAACCAGCACATATTTACGATGGTTCTGTGTCCCGGGGTCATGTGATAACTACCTGCAATCTTTCCAGATGGACTCTGACAAGCAAGGTCAATGGGAAACTTGATTCAATTACTGACTGCATGACTCACATAATAACCACAGTGATTTGCTTAACAACTATGACAAAAAAATGGGGTACAACTCATTTAACAACTATGTTACTTAGCAACAGAAATTTTTGGCCCAGTTGTAGTAAGTTGAAGATCACCTGTAATTGTTTCTTCTGTTTTTGAATGGCAGAGATGGAATGGAATGGAATTGCGATGACCCAGGGTGGGATACAAAAGCAACAAAGTCACAAAAATGGGTGAAGTCCCTTTAATTCCTTCAACTTGGCTTCAAAGGTCCAATTATCATTGACTGGAGAAAAAACTCCCCCACAAACAGTTGAGAAAAGGAAGAAATTCCATTCAAACTCAAGATACATATAACTTAGAAACAGAAAAAACAACAGAAACCACAATGAAGCAATTAACGAGACAAGGGAGGATAAGGGCTTGAAGACGTCCACAGATATCGAAATATATGCACTAGGAAGGACATCAGAACTCAGATAAGAACCGAAAAGCTAGAATTATTTCAGGCTTTGTTTCCAGCACTGGGCCATGCACAGTTTGTCCTTTTAAACAGTCTTTTTAAACTTTTAAACAGTCCTCACAGCTGCAGCCCATGAAGGGGATCAGGACCCTTTCCTGCCCCATAGACCATGCCATTCACATTTCTCCGTTATCTGCTCCTCCCTATGTGCCCTAGGATGAAGAGGGGATGGACCTGGGTCTTCCTCTGGATGCCCAGCTGGCATATGTCCTTCCCCAGTTTCCTCCACAATATCCAGAGCCACACTCCTACTCCTTGTCAGCTGTTCCTCCTCTCGCTTGGAGTCAGATTCTAACAGGGGCATGACAGAAATGGAGTAGAATAGTTTAAGCTAGGGTAGGGTAGAGTAGGGTAGAGTAGGGTAGGGCAGGGCAAAGAAGAGCAGAATTGAGCAGAATCGAATCAAATCAAATCAAATACAATATTGTTTGTTTTTGAGTCAGTCAAGTCCGCGCAGATTTTTTTGGCAAGATTTCAGAAGTGGATTGCCACTTCTTAGGGATGGGAAAGAGTAATTGGCCCAAGGTCATCCATCTGGCTTCATGTTTAAGGGAGGGTTAGAACTCACAGCCTCCCACTTATTACTTAAGGTAAAGGTAAAGGCTCTCTTCATACATAGGTGCTAGTCATTTCCAGCTCAGGGTTGTGCTCATTTCTGTTACAAAGCCAAAGAGCCAGTGCTGTCCAAAGATGTCTCCATGGTCATGTGGCCAGCATAACTAAATTCTGAAGGCACATGGAACACTGTTACTTTCCCACCAAAGTCCCTATTTTTGGTCCCTATTTTTCTCCTTGCAATTTTACATGCTTTCGAACTGCTAAGTTGGCAGAAGCTGGGACAAGTAATGGGAACTCACTCCATTATGTGGTACTAGGCTTTCAAACTGCCAATCTTTCTGATCAACAAGCTCAGCATCTTAGCCACTGAGCCACCACATCCCTCTTATTAGTCTAGTAGTGCCTTCACCACTACACCAAACTGTTTTTTGACAAAGCTCTAATGAAATAAAATTGGCAATAAAACAAAACATATTAATTGTCGCTAATTGCCATCTATCCATAAGAAAAGGGCAAGTTAGGAATTTCTGCCTACAAAGAAGCTCTGACCTGTTCTCTCAAAAACTGGGGGGATATAAGGTGGAGGGGAAGAAAAACAGAGTTATAAGATTCCTTTAATACAACCTATCTTACTATAGCTGAGTTCTGGTCTTCTTGTGGAGTCTGCATAATTTCAAAGAGCTGACATCATCATAGTGTAGAGTCAGTCATTTTTGTTCAAGACTGAATTTCATTTATATTTTTATATGTCCTTGGGATACAAATTGGCTTTCTAATTTTTACTGTTTCTAGCAGCTAGACTAAAGCAAAATCGTACTAGGTTGGTCTTGTTCAAAAAATAAAGGAGTTTATATTCAGCTATAATTTTCCATAGCAAACTCAAAGATGTTTTTGTTCATTTTAAAATGAAAACCAAAGATAATGTGGCTATGTGTTTACCAGAACAATAGCTCAGAATGTGTATTCTCACTCCAATCTTAAAATTTGTAATTGCTTTAAAAACAAGCTGATTGCAAAATATGCAACCAACAATTCAGTATTGTCCACGACCTAGAAGATATTTTTTCATCAATTTTCATTTATTATTTGTTTTTTTTCTTTTTTGTAAAAAAAATAACACACACACGCACATGGCCGGGGGAGAGAATGCCAGACAGGTTGAACAATCTGTCAATAATTTCACTTCTGCTTGATTTTCTACGGGCTGCTTTAAAGTTAGAGCAATTTTATTTCAAAAACTATAATTGTAGCCACTAAGATTGCATAGGCTAGACTCTTGATTCTTGACAGTCTTCCCATAGTATATATGGAGGGATTTAGATGTGCCTGTTTTCATATTCATACCCCCATATAAACTTTATTCAACTTTAGTCGAGTGAAATTAGTGCTAGTCCTTACAAAACCTAACAAAACTTCCTAGAAGAATTTAACAGATGAACAGATTAATTCCCAATAAATTGTTTTTGATTACAGAATTCAGTTGTAAGAACAGTTCTTTCATATGAACCATTACAGCCTTTGTTGCAGAAGGGGGGTGGAAAGCTATAACAGGGATGGGGGCAGGTTTTTCTCCTTTTTATTTGAAGGGGTATATCAATAGTGGGTGGAGTTTGAGCAAACTATGTACACGGATAATACCAAAAGTGGGTGAGTCACCCATTCTTTCTGGGTGCAAATTTGGTAAAGAAAGGAAGGATAGGGGAGGAAGGAAAACATTATTATGTTTGATAGCTCTTTCTAGAAGTCTGAATTAACATGTAGCTAATAATTTATTTTGCAAGTAGGGGAGAGCTTTTTGTGCACCACCTTGCCTACTGCAAAATAAAAGGAGGGTATAAATCAGTTAAACAAGCAAACAAATAAGATGAAAAATTGCTTGAAATTAGGCCAAGGACCACACATTCAGGATGTTGTTTCTGCAGTAGAAGAAAAGGTGTTTGACTCTGCACTGTGTGTGTATCTGTGTATGTACAGTATGTGTAAAAGAAAGGGTAATTCAGAATACAGGAACCAAAAACATGTAGGAGGAAAAAATGAAAACATTTAAAAGGTCTGTATGTTACAGATCTTATATAGTCTTGCATATTTTCTTGTATATTTTCTATACAGATTGTCTAGTGAAACACCCCCCCTTCAAGCACTATTTTTGATTATTATTAAAAAGCATTAAATATGGAACTGCCTTTGAAAATGAGACTGAAATGTTTCTTAGTACAAACAAAGCAACGATTAATAGGAAAAAATGTTTTCTGTTTTGTTTTTGTTTTGTTTTTGCCAATACTTTACTATCCATACCAGCTATTAGTTGTTGTTTTTTCAGATCCAAAAGGCTGAACAAAAGGCTGATGTAAATTATTGAAGGCTTAAACTTGAAAGGATCACCTCACACAGAATGATTAGATACTTGAATCATTTTAACAGGTTCTCTGGAGCCCTGATCAATGGTAGAAAAGTGATATTTCTAATGGTAAGTCTTCATTGCAACATATCTTTATTTCAGGAAAAAAATCAAGCCATTATTCTATCAGGGGTTTTAGTTTTTTTAAAAAATAGTCATTTTTAGAAATGTTAATTTCATGATCATAAGTCCAAGTTTCTTTTTCATTTTTTTAAAAATACATAAGTCCATAATATAAAGTAGCAAGGCAATACATGCATACAAATAAACATACTGACACACATGCACAGAAACTGTTCTCTGCGACATATATATTTCCTCCTTTACAATTATTTTTGGCATTTACCATTTTTCTTGATCAAAACACATATATACCCTGGGGTTTAGATTGGTAGCACCTCTTTAGCACAGGCTAATTGCAAAGCTACAGATAATATGTCACTTACAGAGATATTCTGTATGTCTTTTCAGGAGATCTTAAATAGGAGATCTTAAACACATTCAAAATATTATTTATTCCTGAGTGATGTTGCTTAGGGTTGAGTCACACTGCAGAGAATTAGTTGGCACAAGGTGTTGTTGGAAGTTAAAACCCACCTATCTTCTAGAAAAATGAAATATTTTGGGAAATACTAAAAAGGCAGAATATTTCCCCTAAAAAAGAAGTAGAAACTCAGAGAGGCAGAAACTCAGCCCCTCCACCTTTGTTAATGGACCATTAAGGCCTGAGCCAGACTATTCTGCATAACAAAGATCTACCTCCTTCAGGCAGAGCCATTTCATTGCCTTTCATTGCATCACCCACCAAATTTCAAACTTAGCGTACAGACAGCCTGCAAATCTAGCTATGACCTCTGACAACAACAAATCAGGATACTCTTCCTGTGCCACAGGAAGTTCAAAGCTCAGAGATGGCATAAAACCCAGGGACTCTCAGCATCTCTTCCCTTTTTCTTTGCCCAAGTGCTCCAAGGCATGTGATCCTGTCCACCATTAAATCATCTCTCCAAACAGCCTCCATGTTTTCAGTGTCTTTCCCCACTTGAAACTGAACCCAGAAGGATATTTCTTCCAACAGCGTGATAGTGGATATTGATCTATGTTGTTTTAAGGGGGGATCAGGCAATTTCTCGAAGTAACAAGGGACTTTGGTTTAATGGTTATATCCTATGCTGACTATAAGAGGTTGATTCTCTTTGATTATTAGTTGCTTAAGAGCAGGAATGTCCTATTTCTGAGCTTCTGAACTATTAACATCTGTTTAGTTACTTTAGTAACAATATATTGGACTAAACAAATATTTGGTCTGATTTAGCACATTTCTTCTCTGGAAAAAACTTCAGTTCTTTAATTTCTATGCTAAGTTTACCTTGTTGTAAATGTGAGTTTACATTAGATCAGAAGAACTACATTAAATATATTGTTTTAAAGTGATAAATGAACCCTTTCACATCAGGGCTACACACCTACATTCTAAAGGTATTTTTATAATCCTTAGAATATTGGATTAACTCTCTTCCTTCCAAATCGGGTTTAGTTTGGTTCAAATTTTTCCTTATGACATCAACAGGCATGCTACCCAGTTTTTATGCATACATAATTAAAAGTAGTATAGCAGAAATAATATGGAAGACATATGGCTACACAAAGTTATAACCACTCAGGATTGCTGCAGGCCATGCTGATTCCCTGTATTAATTTGCTCTTCTGTATCTCCTGACAACTCAAGTACACAGAATAAGTTACACAGGTCAGATTTACGTGTACTGTAAATTCTACTCATCAGCATAACGCTGGAGTCATTAGACTTCAAACAAATGAAAGTCAAGGATGCTTTAAAGGTGAAGTTCCAAGTTAGTGACAAAAATACAACTACAGCATTATTCTCTCTCTTTTAGCTGGGCCTTGAGATTTTATTGGGTTTTGCAGTGACAGTTTACTGTGCCTCAAATGCTAGACTGTGTAGAATATTCCCAGCTGGTGAGAAATTATTGCCCAATATGGTATGTACAGAATGTCATGCAAAACTTGACAGATGTAAGAAAGTCGTGGCATTATTTTAGATGGTATTATCAAATGTACGCTGGCAAATATGATCCCTGGATGCAATTATTATTAGCATATGGCATTGTTACTGCAGAGTAGCATTTTGGATTGCCAAGGGACCAGCCCTGCTGGGGACACTTGTGCATTTTCCAAGGTGTGCCACAGGAGAGTAAAGTGGCTGTGCATCAGAGAAAAAGATGACTAGCTTTTCCTGCAACATCACCCAAGGCCCTTTCCCTTTCCGGAGCTATCTTGCAAATGGGCACTGCAACTGGAAAAGTTCAGAACCATCAGGAATTTGACTGCCTACACAGAGCAACAGTTCATCTCCCCACCAAAGTGGTTCCTATTTTATCTATTTGCATAGAAATTGCTTTTGAACTGCTCGGTGGACAGAGGCTGAGGCAAGTGACAGGAGCCCACCCTGCCACGTAGTGCTGTAGAAAGTTAGCACCCACCCCTATCTTAGAAAATGAAATATCCTGGGAAATATTTAAAAGGCAGAATATTTCTCCTAAAAAAAGTAGAAACTCAAGAGCAGAAACTCACCTCAGAAGTAGAAACTCACCCCCACCTTTGTTAATGGGTGGGCCATTAAGGCCTGGGCCAGAATACTTTACAAAACAAAAATTTCCAGGTAAAGCTATAGCAATTGCCAAAAGCCCTTTTAAGTGTATAATCATCCAGCAAGGCTCAACCAAGCCTGGAACTCAGGACAGCCTACAGAGTTACCCCTGCATGGCCCCATGGGGGTCTGACAACCAATCAGAAAACAAGCTCCAATTCAAATCCCAACAAAGGTTATAAAACCCAGCCACTCTCAGCATATCAGCCCCTTTTCTTGATGTTTTGTTCGGAAAACACACGAGGTAGACCGGGTTCCAACAACAAATACTTTATTCTTTAACTAGTCAGTAAATAGGAACACTTGGCTGAAGCTGAGGCCAGCCTTTTATACAGGCTGGCTTGCCTGCTTGTAGCCAATGGCAGTTGCTTAAATTTGCCGCCTTTTAGCAGCTCTTTGGATTGGTTCCTAGTGAACCAATCCAATGCTTAGTTTATTTGACCAATCAGGTTTGCAGATTTGGAGTCACCCACTTTACATATAGAACACCCCTCCCCTCTTAGTTCAGTCCTATGTGGTGACGTAGTCTCGCAGGTAGGCGGGGCTTTTCTGGACTCGACTTGACTTTCGCGGTTCATTCTTAGTGAAGTCTTCGACCGGTTCGGATGGGGCTGCTGTGTCGTGCGTTCTTCTCCCTGGAACCGTCTGGAAGGGTGAGTCAGCCATTTTATCGCCCCATAAGTAATTCTGCTGGGGACTTGTTGGTTATGGTACTGGGCGTTGTGTGCTGGAGTGTGAGCAAACGGTTTACTTTCTGTTGGACATCTCCGGCGTCCATTCTTTCTAAACCTTCCTTAGTAAACCAGACCATTCTCTTAGCCCTGCTGTTCACAGCCAGGTGAGCCGGCGCGGTTAGGGCATGTCTTATACCTAGGGAGGCTAGGTATTGCTCAAATTGTATGCTGGTTAGCTGTGGCCCATTATCTGAGGCAAGAAGGTCCGGTATGCCATGGATGGCAAAAAGGTTGTCCAGCTTTTTAATTACAGTTTCTGTTGTCGTTGATGGCATAACTTTTACTTCAAGCCAATTCGAATAGGCATCAATGACAATCAGAAAGGTATGCCCCTTGGTAGGACCCGCGAAATCAATGTGTATTCTTGACCAAGGTCCCCGAGGGGTTTCCCAGTCCTTAACGGGTGTTTTTGGTGGGGACGGTCTAATTGCCTGGCATTTGTTGCATGAGCTTACCCAATACTCTATGTCCTTATCAATACCCGGCCACCAAACATAAATTCTAGCAAGGCTTTTCATCTTAACCATTCCCGGTTGCCCTTCATGTAGCAACCTAAGTACCCTGGGTTGTAATTTGGCAGGAATTACCACCCGATCACCCCACAACAAGCACCCCTTTTGGATTGAAAGTTCAGTCTGTCTGGACCGGAAAGGTTTAAAGTTTTCAGTTTTTTTATTCTCCGGCCAGCCTTTACCTACCCAGCTAAGAACGCGGGCAGTCAATGAGTCTTTCACGGTGGCTCTGGCAACATCATAAGCTGATATGGGTAGATCGGGGCAAGTCTCAATTTGTAGTGTTGTCATCGCTGGTATCGGGTCTTCGTCGGTTGCTGGTAAGGGTGCTCTGCTCAAAGCGTCCGCATGGGAAATTTGTTTCCCTGGGCGATGTGTCAGAGTGTAGGAATAAGCTGCTAGGAACTCTGACCATCTAGTCATTCTTGGGGACAGTATATTAGGTGTTGGCTTGTTTCCCGCCAAAATCCCCATCAGCGGTTTGTGGTCTGTTATGATTTGAAAAGTCCGCCCATATAAGTACTCATGAAAGCGTTTTACTCCAGCGACAATTGCTAGAGCTTCCCTGTCCAATTGGCTGTAATTCTGCTCGGTTTTGGATAGAGTCCTAGAGTAATATGCGACGGGTGCTTCTCTGCCATCAGGTAGTTGGTGGCTCAGGATGGCACCTACTCCATATGGTGAAGCGTCGCAGGTCACTCTTAATGGCAGTGTGTTGCTGAATTGGATGAGAACGTTTGTTGATGTTAGCAAGCTTTTAATATTTTGGAAGGCTTTTTTTTCTTTGTAACCCCAAGTCCAAGTTGCCTTCTTGTCTAAAAGACGGTGTAACGGTTCTGCTATAGTGGCCTTGTTTGGCAGGAACACATTATAGAAATTAATTAGTCCTAAAAATGCTTGTAGTTCGGTTTTATTTCTTGGTTCAGGTGCGTCTTTGATTGCTTTAACTTTTTTGTCTATAGGGTGGATACCCTCTCCGTCTATTGAGTAGCCCAGGAATTCGACGCTATTCTTAATTAAACAGCACTTTTCTCTTTTTACCTTGAGGCCAGATTCCCTAAACTTCGTTAATACTTCTTTGAGTCTTTTCCTTAATTGAGTTTCATCTCTGGCCGAGATTAGGACGTTGTCAAAATAGGGAACGACTCCTTGTATGCCATTTAGGAGGCGTTCCATCAGACTCTGGAAAACGCCAGGGGCCACGCTTACTCCAAATTGGAGCCGGTGACATTTGAATGCGCCCTTATGGGTGACTATAGTCTGTGCTTCTGCTGTTTCTGGGTCCACTGGGAGTTGTTGATAGGCTTGTGCCAAGTCGAGTTTGGCAAAAACTTTGCCCTTTCCCAGGGAGTGAAGCAAATGCTGGACTACTGGCACCGGGTATTTGCTTGGTTGTAATGCGTGGTTCAGGGTAGCCTTATAGTCACCACAGATTCTAATGGACCCGTCAGGTTTTATGGGTGTGACAATAGGCGTTTCCCACTTGGCATGGTCCAAGGTTCTAACACCCCTTGGGCTATTAATTTGTCCAGCTGTTCCTCTATTTTTGCCTTTAGTGCAAAAGGAACTCACCTGGCTTTTATTCTTCGTGGGGCTATTTGGGGGTTTAGATTGAAAGAAATGGGATTTCCCCGATACTTGCCAAGTGAGCCGTCAAAAATGTCCTGGAATTCTTGGATGAGGTCGTCTTCCCAGCCAGTTGTAGTCACTCGATCGATCCCGGTCATCCCGATGCCCAATGGCGTGAACCATTCAATGCCCAGGAGGCTTGGTCTGTCTTGGTCGACTATGGTCAGTGGTAGCACCTTGATGTGTTGTTTGTAGATGACTCGGAATTGTCCCATGCCTACCACAGGGATTTGGTTTCCCTGATAGTCATTGAGGGTTAGGTGCTGCTTCTTCAATTCTTTGGGTTTGATACCTGGGACTAGCTGTCTTATTGTGTCCCACGATACCATGGAGAGGAAGGACCCCGAGTCCACTTCCATCTTGCAGTGTTTTCCTTCGATTTTTACAATGACTTTAATTTTCTTCCCACTTTCCGTCTGAGCGCTCTTTATAATGACAGTTTGGTGTGTATTGGCTCGCTTCTCTTGTTGCCACTTTCTCTCAGCTCGTTTAGGCTCAGCTCGTGTTGGGGAATTTCTGCGTCTCGTTGGGTTGTAGCATTTTTTGTTCCTGCAGACTTTCTCAATGTGCCCTCGTTTCTTACAATGCCAGCAGATGGCATCGAGAAATCTGCATTCGGCTCGGGGATGGTTTCCTCTGCAGCCAGCGCATTCCCGCCAATTTCTTCTTTCACGCTCTTTTCTGTTCATGAGCAAACGGTGGACCTCGTCGTCTTCTTTGCTCAATTCAATTGTTTCGCCCGACTCTTCGTAGTGGGTTGTGGTGGCAGGCTGCTTTCTGTTTTTGGTTGGTGTTTCTTCACTGTGTGTGTTCATCTTTTTCATGGCTATGGCAGATTTTTTCGCGGCTTCAGCAGCTGTGGCTTCCGCGATGGCTTCGGTAACGGTGATGTTGGGCTTGTTGAGTAATTTACTCGGTGTGGTCGAGTCTCTCAGGCCCAACACCACGCGATCCCTCATTGCTTCGTCAATGTTCAAAAATTCACACTCACCCCCTAATTGTCTAAGGGCAGCGATGAAATCGGCGATGGTCTCTCCCTCTCTCTGGTCTCTGCGGTAAAATTCGTGTCGCTTTATTAATTTTGACACCATCGGAGCGTAGTGTGCTTTGAGGACTCTTTGCAATTCTGTCCATGTTAGATGCCTTTGCCATCCTGAAAACTGTTGGCCCGCAGTGCGTCAGGAATACAGCTCTCTTGCGTTGCTCTGAAATGTCTTCCATTTCATTGCTCTCCAAATACATCTGGAAGCGATCAGCATAGGAATCCCAATCCTCTTTGTTGGGATTGAAGGGTGCGGGCGGTGCGTTGTTTCCAGACATCTTGGTTGTCATCTGGACTTCTTATCACCAGGTTTTTTCGTTCAGGACGATCCCATCCTCGTCATCAGTGTTTTGTTCGGAAAACACACAAGGTAGACCGGGTTCCAACAACAAATACTTTATTCTTTAACTAGTCAGTAAATAGGAACAATTGGCTGAAGCTGAGGCCAGCCTTTTACACAGGCTGGCTTGCCTGCTTGTAGCCAATGGCAGTTGCTTAAATTTGCCACCTTTTAGCAGCTCTTTGGATTGGTTCCTAGTGAACCAATCCAATGCTTAGTTTATTTGACCAATCAGGTTTGCAGATTTGGAGTCACCCACTTTACATATAGAACACTTGATCTTTTTCTTCACCTTGAAACATGTGATCATTCTTCCTTTTCACTCTGGAGCTCCAGGCCATGTGGTCCTGATATTAAACCATCCAGTCTCCATGTTTACAGTGTCTTTTTCCCCACTTGAAGCTGAACCCAGAAGGATTTTTCTTTCAACAGTGCCTGGGCTAAAACCGCTGGAAGCCGGGATAATCTCCAGCATCATTAAGATGCAATCCACTGTGCCTTTCCTTGGACAAAATGAAAGACTCAGAGACAAGATTTAGGAAATGATACAATATGCTGAATAAATGTGATCCACGGAGAAAAAAAAAAAAACTACAAAAATAGGTGACATGAATGGGAATGGGAAGAAAGAGAACAGAAACTAATGGAAGCATTTGAATATCCAATGTTTATTGAGAATGATTGCTTTGTATGGTTATCCAGTTAGGAAAGACCATGCTCTTTCAAATATTTGGCTTAAACAAAACTCAGCTAATAGGTGCACATGGTAAAAATGAATTGTTTATCCTAAAAATGAATAGAATTAGTGAAGCTTGTAAGAGCGATGAGGAGTTCTCAATGGGGAAGGAATGAAAAGGTATCCAAAAAATAGATTTCATCTCACAATAGAATCAGTGGAAAGCAGACAAAAGAACGAGGGTGTGAAAGCTCCTTTGAACAGCAGAGAAACAATTAAGTTGCAAAGGACCAAAGAAATCTGTGCAGTTGTCCTAATGGAAAGTGTTGTAGAGCGGCAGTAATTATTGAGGCGGACATGGAGCTAACAGACAAGTAACTTTATTACAATGAATAAAGGGTTGCCGCGGCTGCCGTACTAACAGGCAGTCAGCTGGCGGCAACAGCTGATGCTGTTTGACAGCTCCTTTTATAGCTGGCTGTCAAACGGCATCAACCAATGGGAGCAGTTTGCGCTCCCATCAGAAGTGCGGACCGGAGTGAAGACTGCGGATGAATGCAACATGCCTTTCCCCTGGCAAGGAGCATGCGTAGTCCTTCAAGTAGGCCGGGCGCCTTCGCAGGTGGCCAGATCACCTTAAGGGCCTCTCACAAAGGCCGACGGATGCAAAACATATGTAAAAAGGACATAGCAGACGAGAAAATTTTCCATCCATTGTTATCCGCTTTCAAAAGTGCCCCAAATTTGCATAAGCAGAGCAGACAACAATGGAAAGGAACGGACGGGGAGAGGATGTAGTGAGGATGTAAAGCAGATGCTCCACGGAAGCCTAGCAGATGGAAGCGGATGGAAGCAGATGACACTTCCGCAGGGCTTCCAGGGGAGCACAGCGAAGTGGACACGCAATGGAAGGAACGGATGCAGAGCGGATGCCTAGAGGATGAAGCGGATGAATCATGGAAGCCTAGCAGATGCCTAGCAGATGCCTAGCAGATGCAAAGCATTTACTGCGCATGCGGGGAGGATGCATTGCATCAGCCCCGCAGATATAAAAGGACACAGCTCGCAAGCAGGTCACCATTCAGAGGAAAGACCTGCTGCCAGACACAGCTCCAGCTAACAACCCTGGGGAAGAAGAGGAAGACTCTGCCATCTGCTGCCAGCCCTGGCAAGAAGGACAGAACCACCATCCCAACCCCTGGCCCTGACTCTGCTTCTGTGGGGCTTCTGCTGCTCGGGCTGACTCTTCTGATGCTGTGACTTCTACTGGAGCTGCTCCTGGTGCTGAGGCTTCTGCTGGGGCTTGCTTTGCTGGTGCTGCTCCTGGTGCTGATGCTTCTGCTGCTGATGCTCCTGGTCCTGCTGGTGCTCCTGGTCCTGCTGTTGCTGCTGGTCCTGCTGTTGCTGCTGGTCCTGCTGGTGCTCCAGGTCCTGCTGGTGCTGCTGGTGCTGCTGGTGCTGCTGGTGCTTACTCTGCTGCTGCTGATCCTGGTGCTGCTGGTGCTACTGGTCCTGTTGGTGCTGCTGCTGGTGCTGCTGGTGGTCCTTGTCCTGCTGGTGCTACTACTGTTGTTGTTGCTGCTGGTGGTGGTGGTGGTGTGGTGGAGGAGCCCCTAGAACATCGAAGCCCCTCTAATGAGGGCCCAGATGGCCCTACCAGAGGGAGGAAGAGGCATACGCGAGAATGGGAGAGGAGGCAATACTCAATCGAAGAGGAACATGAGGATGAGGTGCTTGAATGGCTCAGGGAGAACAAGTACCTCTGGTGGAAGGGACACAGGCTCTATCGAGACACCAAGAGGAAGCAGGCTGCTTGGAGAGAGAAGGCAGAGAGCCTGGGCTACACTTCGGAGGTGATCCACAGCTGGTGGAAGCACATGCACACCTGCTACGGGAAGCTGCACCTCAAGAAATCTGGCCAGGCCACGGTCAAGCTGACGGACAGAGAGACCTACGTGATGGCCAAGTGCAGCTTCTTGGAGGGTGAGATCCGCCACCGAGGAGCAGCCCCTCTGACAACCCTCTCTCTCAGGCAGCCCACAGAGAGCCAGTCCTCTTCTGGCCAAGAGTCAGCTCCTGTGTCCAGGCAGGTATCTATGGAGCATCCCATGATGGAGACCCCCCTGACAGCTGCATTCCCCATGGAGGAGTGCGTGGAGGACCCCCTGATGCAGTGGGAACAAGGAGAGGGCACTTCCACAAGAGACCAACCCACATCCACCCCCAGCTCCACAGAAAGCAGGCAGAGAGCGAGACCAGAGGGGCAGAGCCACACTGTCCTGCTGGAGATCAGGGAAACCATCAAAAGCAGTGTAGATCTCCTCTCTCAGCTGGTACACACTGACATACAATCCTCAAAATGAAAGCCCTTCCTCACCTACGTCAACCAGATCCTCATGGACATGTCCGAATCACAGTACCAGGTGATCAAGGACAGGATCACCGGTCTTCTGCACAACCCTCTAGGCCCAGATGAACCTGCTCCGACCCAGTCCAGGTCTGCTCCTCCACCCCAGGTGATGTCAAAGCCCTTCCAAGGCTTTACACAGGCCCTCACATGCCAAGGCCACGGCTACCAGGAGTTCCAGCAGCACAGGAAGCCCTTCCCAGTCCAGCCACAGGTTCATCGAACACCACCGATGCCACCAATGCCACCGATGCCACCCACGCCACAGATGCCACCCACGCCACAGATGCCACCCACGCCTCACCTCACTCAGCTGCAGACCAGACAGCCCCACTACACTCCTCCTTCCTCCACCCCACAGCCAAGCTCAGCCTCAGAACATCTGTCATCGGTCTTGGGACTGACACCCCATGTCATGGAGGAAGGGGCTCTCAACATCACAGGACTGAGCCAGCTCTCTGAGAGCTTCCTCCACACACCATCCCCTGTTGTCCTCTCGGGGCCAGGCACCCCAATGGTGCCTCAGACCAGCACTCCAGCAGCAGCCACCTCCACAGCACCTTTCACCTCTGAGACTATAGGCAAGCCTCAGAGTGACTGAGAAGAATGCCAGAGACTGGGTTGCTACCTGTTGACTTTATCTTTGCTTGGGACACTTTACTTGGGTCATTTTTATTTTACAGCTTGTTATTAATAAAGTTTATTTTTGCTTCACACACTTGGTTCAGTTCTTTTAGTCAATAAAGTCTTGGTGGAAACTTTTAGAAATGGTTTAAGCCTTTGCATGCTTGTGGAATGGGTAAGGATAGAAGTGGGATGGGCAGGGATACCTGTGGGATGGGTAATAGCTTTGGGATGGGTTATGATACCTGTGGGATGGGTAATAGCTGTGGAATAGATAAACCTCCAGTGCAAGCATATTGGGACTGTATGGTCCACCCTCCCAGGTGTCACACCTATGGCCCTTTATTATCAATAACAATGTAATCATTCATCAACACATTTCAACATAAACACAACTCTTTATTAAATGCATTGTTCATTGTAGGACCACTCAACATACATGGCACAATCTCATCAGTGTGATGAGACAGGCTGAAGGAAGCATCCATTAAGCATCTATCATCCTGTCTTGCCACTCCACTGCTCCAGCTGGGGAGTTGCACCAGTGTTTCAGGAGGTAGCTCTGCTTCTTCCCTTCACGTGAAGCTCTGTTGGGGCCTTGCACATCCACAGTATCTATCAGGTTTCGCTCTTGCCTCCATTCACCAGGCTCCATGTCCCCATTGCCTTGTTGGTGGTCCACGAGCCTGTTCTGCAAGACTGGGTAGCGGGTGCGCATGAGATTGTGCAGGATGCAGCAAGCTTCCATGATGTTCTTCATGGTCTTTGGGTGATGCTGCATGGTGGTGAGAAGTACCTGGAACTTGCTGGCCAGGATGCCAAAGGCGTTCTCCACCACCCGCCTTGCCCTGGACAGCCTGTAGTTGAAGATCCTCTCTTCACAGGTGAGGCATCTGGAAGTGTAGGGCTTCATGAGGTAGGTTCTGCGGAAAAAGGCTTCATCCCCCACGATGAAGTCAGGCACATCTTCCGTGTCATTGGGCAGGGGGTCTGGATCTGGGAAGCCCATGATGAGGTTGCCTTCCAGCCCCTCCTTGAGGTGACTGGCGTTGTATACCTGGACATCCGAAGATGACCCATTGCCTGAAGCATCGATGTACATGAACTTGTAGTCAGCATCGACCATGGCGAAGAGGATGATGCTGAAGAAGCCCTTGTAGTTGTTATAAGTAGACCCTGAGTTGGCTGGAGCTTTGCAGGCCACGTGCTTCCCATCTATGGCTCCAACGGTGTGGGGGAAGTTCCACTTCTGATACCACTGCTCTGTAACTTTCTTCCAGTCTTCTTCAGTGGAGGGGCAGTGGAGGAGCTCCTCCAGGTATTCTTCGATGATGGCCTGCACCACTTCTCTGACCACAATGCTGATGGTGTTGTGTGGCACCCTCCAGCCGTACTGCATGCTCCTGTACGTGGTCCCTGAGGCCGGGTGGCACAGAGTCAGTGCCACCTTCAGCCCAGGATCCAGGCTGGGCCGGAAGTTGGTGTTTGCCTTGGTCAACCTGGGTCTCAGCCACTCCAAAACTTCGTCAAACATGGCTGGCGGAATCCTCATGAAGTTCTGGAATGCACGAGTGTCTTCGTCCCTCAGCTCCACCATCAGCTTGTTATACAGTCTGTACTCGGCTCTTCTCGTGATCCATCTTCGGACCCAGACACTTCTTGGACACCTCCTTTTCTTTTCGTAGAACAGGTGAAAGAACCTTTAGATGGCTTCACACTGTTGTAGAACGATGGTGGCTACCAAAAGGAGTGTGCGACAATCCATGGTGGAGATGACTGGATGCTGTGGAAGAGCAAGAGCCAGATGAAGGCTGAAGAGGTCTGCACCACAGGGCTGCTGGACTGAAAGTGAGATCCAGGTGATTTCCTCCCCCTTTTTATAGGAAATATAGGTTTTCCGCTAGGTGTCCTTTTGCATCCTCCAGACATCCTGCAGACATCCTAAATATCCGAGATACGTCCCCTATATGAACGTTTTTTCCATTTTAATGTTTTTTGTGCCAGCTGCATCCGCTTTCATCCTTTCTACGTCCATGCTACTAACGCTGCGTTTCCGTTCCGCGTCCGTTTCGCTTCCTCCCTGTGTCTGTTTTCCACTGGAGCATATGCGAGTTGCCCGGATGCGCAGTGGATGCCTAGTGGATATAGCGGACGCGTAACAGATGACTATGGACATATAACGGATGTTCCCCATATGCGTAGCGGATGTAGAACGGACGCGTTGGATACATTTTCTGCTCAAAAAGTTTTGTGCAGCTGAAAACCTTTTGAGCAGATGAAATGTCAGGAGATGGATGCTGGATGTATAGAGAGTATGAAAAACGGACGCAGTGAGTACAGAACGGATGCATCGCATTAACCAATGGATGGCAAGTGTTTATCTCCATTTTACATCCTCTTTCCATCCGTTGGTGCTGTGTGACAGGGGCTTTAGTCCGGGTGGGCCTGCAGCAGGGATGAAGTCCTCCACTTCCTGTGCCATGTTGGAGTTTGAAGGGACTGGAGCTTCATAATCGGGTGACTCTGACAGAGAGACAGGCAACAGTCCAGGTAGGTCCCCTTGCTCAAAATGCCCCGGGATAGCCTCAGCAATCGTTGGTGGGTCCGTGTCGGTTGATGGGCAATGGGGGTTGTCGAAAGCCACTCTCCAGCGCCTCCTCAGTTGGTCGATGTGCCAGCGCCAGGTACGACCATCTTCCAGCAAGACCCTGTAGGACTTGGACCCAGGTACTGCCACGACGTGCCCTGGCACCCATAAGGGGTGGCCTGCGTAATTGCGAGCGTATACTTGGTCATGCAGGGCAAGCTTCCTGGTCTGGCTATCAGACCCCAAGGGGGTGACTGGGGCATAATGAGGATATAGCCTATCCAGGGTGGTTCTCAGGCGTCTGCCCATAAGGAGCTCGGCCGGGGACTTGTTGGTACTGGCACAGGGGGTTGTATGTTGAGTTAGCAGGTACCTAGAAAGCTTAGAGTGCCAGTCAATTTGGCCAAACCTCTCTAGGGCCTCCTTTACAGACCTGACTGCCCTTCCAGCCATCCCGTTATGAGCAGGGTGAAAAGGAGGTGTAAGGGCGTGCCTGATTCCCAGTTTGGCTAAATAAACTTCAAATTCGCAGGAGGTGAATTGGGGCCCATTGCCAGACACAATGGTGTCAGGGATGCCATGGGTCATGAATACCCTAATTAAGGCCTTTGTAATGGCTTGAGTGGTTGTTGAGGGTAGCAGGGCCAAGTCTATCCACTTTGAGAAGGAATCTACCATTACCAGTAATGTACACCCATGCACAGGGCCGGCTAGATCAATGTGCAGCTGGGACCAAGGGGCTCCAGTGTCTTCCCACCTGCCAAGAGTTGATGTGGGTGGAGCTGGCCTGGTAGCCTGGCATGGCTGGCAAGCGCTCACCCAGCTGGAGATCTGGGCATCCATGCCAGGCCACCACACGTAACTGAGAACCAGGGCCTTCATCCTGACAATGCCAGGATGGCCTTCATGCAGGACCTTCAGAACTGAGCCCTGCAGTTTGGAAGGGATGACCTCCCTCGTTCCCCACAGTAAACAGCCCTGCAGAGATGATAGTTCTTGCTGGCGAGCCTTCAAAGGCAGGAATTCAGGTGCATAAGGGATTGCTGGCCACCCCCTTCCCACCCAGCCCAGAACTTGGGCAATTACCTTGTCCCTTGAGGAGTGAGTAGCAATGTCAAGGGCAGTAATGGGAAGATTGAAATCGTTGATCTCGAAAACAGCATTGATTGGTGCAGGATCTTCAACAGGAACAGGCAGAGGGCAGTAGCTGAGAGCATCAGCGTGGCAAAGGTTTTTTCCGGGTTGATGGATCAGGGTGTAAGAATAAGCAGCCAGAAATAAAGTCCATCTGGTCATCCATGAGGACAAAATCTGTGGGGTTTGTTTTTTTACCAGACAAAAGGCCTAACAGAGGCTTGTGATCGGTGATTAATTCAAAATGGTGCCCATAGAGGAACTCATGAAATTTTTTGTCAGAAGCAACTGAAGCCAAAGCCTCCTTGTCGATCTGGCTGTAGTTGTGCTCATCTGAAGAAAAGGTTCTGGAGAAAAAGGCAATGGGTGCCTCAGAACCATTTGGTAGTCTATGATTCAAAACAGCCCCTATGCCAAAAGGAGAAGCGTCTGCATATAGTACTAAAGGTAGCTGTTGATTGAACTGTATTAGTACCGCTTTGGAGGTGAGCAAAGATTTGACAGCATGGAAGGCATGGGCTTCCTTAGGTCCCCAATGCCAGGGGGATTTTTTGCTCAAAAGTCAGTGCAGAGGCTCTGTAATGGAAGCTTTGTGAGAGATGAATGCAGCATAGAAGTTGAGAAGCCCTAAGAAGGCCTGGAGCTCAGTCTTTTTGGAAGGTGTGGGTGCCTCATGGATAGCTCTGACTTTGGACTCAATTGGGTGTATACCAGAGGCGTCAATTCTATAGCCCAAAAGGTCTACTTGTTTAATGACAATGGTGCACTTGTCTTTTTTAAGTTTGAGACCATGCTGTCTGAAGTGATCAAGAACTGCTCTGACTCTTTGTAGCAATTGTGGTTTGTCTATGGCTGAAATTAAAATATCATCGAAATAGGGGACTATGCCTGGGAGTCCTTGGAGTAGCCTCTCCATTAAAGATTGGAAAATCCCAGGGGCTACGCTCACGCCAAACTGGAGGCACCTGCACCTGAAAGCGCCCCTGTGCATTACTATGGTCTGTAGTTCTGCAGCTTGGTCATCTACAGGGAACTGTTGGTAGGCCTGTGACATGTCTAGTTTTGTAAAAATAGTTCCAAGCTCAAAAGAATTCAAAAGGTGTTCTATGATGGGGACTGGATAGGCACTGTTTTGTAGGTATCTATTCAGGGAGGTCTTATAAACAGCACAGATTCTCATGCTACCATCTTTCTTAAGTGGGGTAACTATGGGGGTCTCCTATTTCGCAAAGTCCACAGGCTCCAATACCCCTTGTTTGATTAGTTTGTCCAGTTCCTTATCCAACTTGGGGTGGATTGCAAAGGGCACTCTACGAGGCTTCAGGCAGATTGGTATTGCCTGAGGAACTACACCCCAAACCTGCGCTGAATACATCAGCATAGTCCTTGAATAAGGTATCCACTTCAGTATTTAAAATAGAGTAGATGCCTGTAACGTTGAGGCCAAGAGCAGGGAACCAGTCTAATTCTAACAGGCTAGGGAGGGCACCATCCACGACAACTAGAGGCAAGTGACCTTTAAAGATTTTGAATTGAATAAAAAGCTTGCCTTTTCCGAGAACTGGGATGGTTCTGCCTTGGTAATCATGCAGAGTCAGGTGGCAGTCGAGGAGCTTCTTCTTTGATAGTCATGGAAGTAGTCCCTTTAGGGTCTCCCAGGAAATGATGGATAGAGAGAGCCTGTGTCAACTTCCATCTTGCAGGCTTTACCTTCTAAGGAAACAAAAATACTGATTTTGTTAGAGCCTTTGTTTGTCTGATTGGAGTGGTAACAGGTATAGCAGTCTTCAACTTGCCTTTGAAAGATGGGGGTTGTCTGAGGCCTCTGTGTAAAAGTTTTCCAAGCTTGGCAGACCCTGGCTAAGTGACCCTTCCTTTGGCAATTCAAGCAGATGGCATTCCTGAACTTGCAGGATGCCCTGAGGTGGTTTCCTCCACAGCTCAGGCAGATGGGCTGCTGCCGGGAGGGGGGGGGAGAGTTGGGTTTTGGCCTCATTTCTTCTAGAAGGGGTTTCTGTTGTCTGAGGTGATTTATATCGTTGGATTCCTCAGAGCCCTCCTCTGGAGAAACCTCATCAAAATGGACTACTGAGCTACTCTGTCTGATGGGGTTTCCCTGGATTTCTGCTGCAGACAGTGCAGATAGCCCAGCAGCCTGGGATTCTTTGATGGCTACTGCTAGGGTTAGGTCCCTTTTGGCTAACAGCCACTTTTGCAACCTTAAGTCCCAAACTCCACAGACTATTTGGTCTAAAAGCATATCCTCTAGATAGTCTCTAAATCCACAATGTAAGGCAGCTGACCTCAGGGCAGCCATATATTCACTGATAGCTCCCTCAGCCTGAATTCGCCACCTGAAGGCATGCCTCCTTGAAATTTGAGATGGTTTAGGGGAATAATGATTGGAAAGGATCTCTTGTAACTCCCCCCAAGGAATATTTCTGACAGGACGTGGAGCTACCAATGCCGTGGCAGTGTCAAACACTGCGGCTCTGCAAAAACTTAAGAAATAGGAGTTTTTCCTATGGGCTGTCGCTTCAACAAGGTCTATAGCATCCAGGAAGCAGTCAAAACAGTTCCTATAGGACTCCCAAGTCTCAGCCGTCAGTCTGAAAGGCGGAACGCAGGGTTTGAAGTCATCTCGTTTTGGCGATGTCTGTCTCCTCAGTAGGGAGGTTGAATTTTGAGCTCACGAAATAGTGCATGTGGCTATGACAGTCAGCTTGAAGTGGCTTCAGCTCTTTTTGAAAATGACTGAGCTCAGCTGTTCTTGTCCAGCCGCCTCTTATTCAAATCCCACCTTCGTCGCCAGTGTTGTAGAGCAGTGGTAATTACTGAGATGGACATGGAGCTAATAGACAAGTAACTTTATTACAATGAATAAAGGGTTGCCGCGGCTTCCGGGCTAACAGGCGGTCAGCTGGCGGCAACAGCTGATGCCGTTTGACAGCTCCTTTTATAGCCAGCTGTCAAACGGCATCAACCAAAGGGAGCAGTTCACGCTCCCGCCAGAAGCGCAGACCAGAGTGAAGACTGCGGATGAACGCAACAGAAAGTATTAAAGAGATGTTCAGCAAAAAGATGACATGAAGCAGAGGGGGGGGGGAAAGCAATTGTTTAAGGAAATGGTTGCCACAAACAATGAGGGTGAGAGAAATATATAATGTATATAAAGAGGGTGGGAGTTGAAAAGAATACAGCAGAGAGATTAAGGAGCTATTAACATAGAAAAAGGCAAATAAAACGCAGAAGGATTTTGGCAGAATGTTTTTGAAACAAAACATTTTGGGAGTTGGTGAAAAGAGCTAAATAAGCAGTGTTAGGAATATAAGTTACCTAACAGGTATTTGGGTTAGAAATATATAAATCAGAATAGACATTTTAATACTGTCACTTTAAGGGAATGCAAGAGCATTCAATTGGGTGTGGTTTCTCAAACGGCCATAAGATGGAGCCAGAGACCTGGTTTGTCTTAGTCTGAGTCTCAGAAGAGAGTGTGAGTGTATCTTTGTTTCCTTTTGTTGGAACGTATTGCTGTTGCTCCATTTCTTCTAATTGACTGATATTTACTGGATTTAATGTAAGTCTGATACTGAACTGTTTTTGACACTGGAATTTGATATTTGGATTATCCCTGGATTGCAGGACTGACTGATTTACTTGTGAATGACTTTGTACTGTATTTGGACTTTCCTTAAACCATTCTGGAAGTAAAAACCTACATTTACTGTACAGTGTATCTGTGTGCTCTGTGTATATTATTCCAACACTACTCTCTATACATCTCCCTGTATGTGCTCATTCTCCTAACGGGAAATTACCTTTATGTGCTCATTCTAACGGGAAATTAACTACTGGGCCCACTAGTTATGGGCCCAGGCCATACCAGGCTCAGATAATTGAGAGTTAGTGTGAATGCACAGTACTGCATACAGGCAGCTGTTTACTGTTTAATTGTGGGTTACTATCCTGGAAAAGATGGCACAAGTCACTTCAACATGTCTATCACTGATAACCCAGGTGGATGGAACAAACTATGTTTCCTGGTTATGAAATGCAGTCTACTTCGGCATAGAGAAGGTTGATGGAATGTAGTTCAAAATCCACCAGATGTAAATGCTTGGGATCCAGAAAATGAGGATGATACCAAGAAGCTTGCTGACTTTAAAAAGAACAACGAACGAGCTCTTTGTATAAGTGGACTAACACTGAGTGACCAGCAGCTCGTCCATATTCGTGGAGAAGAGTCTGCTGCTAGGTTTTGGGAGAATTTAAAGAGGATTTATGTTCGTGACAGTATAGGTGCACACATACATCTTACACATAAACTGTTTAGAGCACGTCTTCTGAAAGGTGGAGATATGTTAGCTCATTTGAATTTCATGAAAAGAACTTTTCAAGAGCTACATGAAAAAGAACTGATATTTTCAGAGCTGCATCAAGTTTACATCATTCTGTCCTCATTGGATGAAAGTGATGATGATTATGTATCTTCAATGGAAGTCCTGCCCAGAGATAAACTGACATTGACTAACATAACCGGAAGGTTGCTAGAAGAAGCAAGAAGATGGCAAGATAGAGATCAATTGAGGAAGGAACAACCACAAGAAGAGGATTAATCTTCAACTGCCTATACTATCAGGAAATGTTTTTCTTGTGGGGCTAGGGGACATATAGCTAAATTCTGTAAAAAGGGAAACAACAGAATATTGGCAAACACGAGAAGGCCAAGAAGAATGTTAGTTTAGCTATGTCTAGCAATTCAACTGTAAACAATGATTTGTGGGTTGTTGATAGTGGAGCATCACAATGCATTACTAAAGATAAAAAAAGGTTTGTAAAGATGTCCATGAGAAAAGAACATGTATCATTGGCAAATGGATGGAAGATGAAAGCATCAGGTGAAGGTACTGCATATTGTTCTTGTATAAATGAACCCTTAACTATGTTATATGTACCTAAACTGAAATTTAATTTGCTATCAGCAAGGGCTTTAGTTAATCTTGGTTATGTAGTAACCTTTAGGGGAGATAACTGTATAATAGAGAAAGAGGGTAAAAGTGTTACTGCTATTTTAAAAAATGATTTATATGTTATACATGATGACCAGTTGAAGATGGCTAACTCAGTTTATAACAATGTTAAGCCACATGGTGAATGTATACATTTACTACATAGACATCTAGGGCACATTGATTTCAAAACGCTCAAACAAACTGTTGAATTGTCAGAGGGAGTAAAATTGAAACCTTGTAGCAAGTATTTACACTGTAATGCATGTAGTCAAGAAAAGAGTAAGCTTACTCCAGCAAACAGACTAAATGGGTTTAAGACCAAAGAACCTTTAGAGGTTGTTTTTGCTGACATAATTGGTCCTAAGAAACCAAGTTTAGGAGGTGCCTGTTATATTTTGAGTATTATGGACCATTACTCAAGATACAGTTTCTGCTATCTTATGAAGAGCAAAACAGAAACATTCCAACATTTCTTTAACTGGCTAAGGTTTGCTGAGAGAAAAATGAAAAGTAAAGTAATAACTTAAAGCCCATGTCACACTGAACCAATGGATGCAAAGAGGATGTAAAACGGACAAAAAACCTTGCCATCCGTTCGAAAACGCGATGTACTCACTGCCTCCGTTTGGCTTCCTCTCTATCCATCCAGCATCCGTTTATGGACGTTTCATCCGTTCCAAAAGTTTTGGGCTGCCTAAAACTTTTGCGCAGAAAATGTATCCAGTTCGTCCGTTCTGCATCCGCTACGCATCCGCTACGCATCCATTACACATCTGTTACGCATCCGCTATATCCGCTAGGCGTCAATTCCGCATCTGCGTAACTCCATCTGCCCGGACGCAGGGAGGAAGCGGAATGGATGCAGAATGGATGCAGAACAGATGCCTAGCGGATGCAGCAAGGAAACAAAGTGTTTAAAACAGAAAAAACATTCGCAGAGGGGACCTATCTCGGATATTAAGGATGTCAAGAGGATGCCTAGCGGAAAACCTATACTGCCTATAAAAAGGGGGAGCAACTCACCTGCATCTCACTTTCAGAACAGCAGCCCAGCGGTGCAGACCTCTGCAGCCTTCATCTGCCTCTTCCTCTTCCACAGCATCCAGTCATGTCCACCGTGGATCGTGACAAAGTCCTTTTGGCAGCCACCATCCTTCTGCAACAGTGCGAAGCCATCTACAGTCTCTGTGAACAGCACTACGGGAAGAAAATGAGGCACCCAAAAAAAGTCTGGGTCCAAAGATGGTTCGCCAGAAGAGCAGAGGACGGACTGTACAACAAGCTGATGGTGGAGCTCAGGAGTGAAGACACACGGGCGTTCCAGAAATTCATGAGGATGCCTCCAGCCATGTTTGACGAAGTTGTGCAGTGCCTGACACCCAGGTTGACCAAGACAAACACCAACTTCCCACCCAGCCTGGAACCTGGGCTCAAGGTGGCACTCACTCTGCGCCGCCTGGCCTCAGGGACCATTTACAGGAGCATGCAGTACGGCTGGAGGGTGCCACCCAGCACCATCAG